>CM077033.1:45634885-45993705 GCA_039090855.1 Macrothele yani | reverse complement strand
CATCACAGTCTTATCAATAACAAGTTCAAGACAGGTTAAGCGATGTGGAATAGCTTGATCGCGTTATGGTACACATTTCACCACAGTCGTACATGCTTTAAAGTGATAGCTATTAAGATACTAAAAGGTTAGCAGCATATTAAAGTCTTAAAACTTTCTGAAGGATTACGTCGAGGAATTTTATTCTTTTTTCAAAACAATTTCATAGTTTGTGACAGCCCGAATACGAGACACTACACACATGCAAATATTATCATTCCGAAAATGTTCGTTCTAAAGGGTGAGTATTTCTGTTGATTGGTGAATGAATTTCTCTTACAATCTACTCGATTCGTAAAAACTTTAAAATAAGCAATTTTGGAATCACGATGAGAAACATCTGTTGAAAAGCTAACGGCTTGGATTCAATGGCTTCAAACATTGATTCATATAACTTCGTACTACAATTCTGTACAGCATACTGCTCAGACAAACTTGATCGAGATACAAATACAAATCCAAATTTTTTCCATTTTGGGTGTAATGTGTAGTCAAAGAGAGCTGATTGATTTGATTAGTATGCGCATTGGATATTATATGTTTCAACCTACAGTGCAATCAGTTGTTTTTGTTAACCAATACGCATTCAACTGATGTAATGATAAACAACTGATAACAGACTAAACCAACAATATTAAAGCCTTCCTCTGTTTTTCTTTCTTTTGAAAAGTGACCTAGTTTTTTTTAATTCCATACATGTCTGATATTTTTTTAAATTTAACTTACAAGCCCAGCAACTTTAGGTGACGAGAGACAAGTCTTCTAACTAATTGTTCGTTATGTCTTCTGTCTGTTAAACTCAATTCAATAAGACTTTTTTTCCTCTAACTGTTTTTATAGAGAAAATATGAGCAATACAATCCACAGCTTCTCGAATTAGCTGCCTGAGAAGTAGCTTTATTCCATTTCACGTTATTTGAATTTTTTTCTAAGAAATTTTAATATTGACTCGTTGGTAGGTTTACTATCATATGAACAGAAATAATGTGACATGTAGAGTTTTTTAAAGAACAAAAGCTATCCAGTGTGAACCTTTTTTTCTCATTGGATCTAAATTTACCATAAAGGAAGAGTAATGGTTTCTATACTGAGGCAAACCCTCAGATGGATACACGCCATGAAATGTTGAGTTGATTAGTTGATCACTGCATGCTAATTCTTCCACGGGAGTATGCGTATCCATTAATAGTCAGTAAACACTCCTCGTGATTTATCGATTTCAATATTGTTTCGAAATTCATCGTAAACTATAACATTAACTGTTTCAGGCAGCGGTTCACAGAAAACTTTAAGTCTATGGAGAGGTTACCATTTGAGCTAATGCTAGAATGTAGTTCTCCAGAACTGAAATCAGGGGTTAAATCAAAACGCATAAAGAACTGAGTCCGTTTTTATATTCTTTATAGCTGATATTTATATTTGGGCTGTAATGAAATCTTGTTAAATCTGTAAATAAACTTAAATAATTGCGTGCGTATAGATCTTGCTTGTAATTTGGTGTATACGGTTTTGAAGGAATCATCTGATTATCTTTTAATAAGCAAAGGTAGTTTAAGTTGTAGTTTTTGAAATTAAATGGATTTTTGTCTATCGCTTCATTAAACGCAATGTTGCTAACGAGTCCAATTATTAACCTCGTTGGTAACTGGCCAATGAAAGCATTCGCAATCGTTGATGAATGCAATCCAACTGAAAAGAGTAAATACCTTCACATCGATTTTTCTGATGGAAATCTTGATTACTCCTTTCTCCAAAGTTTTCTTCGTGAGCAATTAAAACAGAGGGTAAAACATCAACTTTACGTATGAATAAAGATGCGTGATGAATAACAATCTTGTAGTTATCAGCGTTAGACATTAAAGCAAATGCATCCTTTAATC
The DNA here is from genome assembly GCA_039090855.1 of Macrothele yani. Taxonomy (NCBI): domain Eukaryota; kingdom Metazoa; phylum Arthropoda; class Arachnida; order Araneae; family Macrothelidae; genus Macrothele; species Macrothele yani. The sequence goes on along the minus strand of CM077033.1, from coordinate 45,991,786 downwards.
TTTTCCAAGTTTTATCCTTAAATTCATACCGTTTGGCAACAATTTAGATTGACTCGCGAGATCGAAGTGAAGTACTTCGCTTAGGTCGACGATCTTGCTTTTTTTACAAAAGTTCAAATCGCGAGGCTAATCCTACATTTAGATTAAGCTGTCGGGATCAATGTCATCAAAGTGCAAAGGCGTGTCAGCATAAAAACTCTGAACTCGATAACATAGTTTCTTGAGCCTCTTTAGGAAACAACAAACTTTCAATAATGCTTCTGTATGCATAATTATTTTCTGACTGCACAAATTTATCATTCAAAAATACTGAACACTGGTTAAACATCGTGTTTAAAATATAGTTAATTACAGTTACTTTTTCTGCTTCTGGTACATTATTACCATTAATTTTCTTTAAAAATTTTATTTGCAAGTGTGAAATGCTATGCGCTAAATCTAAGTATTGTTCCCCACTTCCGGTTATAAAAAATTCTAAAGTATTTTTATCTGTTAACGTACCTATTGGTTGAAACTCGACGAAGGTTGGAAATTTTCAATAGCAACTTGGAGTGGGTCTTGTAGAAAACAACTCTAATTCACTTTTTAGACATGGACATGACCTGGGATCCATGATAGATATTTTTAATGTCAAATATATCTTTGTAATCGAGACAATTTACGAGGACTTCTTTTTCATGCGTTTACCTGTAGAACTGTCACTCGTTTTAGATCAACGTTTCCATTTTATAGCTCGTCCTCTACCACTTTGCTATTTTTCCAGCCGTTTCCTTCAATCTTGATTTTTGCAGCTTCACTTAAAGATTTTCCAGATGAATTTAATGATACTTCTGTAAAGCAAGTCTTAATTTTTGCAATTGCACAGACTCGGTGTCCGCAGCGCAGAGATCACTCTGTAAAATACATAAAAGTGAAATGACAAAGTCTTCAAAAAAATACCGTTTTTATATTCTTTTTTTTTAAAGGCATAACACGAGGAAAAAGTTTTACCGCCGAAATTGAAAATTATATTGGACCCACCGCTTAAAAAAATTATTTGTGTCTAAATAATTTTTTCGTACGGGAAAAAATATAAAGCGTGAAGTATACAGTTTTTACTATTTGGTCTTGTGTCTCGCTCATTACAGGAATTATTTTCAAAAAGTGGTGCGACAGTGTCACCTACGTGATGTGAATCAACTACATCACTATAAACAAAAATTTCCGTGATTCCTGCATCTAATTTCTACGGCGTAATCACTTATATAAAGCCCTGCATCAAAAGCATATTTTTTGAAACCTAAGAGATTTTTTAATCCATCACTAAATATAATTGTTTTCTCATCGGGTACTGACATCTGAACTTTTTTATTTGCTAAAAGTCTAAAATTTGCGGAATTAATGACATCAAATAAATCTTTCAGCGTTGTGTATAATCCAACAGGAAAATGGAAATTTTCTGTTTTCTTCATTCTTTTCTTAATTTCTTTGGTTTTCTTTTCCACAATCGTAAAATATTCAGCTTCGTTGAAAGCAGTTATCTGATGATATTCGAAAGTTGGCAGTTTCTTTTTAGAAACATGATTTGCTAAAGGTAGGCTTGAGCATATGCAACAAGGAAGGTGCATTAGTCTCTCCAATGTTTATTTCATATAATTCTGCAGTACAGTCACCGTTACTTTTATTTTCAACAATATTTAGCGGAAGAAATGTTATAATATTTTTCTTTTAGCACAAAGTAAAATATTTTTATTTATGTTTTCAAATATGTTTTCGCTTACATCATGCTTTATTGGAAGCGGAGAGGTATGATATATTCTTTATTTTGAACTCAAAGTTTTATCAATTATTTTTGAAATGTTGATTTGAGGAAATTTCAGCTGTAGATTCTCTATAATGAAAATTTTTCATAGATTTCGGTCTAAGAATTATGTCTTCAATAGGTAAAATGCAAGACGTATAGAAGTTTCTCAGCCGTGTTCGACGATATATGGATTTCGTAATTCTTTTCTATATTAAGCGTTACGGTTTTGTAATCATTTAACTCCAAACAGAAACTCCATCAATTTTGGCAATTGTTTGTATATTCCTATTAATAATATAAATAAGATTTCTCTCGTGTTACCATCGTCTAATGTTAATGGTATATTATATTTAGCTCCCCGTATTTCAGCTATTTCTATAACGTCTTCATCATGTACCTTCACATCGTAAGCATTATTACTTTCAGTAATATTAAACCAACTTCTTGGGATGATGATCTCTGTTAAACCTACTTCCCAGGCCCCAGATAGTGTCATAGGTTGTGAGAGCTTCGTCACAAAATGTCCTTGAGTATTATTAGGGAAATATTTCATGCTCGCTGTGCTGGCCAATGTTATATAAAATTCTTCACCCATGATGCACTTATCCAGCAATTTAACCTTTTAGGAAATCCAAGTCAACGAACATAAATTTCCTTTTTATTGCCACGTCCTCTTACTTTAATAACTTTTTCAATACGCCACAAGTCTTTTGCAGTTTTTTTTTATTTTTTGCAACTCCTCAGCATATAACTTTCCTTGTACGATTTCACCTTCCATGTCACGTATTATATATGTTGCTGGGTAAGAAGGAATTAACTCGTGGATGAGAAATATCTCCTTAGACGATCCAGGTAAGTAACCTTTTTTAAAAGCATGTTTTACATTTGATATACGAACTTGATCATTGACAGCAGAAACAAATCTTTTTTTCTTTGTTTCTCCATATAATTTTTCAAATATCTGACCATGATGTTCCTGCCTAACCTCTGTGGGTGGCATTCCTATACTACGATGTATGCTCTTATTGTAACTGTGAACAACATTTGGTAATATGTCAATATATTTATACGATGATCGATGAGTGAATATTCGAAATGGTTTTTGCTTCAATGTGCGATTTAGTCATTCAACAAGACTTGCTTTAGTAATACGGAAAGTGGTATAATGTATAACGTTTGACTTTAGAGAAAATGTCTTCATCTTTGTATTAAAAAACTCGCCTCCCTTATCGGTTTGCAGTTTTTGAGGCTTTCTCTCTCTGAACATATTTTTGAAACCAGATAAAATAGAATCAGGTTTTTTATTTTTAAATGAACAACAAAAGCATACTTTGAAAATACATCGATTACTGTTAGAAGATACTTTGTACCTCTGTTATGTTTCGAAAAAGCTTTTAGATCAATTAAATCCGCTTGAAATAATTCATTTAAACAAAAGGAAATAGTTTTTCTTCGCGAATAATTAAGTCGAACAGGTTTGTGCAAGTTATAAGTGTCTTGGGACATTAGCCATTCTTTTACTTTTCTATAAGGAAGATTGCTTGATTGAACCAATTTATTTATACCACAAAAACTTGCAGGGTGTTTGTAGTCGTAGTAAATCGATTTTAATAACTTAGCCATTTCATGTTTGGAGATTGACTTCGTGATCTACTTGGTAATGTACTTCGGGAAACACGATTTCTTTGTAGTGATCTGTTTGCTCCTTATGCTAAAGAAGTCTCTGAGGTACTTTTTCTACGTCCATTTGGAGAAAACGTGTCAAAAAACACAGAGCTACTTAATCTTGTGCTAGGAGAAGCTGTTACGTTATCCCTTAGTCGCCTGTTTCCAATCCATTCATGCGGAAGATTAATAGCTTTAATTGTTTTGAAAAATGGTTGAAATCCTAGCGGTGTATTATCACGTTTACGGTTTCTCATAAGATAAGAAAATAAGTCTACAATATTACTTCCAACAACAGCATCGCCATTGATAACAAATTCACATTTGTCATTCCATCTGGAATTTCTTTTTTGAAGCAGAGTTAAAATGGGAGGAATATACTTCTGATATAACTGAGGCACTGTTAATACTATTGATTCCAATACCGGATCTTTACTTTGCCGTTGTTCATCAGATGAAAATTCTTCATGCCGGTATGCTAACTGCTGTTCTGCTTGAGGAGGTACTAAACTCACTGGTATAGGTGGTTTAGGTGTTTAGGTGTAATCAACTAACTCAACAACTTCACTTTCACATCATCAGGAATTGAGTATTCATCTAATAACCTTCCAATATCATCTTCCAAACGTACAGATGGCTTTTGGAACTGATATCCCTGGAGGAGCTCGGGAGAAACTAAAGCCATCTTTTGCGCCATAACTTATATCCGTTTTCCAATTGCTTTTCCTATTAAACCTCCAAGAACTGATAATACGGTCGGTATTATCAACGGCAAAAATCCACCTGTTTGACTACTTAAAAGTTTTCTCTTTTTTACTAATGGAATTTTTGCGTTGCCAACTTGACGAATTGTATTTTTATATTTCTTTATTTTATGTAAATTAACAGGCAGGTTTCCAGCTAAAACATTGCGGCAAATTTCTCAAATAGAATGAATCAGATCCTTTGAAGCTGTTTTTAATATAGCTTTCCTCAGCAAAGGAGATGACTTACTTAACAGCGCAAGTAAGTGATAATTCCTTTTTATGTTTTTCATTGCTTTGGTAGATAAACCCAGTACAGACCGTTGGCATCAGGAAAACAAGATTCTCTTAATCTTAGATTGACGTCTGTTTCAGGACGACAATCGAGTAGCAAATAGCCAAACTTTTGACTCATTGCTTTTTTTATAGGCATCCATCAAATATGGTGATTGATGAACGAAAGCTTGACGAGCTAAACACTGCAACTGACCTTAATCTCTGTTATTTTTAAAGAACAAAAGATAATGCGTATTTAAACTAATGTCACGCATTACTCTGTTTCGTGAAAATAAGTTCTGCATTATTAGTATTACACTCACGTTAGCGTGATGAGAACATACTGTAAATAAGTAGTCCAGCTTTTCAGTCAAAGAGTTCATTAAGTCATCAATGACAACTAGATCCATATTGTCAAAAGTTTCAGGGATACCACGTTCAAAAACAATGCCTCTGTCTTCCATAAACCAAAGGCTGATACATTGAATAACACCACATAATCCTTTTAATCGGCAATTCATAAATGTTATGATGAATCATTTTTCTGACTGTAGTTGTCTTCCCCGATTGTGAGGGACCAAACACAATGCAAGTGCTAGGATGTTTAAACTTCATTTATGACAAATCAATTTAAACTTATTTTCAAATAATTGCACGCCAACTACATAAGCTTCCAATTTTCCTTTCTCATCACGAAAGAAGTGCCGAATGTCATAGATTTTTTCCCCTCTTTCTTACACTGGTGAAAACAGTAACTTCTTCCAAGATGAATGGATTTAGAACAAGATGAATTTCTTATGTTAATCTTTGACGATGTCGTCGTTTCGACATAAACAACCAAATTAACGAGAAAAACTACATCCAAGACAACTGCACACACACCAAAAATTATTAAAGATACTTTCATGTGATCCATTTATTGAATCACGTCAATCTCATATAGAAACATAAATTTACTAAAGAAAATCGTTTCGGCTTTAAAGCTTTCCGCTGCGCAAATGAATTCTTAGGCATATGTGATTACTTATATTTGTACGGAAGTTTTCTAGTACGTAAATGTGTCCTTGGGACGTATGCGTTAATAGTTATATTTGTTGCATTCATTTCGTCATTTCTAATGACCAGACATTTTTATACAATAGAAATTGTAACTGCTAGTTCGTTCAGTCGCATTTTCACCCACATTATTATATCTTTGAATTTGTGATTAAAATTGCCAACACGTGTATGAATCCAAGAAATGGAGATGTGTCTGTTTAGCCCAGATGTGATCAAGGCTATACTACTTTCGTAAATCTGAAAGTAAAGCCTAAATAATAATATGTGGCTTTAGATATTTCATGACGTCCATAACAAGTTTGAATTCACAGCCAGTTACATCAAATTTAGTATTTAAATAAATATACAAAAATGCCGTTGGAATATTTCACGATGTTCACAAGTTTTGACTTTACATCAAAATAATACATTTTTTACTTTTTTTCCGTTAACATGAATTCACAGAAATTATCCATTTCCTTTTTCTTTATCTCTATGAAGCCATGAAATTAATTTCTGCTTTCAGACTTCCTTACGTTCGGTATTAAATTAAAATAATTTATTAGAAATTATCTTTTCATATTAAGTTTTATTTCTGAATCCATGACTTAGTTTTTTTCCGCGAGCCTTAGCTTACCTACAAAACTAGGTAAGCTTTGCTATAGATTATTTGTCTTCCATGCATGTGTTGGGCTGCAAGATAGGTGAGGTGTTAACAGTCCTGTGTTCCGAAACGCTTACCAAAATGTTCATGCCATATACTGAGCGAGCTCGTTAAAAGGATTAAGGTAAAAACAGCAATGCGTAATAAAGAGAGCATTTAGATGAATAGTGGAATTCAGTAAGGAGATAAAATTATATGCGCTCAGTTGAAATCCACGTATTCTCCTTTTATGTATTATTTAACGATGGCAGTTAGTGATGAACTGATCAAAATTTCTTTGGAGTTAATTCATTACTCATACATATCGCGAATGATAATTTAAATGAATGACCATTCAATTTCCACCTCTCTCGGATTTCCCACTGCTCTTACTAAGTATATCAGCCCCTGCAAGTATCAGTCCTAATCGGAAATTGTCAACTTTTCAGAAGTTCACGAGCCAAGCTGAAACCAATTCACCGTTCATAAATGGATCTTCCATCTTCATGAACGTACATGTATCATCCACACTTAATGGCAACGTAAAAATCTTGAAATTCCAAGGTAAGCTAAGGAATAATTTAGGTTTGCGAATGGATCTCAGATTTTCATGAACTTATTATTTAAAATTTAAATATCATTCTTAAATTATGGCTATATTTTTTAAGCTGTTATTTATAAAAATATAAATATTCTTATTAATCTTAGGACAAGACTAAATTATCGTGAAACTGAACAAGATTTTTATTTTTTTATTTAAGAGTAGTATCTGCAAGGTCGTATCCGAATAACATGGCCACCTACCTAATAATGTGAATATTCTCGCTTGGCCCGGATGACAGCATCCAGACTGCGAGGCATGGACACAAGGAGGCCCTGGAAGTTTGCCGGATGCGCACGTGCCACATTCGAACTGCAGAACAGAGCACGCAAGTCCCGCAGATGACATGGTTGTGTGTCGGCACGTAGAACTTGTCAATATAAATAGTCCAAAATATGCAATATTAGCTGCATACAGCTTGCTTTTTTGAAGATTTCAATCTTCAAGAAAACAAACTGTGTGCAGCTAATATTGCATAACGTGTTAGGAATCGACGGAAATTCATTCCCATGACAAACATGTACCTTATATTTCGCAAGTATAACATAACAAAACTGAAAAGCGTTTGTGGACCTCAAAGAAATGCAAATGGAGAAAAGAAGAACGAGACGGAAGTTGACGGTAGTGTTGTAAGCACCGGTCTAAACTTTACTTATTTTACAAATGTTTGATACTGGACAATGCCCCAAACAAAACTTTATGAATATTCCTAAAAGCCGAAGATTGAACAGAAAGAACATTTCCGATTTTTGCTGGTGCATAAATTGGAAATATGAAGATTACAACGTTTTCCGATATCTTTGGAGATACTGCAATAATTCATGAAAGGATTTTTGAGAGAAAAAAGATGAGCAAGGAAAACGTTGTAATCCTCAAAAAACCTCTAGCGCAATCGAAAGGGCAACTGTTATGATATGCAAAAAATAATACTGTGAACAAGTTGTTATTTTTGACGAAGTTTTACAAAACCTCCCAGTAGTAATTTGTTATTGCCCCAATCCACGTTTCATTTTTCATTTCTAGCGAGCGTTATAATTCTACGGTTCTTTTGAGTGTACCGTGTATACATTTGCATTCCTTTATTCAAATTTTCACGTCGTTTTTTGAAATTAAATTACACCAAAAAGACACTTTACCATAATTGAGGGTTTTCTCAATTTTCATGCGTAGGTATAAAATAACGTTTTTCCTGAGCCCATTCACAAAGGCAATTAAGCTTGTTGAAATCTATTTGCAGATTTGTGCAGTGGCATTGGCTTATTAAAGGTTTTCCGAGATGTGTCCGGGTTGAAATACCACTGAAGCATGGGTGACTTCTCTGAATTACAGCATTGGCTCTTTTTCCTTTCCTAGTAACCGATGGCCTTAAATAGTGATGGGCTACCTTTTATCGCCCATTGAGTTCTTCATGGTGATATTTAAACTCCACTTCCTCCAAAAGAAAGTTAAGATATGTTACTCCTTTACGACGTGATTGCATTTTTTATTCAGCGTTTTTTATGTTACCTGAGTAATTTGGTATTCTAGTTGCAATCTCTTTAAAATGTAATTTTGGCTCATTTATTCATTCTTCCATCTAACAAAATTCAATCACTTACTTACACTTAATCTTTTGAAAGGTAGCAGCTGATGGAAGAAATATATATTCTACTTGCAAATAGTCACTAAAGTAGCATATTGATCTGGGAGTAAACTAAGATGGATCGGAAAATTTATGTTAAATTTGTAGGATTCAAAATTAAGTCACGCAGAAAATCAGGGTGTGCAAACATTAATTGAGATGATTTAGAAATAGGAAGGAAAGGAATTTAAACAAAATTCCTATTCGCTTATTTAAATTCAGCAAATTGTGCCTCAGTGTGATCAAAGTTCATGCAACTTTGTTCATGAAAAGTAAAGTTGTTTTATACTTTCTAGAAATGTAAACTTGTAGTTCATTTGATCTTAATTACATCAACGAACCCTTAAGAGGTCAAAAAGTAGGTATTTCCCTACTGCCGGAAAAAGGCATGGAGTTTGACCTTTCCGATAACCACGATGTTCTTTAGATCTTCTAATTCGTATCGATATTATTTAACATACGTAAATAAATTTTACTAATCAGGGAATCACTTGCTGCTCCAGTTCCGGATAATTAAAAGTCCCTGCGTGAAACCCTAATTATTAGAATTTAAATAAGAAATATATGTTTGTCATTTTACACAAAATAGAAAGAAGCAAAAGAATATTTCAAGGTGTTGTGCAATTTGAAAAAAAGAGATAAGAAAGAAAACCAAAACAACATATGTAAATCAAACATTCGAATAATTACAACTTTATCTATTCTTATGTTCTGGAAATGATGAAAACAAATTGTCGAATACTTCGATAAACATAATGTAAATATCTCTGGTATCTACGAGATGTTGTGTAATGTTAGTTTAAATCTTCTTCGATGACTTGAACCTATTCAACTCAAGGTCCGTGTTGCGAATACGGTAGAAGAAAAATGTCAACACCTGGAAAAAAACTTATTTTGTAAGATCATGATGAAATTTAATTATGTCAATAATTTTACCACTTCCTTCTTCATCGGAAATCAATCATTTGTCTTCTGCTACTGAAATTTAAACAGAACAGACTTTCAAAGAGAAAAGGATTGCCTTCCAGCATGCGTCGAAAACCACAATTACAAAGAATTGCTAGATTGTTGACGTACCTGGGCGTTGGTATTTCAGTTCTAATTATTTAAGAGTTTGTTTTAAGAAGAACTGCTTTCAAGATGAAATGGTAGATTATCGGGCTCCATATTACATATTATATGACTGCAGCAGCAGAGTAGGACCCACTGAATACAGCTGTTCTCAGAGCAGGGTATATCTTTTACATAAAATTCAAATTCCATGCTTTTCTACCTGTTGTAGCTATTCGAGGTAAATACCAGTGTTAGTTAACGATTTTATAGAGGCCCTTGTGATTCTTCCGAAAAGTCAGTAGCAACCTAATAATAAAAAATGTAATGATGATTTGGCTAGACAACAGAATGCGGTGACTTGACAATAAATTAGTAGGCGCAAACATACTGTCAAGCCCCCTCTTCTCAATGAAACAGGTGTTTATTCCATCCCACTACAATATCCGGACAGTTCCAGGCTATGCGACATCGAAATGACCAAACGTCCGTTTGGAACTAGAATCAACGAATATAAAAGGGATGCAAAAGACGCGAAAATAATCACTGACTAATAAGAGAAGTCAAGTTCGAGCCCCCGGATTCTATATGGAGATATGTAAAGAAATTAGCTTCATACTCTACACCAAAATCTACTGCCATTCGCGGAACTTTGGAAACCTTGACCTTGACCATCTGCGAGGCTTGCAATGATAGTATCTCTCTGGAGTTGTCACGTATCTGGAATCAGTTCTTCAAAGAATGCTGAGTTTTCTGTTATAATACCGCGTGCCCAACCAACGTGACTTCGTTTCTACGAATTGTCAAGTTTGCGCCTATTCCTTTATTGTCTAGTCAAGCCACAGCGCTCAAATTGTTGAAACGTTCTATTATCCAGTTTGCAGTTAGAAGTCTACCATCCTTGAAAAGGCCATCTGGTTGAAGAAAACACCCGATTGAAAGGAAAGTGTAATGTGCAATGTATATCTATAAGAAATGAAATAATTGCAATTCCAATGCAGTTGGGCAATTTATTTGGATAAAACAGCTACACGAGTGTAACAAGTCCGTACGTTGCCGCACAACTTCTAGCTCTGAACAACAAGTTACTCTGCGTGGCACAAACGCATACAGTTCAATGTACGTTCCTGAAGTATAGCGTGCCAGAGTGTGTCCAAATTAATAACCAGGTCGCCGACATTCCGGGATAGTAGTAATTGGCGTCCACTCATGTCCATTAGGTGAGCGGTCAAGCGATCAGTCTGGCCAGAGAACGGGGTCAACATTACGGAGGCAAGACTGTTAGAGTCATAACGTGCGTTGTTGCGCATTTTGCTGTTGAAAAATTGTTCGATGATGCTGTGATAGAATTGAAATCACAACATATCGTAGAATATCGTCGATGTACCATTGATCCGAGAGTCTGATACTTAGGAGTTCCAAAGGTGTCCCGCTATTGTAGGAAATTATCCCCAGAGCAACTCTCGGTGTGCCAGCCGTGTGCACAGGCACTATCCGTGAACTGGCTGGCCACTCTCCTGATAGGCAATGGCTGGTCATCTACGCCAAGTGCAAACCATGACTCGTCATTGAAGACAACACGACGCCACTGGACACTATCTTACGATGATCACGCCCGCCTCCACTGCAAGCGGTGACAGCGTTACTCTCTCCTCAGTTGTCGGAAATGAAGTACTTTTCTCGAATACAGTCCCCGTGCTACAAGTCGTCTTGCAATGAGAATAACAGTATTGAAATAGATTTGAATTTCCGTTTAAATTATGAAGAAATGCATGATTTTTTTTTACGAATTATGATACACCTTAATGGATATTTTATGAAACATTTGAAAGCTCTTTTATAGAGTGGCTGTCAAACTTCACCTCCTTTCTCAATAAATCGATAATATGATACATCTTTTTGGGTAATATAGTCCATTTTGAGTGACCTTTTTAGACATTGTCTTCTAAGACGGATTATTACAAACTCATGAAGTGTCAGGTAGTAATATATAAAATAAATATGTCTATATATATTTATTCCCAATTTCTTGAAAAGTCTGAAGAAGAATGGACTTCTTAGTTTTCCTAAAGCAACTTATGAGTTGCGTACAACAGACAGCTTTGTTTCGCATAACTCACCCTTTTTAGACCCATTGTCGCAAATTCAATCTGTGCGTTTATCTTTCACTTGTGTCTGGATCCAGCTTTGGGATCACCCTATTTGCCATATCATTAGGCAGCGATACAGCGACGGCGACAATTAAAAAATAAATTGGAAACATTTTATTTTCAGTTTATAATATTTTTGGGGAATAGGACCTATGTTTATTGATAGCCTAACTCATGCAAAAACTTCACTTCTTGTTTATTATATCTTTTTTTTTTCGGTGAATAGGACCTATTATTATGTATCGTCCAACTGATTCAAACATTTTACTCCCTGTCCATGTTAAATTTTTGGTCGCCACATATATACAAGGTGTCTGTGAGCAGCAATTATTAATTACTGCAATTAATCCTCTGGGTTGTTCATCACTGCAGTTATTCAATGTTTCTAGTATATGAAAATGTGCACATTCTGTGGCCTTCTGTCCACTGGTGTGTATTCAGAGGAGCAAGTAGTCCTTGCAATGCTAAGGTGTTTTAGTTTTTACGTTTTTGGATGAAATGTGACTTTCATCCGAAAACAATTTTTATAATGTAAATTGATGCATTTGTATTAAAGTGAAGAAAAATGCCACAATTTAATACAAATGCGTCAACATACACTGACGGAAAAAATCCCAACACCACGAAACAATAGTTGCAGAGAAATAAAATGGCGGCAATACATTTGTATAAGTAACATATTTAATCGATTAAGGTTTCATGATCACAGCTTAATGTAAGCGCGAGAAGAGCCATTTTAAATGTGAAATGCTGGAACAATAATAACTGGTGTAACCGCCAGAATGTTAAATGCAAGCACGCAAACGTTCATGCATTGTGTCGTACAGGTGCTGGATGTCAGTTTGTGGGATGGAGTTCCATGCCGGTTGCACTTGGTCGGTCAATACCGGGACGGTTAATGCTGGTTGGGGATAATGCTGGAGTTGTCGTCCAATGATATCGCATACGTGCTCGATTGGAGAAAGATCTAGTGATCTAGCAGGCCGCGACAATATGTCGACACGTTGAAAAACACCACCTGGAATGCTGTTCATAAATGGCAGCACAACAGGTTGAATCACCAGACCGACGTACAACTGTGCCGTCAGGGTGCGTGGGATAACCACGAGAGTGCTCCTGCTGTCATAGGAAATTGCTCCCCAGACCATAACTCCAGTTGTAGGTCCAGTGTGTCTCGACCGCAGACAGGTTGGTTGCAGGCGCTCACCTGGCTTCCTTCTAACCAACACACGGCCGTCACTAGCACCCAGGTAGAACCGCCTTTCATCAGAAAACACAACAGAACTCCACTCCGACCTCCAATGAGCTCTAGCTTGACACCACTGACGTCGCAAACGGCAGTGGTTTGGAGCAAGTGGAATGCACGCAACAGGGCGTCTGGCTCGCAACTGTCTTTCAAGTAACCGATTTGTAACAGTTCGTTGTGTCCCTGTGGTGGCAACTGCAGCTCAAATTGCTGTCGCAGACGCAGTAGGATGCGACACGGCCATACGCCGTACACGGCGGTCTTCCCTCTCAGTAGTGCCACGTGGCCGGCCGGAACCCGGTCTTCTTGAGGCAGTACCTTCCCTTGACCACCTCTGCCAACAATATTGCACAGAGGCTACATTCCTGCCAAGTCGTTCTGCAATATTGCGGAAAGAAAATCAACCTTCTCGTAACCCTATTACACGACCTCTTTCAAACTCCGTGAGCTGTTGATAATGGCTTCTTCGTCTTCTTAAACGCATTCTTGACTAACATCAACACCCTACGTCGAATCTCAACGATAACTAACGCTCACGAACGTTACAGCGCGTATTTACATCAAACCTGCTTTGCATGTTCCGAGGGGCGCTACTAGCGCCACACGTATGCGCCGAGGGCGAAATTTGCATAGACGTCATCTTACAGATGTAGCTCACCGCCTACCAACTGTCGTTTATCTAACACAACCCCTTCTTGGTGTTTGGATTTCTTTTTCCGTCAGTGTACATTAGAAAAATTGCCTGAATTCAATAAAATTGAGTATACTTACATTAGAAAAAGATGCGCTAATTTAAAATTTAATTGACATTAAATTTGTTCTGGAGGATTTAAAAATTTCATTTTTTTTTATTGGAGGTTTAACGACAACCGTGAGCAACTCAATGGGCTATAAGCAGTCGCTCGTCTCTAATTTAGCGTTACTGGTTCCAGGGAAGGGAGCAAGCCAGTGCAGTAAGACAAAACAACATCCATGCCTGACCGGGATTCTAACCCTGACCTCTTACGGATGAATGATCAGAAGCCAGCGCCTTAGACCACTGCGCCACTGGGACGGCATTTCCAATTTTCATCGTACCGCTATACCCACGGAAAAACATTGTGTATACGCCCCTGCATCTGGAAAACGAGAATGAGAATGGCCACATGCCTTCGACAGACCACCTGTACTCCAGAAAGTCTCTTCTCTCGAGTTCGAGAGAAGAGACGTTCTGGCCGTAGCATTCTGGGAATTGAACTCTATAAGAGGATATGGGACGCCACCCAAAGTTAAACTCAAACTGATGGATCCGTCTCCAAGTGGCGAAAGGAGGCCATTCGACGGCGAGAGAGAGAGAGAGAGAGAGAGAGAGAGAGCCTACATATTAAGGAAACAAGCGTTCAAGCATTCGGTGAGGAACAGGTTTGCTCGAGCACGGAAAGAAAGAGCGGTAGTTTGGCAGGATAGAAGGTTTTCGAAAGACCAACCGCAGAGCCTGAAGTACAAAGCTAAGCTCACCCAGGAGAGATGCAAACCTTAAACATGCAGAGTATCATGAGGGCTATAAATGATCCCCTCAAAAGATGAACAAATCCTCATTCCCCTGAATTTTCTTGTTTAATGCACTCTCGCCGACACGTTTATGAGGCGATATACTTTAGACGGATTCTGGGCATGCAAGTTCGTTGCCCTATCGATCTTGGTGTGGTGCATCACTCGAGCATAATTACATATAACGAGTTTTGGAGTATTGTTGGAACATTTGGCAGAGAATGAGGAGTGGTAACCCTCAGGAGCAGCCGGGAAGCCGAAGATCTTGTAGAACTCTGTCCCTCGTGGAAGGGAGCATTCACTTAGCGGCCTTCAAAACACTTCCATTCATTTGTTGGTGTTTTATTTTACTGTTTATGCGTCCCGAATGCCGCATAAACACACTGTAAAAAAGCAACAATTAACAGACATTTTCGTTCAGAGCTCTTCCTCAGAAACTTGGCTTAAAGACAATGCGGAGTGTTTATATATGCATGTATGTAGATATTAGTAGGTATAATTAAAGTACCAGCATTAAATCAATCCGCAGGTAAATAGCAACGCTACCCAGGTTCGTACTATCATATTTGCCTTTCTAGATTGTATTTTAAGGCTTCAAGTGTCTTTTCATTTGTGCACTTTTATACTGTTTTTTCCATTGTGCACGTATAGTTTTGAAGTGTAGTAGAATCTTGATATCAAGCACGTCGCAAGTGTATGTTGTTGACATCAGCGCGCGTAAAAATACTACCGACAGAACAGTTTATTTACACACACTGATTGAACAACTTACACGTGTGCCCTCTTATCCGGCACTATACGGAAAAAAGTGGTATTGTGCACAAGAGTCAAATTAAATAACAAGATAGGTTTTAAGTGAACGTTGTTTTTTTTTTGTGTGTGTGTTACAAGAATATTGATTATAAGCACGATATGCTGTTGTGCTTATCATCGGTTAATTATAGAGCTCCGAATAAATATAACATCCCATTAAAATTGTTTACCTAACGAAGATGTGTTTGGTGTTTTTCAGTATTTCTTTTGTAAAATATTGTTTTTAAAATTAATGTTTTGTTTAAATTTCTGAGTCTCTTTGTTTTATTATGTTAAGATTCGTACATTTTGGCACAGCGCCAAAACATGTGGTGCAGTTGTGATTACAAAGAAAATTGTGAAATACTTTAACCTGACTGGTGAAAAGTTACTTGTCCTGAATTTGCATTTTTTTATTTATGAAGATTAAAGACAGGCCGATAAATGGTAGCACGTTAGCTGTTATTTTAATTTGCGCTTAACACGTTGGTACGTTTGTTAGTTACACTGTGTTTACTGTACATGTGATTTGAAGAGCAAGTCACTAAGTTTCTTTTTTGGTTCTGGCGCCATTTTACTGTTCTCTAAAATGTGGAAGAGTAAGAGATTTTGTTGCTAAAATTCGTAGAGATGAGTCTACGTTTATTTCGTGATGTGAAATCCAAAGTTTGGTTTCCATATCATGATATTCAGATTTACCTAGTGACTGTTAGAGTGGATATATCTCATCGTTTTGGACAATTCAGGAGTAGGTAGTACAGTGTTTTAGAGAATGATGAGCTGTGTTCCCGTATACACGGAAAGTGCTCCCATGATGTTCATATACCTTTTGCTAGCGTGATGATTGTAGTATATTGTTTCGCCAAAGGATTGTTCTGCCATGAGGCAAAGAATCGTCTAGGAAGAAGTCACCACGTCCACTGAGACAGTTGGCGATTGATATCACTGACATAGATAAATAATTTGCATCCTTTAAATGCAAAGTAATGGGGGAAATTCAAAAATTAATTTTCCGAACATATTCTGGAATATTTATTCCGATGGAATTGTCGTCTATCCGCGGAAAAGTACTTTAAGTTGTTGATTAGCATCATGTGATAAATCTTTCCTGGCATGTAATTCATTGAATTTTAGTTCAATGAATCAGTTGATTTGTTCTGCCAAATGGACACTTTACCATTCACGAGGAAATAAAACTTTTCGTTCATAATAAATGTTTTTCAGTGGTGACACAATTCACATTACTCAACGTTATTTTAAGGGCCGCCTAATAATAATTATTAAACGGATGATTTACACATCTCACTCCAAGTAGCTACGGCATCCGCCGATAGGTCGCAGCACGCTACAAATGACAAGTATATCGCAAGGAGCTGGTCCTAGATGTAAATATCAAGGTTCTTAGGTATCTCTTTAGGTTGAGTCATTTCGTATATAAGCTGTTATTATCTGGCGAAATAACATCACACAGGAAGCAAAGCAGCGAACAATTTTTTTCAGTCATTCTAAAGTTCCGGTGACTTCTTTGCGACAATGTTTATCTTCATACAGTCGTAATGCGAAAACAGGTAATTAGAGAGTGTACTTTATTGATAGGGGAATCTTTCAGTTTGATACACTGCTGGCCACACAAAATGCAACACTGAGAAGGAAGCATCCAATTGGCCTGAAATTCGCTGCATGCGTCACCCGCGAGAGGACATGCAAACGATTAGCATTGCAAGGCATACGCAAATCATGTGCGACCGGCACGCCACAGAGAAGCACTATAAGAAGGGTGCACAGAAAGCAGTAACAGTGTGTTGCGTTGCCGGACCTGTGCGTGGGAAGCTTCCTGATGCCTCGTCGCAGAATACGGCAGTGATCCCAGCAGGTTTCGGAGTTCGACAAAGGACGAATAGTCGCTTATCGCGACAGCGGTTTATCGTACCGAGATATCGGCGCGCATGTGGGACGACATCCAGCAACAGTGAGGCGAGTACGGATTCGGTGGGTGCAGGAGGGACGGACGGACTGAGATGAGCGATTGCCGCAGCCGCGGCCCACCACCGAACGAGAGGATCGGCATGTTGTGCGGCGGGAATTGACGGCTCGTACCGCCACATCACGAACGTTAGCCCAGGAACCAGGGTGTGTTGCGCAACAACCTGTGTCTGCAGGAGCGGGGACTTGTCGCACGGTGCCCGTTGCTTTGATTACAATTGACGCTACACCACCGGGGAGTGCGGCGGAAGGGGGCCGTTCAACGCCGCACCTGAACTACGGAATTTTACGACATTGTCTTCTCCGACGAATCCCGCTTCTGCCTGCAACCCCACGATGGTCGGATCCGCGTGTGGCGACACCGTGGTGAGAGACTGTATGACGCCGGCTGTATGCACCGCCATACCGGTCCATCGTCTGGCGTTATGGTTTGGGGGCAATTGGATATGACACCCGCCCCCTGTGGTACGCATCGCTGGTACACTCAACAGCCACCGTTACATCTCCGACGTTTTGGAGCCTGTAGCCCTCCCTTACCTGCAGGACCTGCCAGCGGCCACGTTTCAACAGGTCCATGTGCTCCCGCACGTGGCACGCATCGTGCAATAGATCTTCAAGGCCCACCAGGTGTCACTGCTGCGGTGGCCCGCCTGTTCTTCCGATATGTTGCCCATCGGACAGTTCTGGTTTCTGATTGGGCACAGAGTGGCCCGGCAAGGACCACCCGCGGCTACGCCTGATGAACTGTGGCAACATGTGGAAACAGCCTGGACCGACATACCCCAAACCCACATCCAAAGCCTCTTTCGTTCAATGCCTCGACGTGTAGCGGCCATTATTGCCAGCCGTGGGGGGCCACACAAACTATTGATGTCTGCGTGTTCCGCAAGTTGCACGGGCCGGTAAGCTCAATCGTTTCATCTTTGTATCTGTTGCTATGTGTCCAGTAAATCTGGCTTTGCTATCTCGTAACCTTCTTGGTGTTGCATTTTAAATAGCCTGCAGTGTATTAAGTTGACTTCATGGATCTTGAGACTTATCTTCTGAAGTACACGCACTCAACGTAGTTCTCATATAGCCGAAAGGTGTCAGCACGTCCCCTACAACTCCTCCGTGAGCTTCGGATTAGTACCGCTGTGTTTGTACCGAGAAACTATAAGTTGTTTATCGTTATTTTTCGAATTTCGGGTAGGCGGGTTAAAACGTGGAATTGAAGGTATTTTTGATGAAATTTGAACGGGACAAATATATAAGTAACGTTTTAAACATTAGAAAATAATATATACACTGCAGTGCCAGAAAAACTGGTACACCAGTTTTATACTTGGTAGGTACCCCACGGGAGCGCGGGACTGTAGAAATACAACGGGGCATGTACCCAACTAGCTTATGGAGTTATGCTGTAAGCAATGCACACCGTACTTCCTTCAGAGCGTATGTGGCGTCCCGACACTTGTGTGGAGGTGCATTGTACAGTTCCCTGATGAGAGGTGTGATCCATGGCTTCATGGGGTTCGCGCCACACACGAATTCTTTTATTTGCCCGATACAGTTGAAACTCGATTCGTCATACCAGACTACTTATTTCCAGTCATCAATTGTCCAGTGGCGGTGTTGCTGTGTCCAACGAGACGCGTAGCTCTGTGTCGTGCACCAATCAAGGAGACTAGAGTTGGGCGTCGGCTCCCAAAGCCCATATCGTGCAAGGTACGTTGCACAGTTTGGACGCTGATGCTTGTTGAGGCTCCAGCATTGAATTCCGATGATACCTGCGTGAGTGTTTCACGTTTATCGCGTGAAACGATTCTTGACAGCCACCGATGGTCACGTTCACCCAATGTCTTTTTTACGACCACACTGATATCGTTGGTTGGAGGTTTTTCAGGAATTCTTGTAGTCACGGTGCAACCTTGCAATGACGTTCTCGCAGTACTAGGTGACTCTGTCGTTGGTTCAAGAGGTGTCTGGTCGAGTTCTCCTGCGTGACCAGCGTGTTTAGAGGGTTCAAGTGTTAGTGTCAGTTGAAACGTGGTGTGTGCATCGGGGCATCAGTGAAGCATCAATGGAAACAAACACATGCCTTATGCACGTGACGAGGAAAAGCAATGGTGGTGGTGTTGATGGGCAACAAATTTTCGTTGTGAGAGAGAGAGGTCGCCGAGCGTGAATAAACTGTGAAGGCTTTCTCTTCCAATTTCCTAAGTGGTTGTTTATTCGAAGAAATATCGTAGGTAACAACGTGATGAAGTGTGCCATTACGCAACCAGCAAGTTACCGGGAGTAAACTGCTTTGGCTGTCGTCATGAATCTCTGTTCGGATATTGCGTTTCATCGGGATTGTATGTAATTTTTCGAGAGGATGTAAGTGAAACACGGAATTAAATTTAAGGAGCATGTCTGCCTACAGCAATACACTAGTAAGGGTCCGAGTGCTCGTTCGTAACCGAAGGTCACAGCACTACAAGTTGTTCCCGAGGAGGTGCGGTGTACTGAAGGTAATCGGAAGTCACGTCGCAAACGAACTTCAGAAATAACTGTTATGGATCCCTTTGCGAAGTTTGAATTTTTGCTGGATCTTATGAACTTATTCAAGAAAATTAAGTTGAGAAGGCATGTCAGCAAACCTAATAGAAAAGAAAATTCTAAGAAAGCATGACCAGCCAATTCCAATCGTCAAGGTAATTTTTGGGAAAGCATGAAGGCGAACGTGAGATTTCCGTAATAAGTTTTGTTGAGCACATAAGCCGACACCAAACCTTACTAATCAAGTTATACAAAACCCAAGGACAGCCAGTCAATGCAAAATCAGATGAAAATATTTGAAAAGTGCCCTTGCGCTAATATTTTTTCAACTACACGGATTCCACTGACAAACTCAAATAAATTGACAACCGATCACCTACAACCTTACCTGGATAATATAAAACATGCAAGCAAACAAAAGACACTGCAAAAATATAAGAAAACCATATTGAAAAAAAAATGCATCACAAATGAAAGAAATAAGCATTTGTTAATTTATTTAGAAAATACCGAAACTGAAAAAACGAGATTTCCCCAAACAAGACAAAACCGACCCCTCACAAGTTCACCTAATCGAAACCCAGCAATTCATAAAAAAACAAAAAAATACAGGCAACCCACACCGGGATACAAAACTTTTTAAATATTTTATTTTGCAGCCCAAGACGCATTGCGAAACAGCACTGAGAAGTTGTTACGCTATTGCAAGACATCCCCGATGTAGCTACGATTAATAGAACGTGGTTAACTGAAAAGAATGAGTTCAAACTGCTAGTTCATGCTATGTACAGCCAGGATAGCATAATTAAGCATAGCTGCAGAATTTTAATAGTAGTAGAATAAGAGATACACAAAAAGAAATGCCTACACTCCAATACAAATGTCCTCAAAATCTCGCGATTAGCCATGGATGTTGTTTTGACTTACGGCCCTGGCTCTCTCCTTACACTGGAACCAATGACGCTAAATTAAGGACGAGAGACTGTTTATAGCTCATTGAGTTGCTCACGTTGGTCGTTAAACCTCCAATCAAAACAAAATGTTGAAAAATTATTACTTTTTTCTTAGCCGGAGCAATTGATTTTTAATGTTAGAAATCATAAAAGCGAATTGGATTTTTACTACTCTCAGCTTATAACATGTCTGTTGAGTGGTCACTAATTGTCTCTAAAAAAGCAAAAGGACTGGAAGTACCATAAAATGCATCCAATCCAGTTTGGTGGTTAAATAGATTCGAAATGTTGATTCTGTGTTTTCAAGTGGATTACTTTACTTTTGTGCAAATTAATAATGGCTCAGTCAATCTGCCATCTAGTATTTATTGAAATTGTACATTGAGTGTTGTACTATTTACAGCAAGTAATGTACTTTCGCTCTACTAGGATGTATCTTGAGTGGGAACAACTTTTAAAGTGATGGCACATCGGTATTCATGGCAAAGAAGAACATTTTCTGTATTAGTAAGTATCTAATAAGTTCTACCAACAAACATTTTCTGTATTAGGGAAACCAACAAAAATTTTATTTGGTTGGAAGAAAATAAATTATTTCATAGTTGTAGCATTATTTCCAACAAGATTCCCCAACATTACACGTTTGAACTACTTCCATACTGAGATGTTAATACAAAATCGTATGAGTGATCGCGTTTAGTCAAATAATAAGGGAAAGACAGTTTAAAAAAACAAGGTCATCTACTTTCTCGGCTCTCACAACCGGCTGCTGTCCACAAATCTCATTAGATTCCTATTAGGGTACAAGCAGCAAGTGACCTCATGAACATCATTAATACGTTTATACTTTCATAATGTTCTCCTTTGAATACAAAATTCGGATAAAGACCTATCCATTGCAGGTATCCCTAAATTTAAAGCTCATTGAGTTATAAATAAGAGATGGTATGGATATTAAAAATAATATGACTATACTATTAGTCCGAATTTATTGTCGTACAATATAAATAAAAGTTTCGGAGCTTTCGCACTTCAACCAGATGGGTTATCAAAGAAAGTACGCAGCAAAAGCACACATCTTGGAAACTTTAATTTATTTTTAAGCCAATAAGTTTGGATTACTGGTATATTTATCCTATTTTGAGTATAGTTGGTGTACACTTCCTAGATATTAAAGAGTCATGCGTACTTAAAGTTAACCTGAAACGCTGTACGTTTCAAAATGTTATGTTAAATCAATAATAGCAAGTAGAGTGCAAATGATAATTAGAGGGTTAAAAACGTATTACATCAGATAAAAGATTTTCACGGGACTCAGTTACTGATATTAATTTTTTCCCGGCAGGCGTGAATCATTTACTTTGCACAAACTAAACTTCAAGAAGCGAACATTTATGTCTCATTTCGAAACGTTATTCCTATGCAGAGGGACACCACTAAAATATGTTAATTGCGTACTAACATGCTTCAGTTTCCGTTGCAATATTCGTTTGTTTTTCTTCTGAAGGATTCTTTAATTCAAAGACTTTCAGCTAAGGTCGTTCTCTGTGAACTCTCGGTAGGGAAAAGCGGACCATCCACTGTTTGAAATTAACGAAAAATTTGGATACGAATGTCAGCCCTAAACATCACAGAAACGTAAAAAAGAAGGCACAAAGACATTTTAGAATGATACACTGTACTTTAGAACTTGATAAATTACTTACCATTTTAACAGGAAAAACTGCAGCAAGTAAAAATAAAACATTTTTTTGAAGAATAAGCCAATTTCTGAAAGATTTTTTAAACCAATGATACCTTCTTAAATTAATTCCCTACTTAGATCTGCTTTTAACAAATACCCTTCAACGGGTCTAGGGGATTACAATTGGAACATATTTATTAAGCGTGGTTTTTTTTCTGAGGTATTATAACTTAAGAAAATTTTCAATCATGCAATACCTCATTGTTCTGTTTGTGTGCCTACATTTAAAAGGAAGTCAGGAAAATAACGTTTTTCAGTTTGATCCACTTATTCTTTAAACATAGCTTGTCACCAGAAAATATCAGAATTCCCTTTTTCTTATGATAGGTATCTTTATGTGGATGAGCTCCATATGTGTGGAGGTACACATTGCTTTGAATTCCAAAGACAATCGAACTTATGTGTTTAGAAACTCAACATTCCCTTCCTATAAAGTTCTAAGAGAAGTAGTGATTATGAAATTTTTTTAATAGAAATTGGAATTCGTCTTTCTCGTCAGGCATACCTTGGGTTTGGAATAAATGTATTTTCTTCCAATGTGTGAAGACATTTTCCGAAACTTTTGCTAGTAGACGAAGCCAATTGCAAAATAATGCCAGATTAATCAGCATGGAGTGCTTTATTCTCAGAAATCGCCTGCTTCCGTTTATTTTGCCTTAGGTGGGATGTAGAGAAATATATTACACTGAGTCTCCACTACAGAATGGCCCACCACTAGGTAGTTAACTGAATCCGACACCATTTCAAAATTATTACTTGCCAATATACTAAATTCTCTTCAAAATCGCTCTCACATGTCAGTAAGGGGAATTCCTGAATAATATGTTCGCAGTTTTTTTACATAGTTTTGTGTGTGTGTGTCTGGTGGCTAAACGACGTCCATGAGCATCTCGATGGGCTATGAGCAAACAATATGTTATACCTAAAAATTGCCCGCTCCTAATAATTGAGGACAGTTCGTTCCCATCGAAAGGAGAGAGCAAGTGCTTTAAGAGAAGTACTACATTCATGCCTCACCAGGAGTCGAACCCGGATTCATCTTGAACGAATATTTCAGAAAAATACTGCATTATTTGTTTCAATGTTAGATTCAAATTCCAGTTGCAATTTTCAAAGGCAAAATCAAACATTAAAAGCACATCCTTTTGCCAGAACAAAGCCAGATACCACAAATGCATCATAATTCGGATATCAGTGATTCACAATTCTTGATTTTCTTTCATTGTGTGTCTGTATAAAAAGTTGATGAAACTATTCTAATTTCATTTGCACTATTGCAACAGGGTACCTTACACGATACATGCCGTAGAAATTTTATATTTCCACATTCAAAGTACTTACTGCCCCGAAGGTTAAGTTAGCTGTAAGGTTGATATGACATTGTATATACACTGCTGGCCACCCAAAATAAAACACCAAGAGGGAAGCATCCGATTGGCCCGAAATTCGCTGCGTGCGTCACCCGCGAGAGGACATGCAAACGATTAGCATTGCAGGGCATACGCAAATCAGTAGCGACCGGCACGCCACAGAGAAGCACTATAAGAAGGGTGCACAGAAAGCAGTAGCAGTGTGTCGTGCTGCCGGACCTGTGCGTGGGAAGCTTCGTGATGCCTCGTCGCAGAATACGGCAGTCATTCCAGCACGTTTCGGAGTTCTACAAAGGACGAATAGTCGCTCATCGCGACAGCGGTTTATCGTACCAAGATATCGGCGTGCATGTGGGACGACATCCAGCAACATTGAGGCGAGTATCAATTTGGTGGGTGCAGGAGGGACGGACGGACTGACATGAGCGATTGCCGCAGCCGCGGCACACCACCCAACAAGAGGACCGGCATGTTGTGCGGCGGGAATTGACGGCTCGCACTGCCACATCACGAACGTTAGCGCAGGAATTAGGGTGTGTTGCGCAACAACCTGGCTTGGGAACACATCAATCAAATATTTGCTTGGTGCAAAAACATAAGAATCAGTCTAAAACTTTTAATGGGGAGTGGTACAGCCCAACAAATACCCTGGTTAAGTGGAAACGAAAGCATATACACTTCCTTGTTTCTCCTGATTTGTTTCTACTAATATTTTTCATGTTATACAGCACTGCATGTATATCATTTTTAACTCATTGTATGTGGTTAAAAATTATTTGAACAGAGTGACGATCGAAAACCTCACAATTCACTGATTATATGTCGCAGTACGGAATAAGGTTGAGTACAGTTTTTAAAATATTTAGCCCCGGATTGGTTTTAGGTTACTCTACGCCATTGACAGGATCTATAATATATTTCAAACATGCGGTATGGAAGCTCCATTTCCAATTCTATATACATATTTCTTGTTATGAGAATAACACATATATATATATATATATATTATTAGAAAACATACGTATATTATAAAAACATATCGTTTTTCATGTACTAGTGGGGAGCAAGTGGTTTTCCCTGGGCTTTTGTGGTACGGCATTGCGGTTTGGTCTTTCAGAAACCTATGTACACGAAGAAAAGTATGCCACATGTTGCCACTTCTGGAAATGCTACAGGGGGCGGGGTAAGGAAGTTGAAAGGCGGACATAATAGTCACCGACGGAGCCCACAAAACATGCTGTATTGAGTGACCACTTCTACCTTAAATTGAAGGTAATTACACATTCTACATAATGAAGTTAGTTAATATTTGAAAATTCACTATTTTGTTTCTAGCGAATAATATTTTCACTATTTCGCTAGTAGCAAAATAGTGAAAACCCCTGTGTACCACAACTTGTATGTTTAAATGTTAAACCAAGTATAGACTTCATAAAATTTATTTCAAAAAACATTTAAAGTAGTGCCATGAATAATGAAATGTAAAACAAATTGCATTATTATTATTATTAATCAAATTCAGACAAATGTAATACAATATTATAATTGTCTCCAACAGTCATTTGCAAATTAAACAGCATGTGAATCACTTACTAACATCATCAGGGCTTATGTCTCCAGTTCCTACTGTTTCGTTTAGGCAAGCGTTATTGCTCTTATCGTCATTGGCCTTCATGCAGTTCACAGGTCAGTGCATGGAAAACCATTACGTGTGCATTTGCAAAGATGTGATGTGCGTCTACTATACTTCCATGAGCACTTTATTAGTTCCAAAATAGCTTGAGGACCTGGCGGCATTGATATGTATTTGGGGGACTAAGCTATTTCCGCGAATCTCTCATCCATAATCCTGTGGAGGTGGAAATTCGGGATTTGGTACAATATCGTTTTGTCACACCATGGATTGATAATGTGCCAGCATCATTTCAAGTCGAAACGCAGATTGTGTTGGTGGCATATGTTCTGATTCTGCAATCTTCTTTTGAAATAGATCCAAACGGACATCACGAACAGCAGTCTTCACATTGTTCGGCAAATGTAGCACGCATGTGAAGAGTTCTAATGCATCCATGACAGTGTCAGACGGAATTGTTTCTAAACCTAGGTCAGCAAATGAAGATGCCTTTTTTTACATTTTTTAAATGCTAAAAAACATCAGCAGCGTCTAATTGCAAAGTTTGACTTGACATTGCGTTAGAGATTCCGAAATGAACTCTTAAAAAACGAGATCAAACAAAAGTTTCGGAATCAACCGCAGTGTGTAAATGCTACCGTTCAACGAGTCAATGCTTTCATCGGAAATATCAAAGGAGTAGTGACAATCGATTTACTTGAAATTTATACCTTTTAGA
This sequence comes from Macrothele yani, assembly GCA_039090855.1. NCBI lineage: Eukaryota > Metazoa > Arthropoda > Arachnida > Araneae > Macrothelidae > Macrothele > Macrothele yani. The sequence continues at coordinate 45,965,724 of CM077033.1, read as the reverse complement.
ATATATGAATGTCCGTGCAGCAGATCGGAAAAATTAATGTTCAATATTTATGTTTAAATCATATGGCTACAAGCACACGGCCGGTCATTATTTGGGGACGCTGATTTCAAGGAATGGACCGAAGTAATTGACATTAATTAACTGACACTCTGTCAAAAGAACGGCAAACATTTCGAACTTAATGTGCTACAATTTATAGGATCGGCATTTTTGCATAGCTTACATTTGTGTCGCTCATATCCTATCGCGCATCCTACTCCACCATCAAGCTGAAATTAAAATATAGAGCGAGTTAGTCTTTGGATAAAGTGCATGGCTTCTGCAGCACAGTTCGTACTTAGCGAAATGCTTACATTTATATACTGTATCTTAATGGATTTGTGAAAGTGTGTTATTCTCAAGCTATTTACCTGAAAACCGTATAAGGAAATTTGAACAGCCTTCGTTTCACTCTGGTGTTCATTTAACTTTAAAACAAACGCCAAATTACCTGGTCATTATCATGTTGTCGATAGTAAACGCATTGTAATGAATGAGTTTTTGCAGAATACGCACTTCCTTCTACTTGAAAAAAAATTATTCTCTGTTTGAACATAGATGCTGCCCAGCATTTTATTAATTGTTTGCTGATAAAGCGCGATGTTTAGATCGAATCGGCGGAGAGCTGGCGGTTTTGTTTTATGTTTGCTGAGCCGTAGGTAGAAGATGACGAAACTTGGACAAAAAAACATACTTAGTCGGACAGTGAATGAATGTAGAACTGAATAATTTGTATTACGTGATTTTATTGTACTCAAGGTTTATGCTGCAGTGAGTATGTCTTCGTGTAAAATATTCTAGATTATTCTTGCATAAAGGTTTAATAAATGCTAGCACGTGACAATCCCAACCTGGTCGCCACTTATTTTCGTCGGAGAGACTCGTCAAAAATAGATAAGATTTATTAACTAGGTGTACGCACAAAACAGATAAATTTGTACTAGCAAAATATATATTTTAAACATTCTCCTTGAACAGGATTCTTCTTCACAGTATGTATATAAACCAAATAGTATGGTTTGGGAATAATGTTCAGTAATATTGAGTACAAGGATAGTGTGTCATATTTAGCAGATAGCTAGTATTTTAAAAAAAGTGTAATTGCGGTTTAAGAAAAAATATCTGTAAGTTCGTTTTGAAAATTGTATGGCCATAACATAATATACCAGATATCTTCATCATCATGCTCAACCATTATCAATCTACTGCTGGATGAAGGTAGCCCGAAGTTTCTTCCACAACTGTTTTTGAGCCAATCCCCTCCATGTTACTACGGCATGCTTTCGGATTTCAGCCATCCATCGCACATGTGGTCTTCTTTTTGGTCTTTTCTTGTCCCTTGAAATCCAGTTTAAAATTTCGGTTGCTCACATGTGGTCGGTTTTTCTGGCAACATACGCCACCCATTGCCATTTCAGGGATTTTACTCTGATCATGATGGCTTTCACTCTTGTCATTTTCCTTATCCACGAGTTCCTCTTTTTATCTTTCATGGTTACACCAGATATACATCTCAGCATGTTTTTTTTCAGTTGTCTGCAGTCTTTGTATGTCTTTTTGTTGTTAAAATCCGTGTCTCTGCACCATACGTAAGAACTGGAAGGATGCATTTATTAAACACGCTTCTTTTCAGACATAATGGCATATTGGCCGAATAATTTTTCCCAAAGCTCTCCAGCCAATTTCTATAAACTGAATAATTTCTCAGCAATGCGAACCTCGCTGGATATCTGCTGTTCAAGGTAAATGTAGGTAATGATTATATCCAGCTTTTCCCCATCATCTGATGAATCTTCATTCCTTGTAAAAGTATTGAATATCTCTTTTGCCCCCCGAAAGTTTATTTCTAATCCCACTTTTTTCAATCTTGTAAACAAGTTCCTGGATCCAGCTCTTGTCAGCAAGTTTCTCATACACTACAGCTCTGAGGGAGAACTTGAAAAATGCTTACGTCATCTACAAAACGAAGGTGAGTTAAATTACCTCCATTAACCTTTATTGTCTTGTTTTTCAAGTTGAATAACCGAAAGTCATTTTGCATTGTGACATTGAAGACTTAGGGAGAAATGGTGTCACTTTGTCTCACACCTCCATTCTAATTTTCACTCCTGCTGTATTCTCAAATGGCAGAAACTTTTGCAGTTGCATTTTCATAGATGTTATTAACAATGTTAATGTAAGCATTTTCAATACCGCAGAACTTCGAAGCCATTGTAAACGCTGATGGTTTCACGGATTCAAGGCCTCTTCATAATAGATAAAAGACATGCATAATGGGAGTTCATATTCTCTTGTTCTTTCAATAGTTCTCTCAGTACACGAATATAATCTATGAAATTGTAACAACTCTTGAGTCCACCTTGTTCTCTAGGTTGAGACATGTCCAGTGTTCCCTTTAACGCATCACGGGATATTGCATCACATATCAGAGATACAGTAAATAAAATAAATAAATAAGTACATATATAATATAAGAAATGATAAATTACTTATTATCCTAACATGAAATTATTTTAATAAAAAATATAAAAACCTAGCATACCACGACATTCAGAGATACAGCTAATCAATTAATTATTGAAGCCGCATGGCGATCCAGAAGGAGGTGGGATTGAGAACGTTTTATTCGGGGGTACGAAATTGGTTGTAAGATCATCACAATTTAAGAGTGACAGAAAAACACTTTTGTAAGAAGTATTGAAATGTTCTACTTCTGATACATTGTTATACATGATAAAATGCTTGGTTGTCTTGAATACATTTTATCAAATATATTTCCAGAAGCCCCATATTGTGTTTTTATAAACATGCATACTTTATAAAATGCAGTGCCCAAAATAAAACTAAAGTTATTTCATTTTAGAAAACAAGTTCAGCGTTGCTCCATAAGTTGTTGTGCTCACTAAAATGTGCATATTTCTCAGGACAGAATTTATTATCACTTTTTTAAGATACCGTCACAGCAGTGTTTTCGGTGATAAGGAAAATAACTTACATTCGGAGAATATTGGAGTAAATTTGTATATAAAATAAACTCTCGTGTTCACGAGTCTTTGTTTTGCGAACTATTCGTATTTACGAACTAATTCGTGGGTCCTAAAATTAGAGCACAGAACCTAATGATACTTTCAATTCCGCTTAACGAACTAAAAATGTAAATTCTCTTTTTTTTACGAACTGAAATTTCTCAGTTTCATCACTTTTCTTTTGACCTCAGACGAATAAATTTTGCGAAATGAGTCGACGGCAAGCCCAGGCTTTTAAATTGGAAAGAGACAAAAGACGCTGGTTGGACAACTGAAGAGGTGAGTCACCAATGCTTGCACGCCGTTTGATGAGTGGAAAGACAGCTGAGCTATGACAGGAAAACTCGTTAGCGGTGCGGGATATTTTAACCAACAGGAAACCAAGTGCTACTCATGATTGCTTGGGATCCTATAACTTGATATACACCTTGCTTAATGCTGCTACTTAATGACCTTTTGCTTAGTCCTACATATATTTTTTTCTGTTCCGTCTTCACACGTATGGAATGGGACACCATGCACTTTGTTAGTTTTGATTTAATTCTAGATATTTGTGTTAAGTTATAACGCACCTTGTAAAAGCCGTCTCGTGACGAGCAAAAGCTTCGTGGAGTAAATTAAAATAAAATATTTACACTAACAAAAAGCGGAGGGTTCGTTGTAATTAAACTTAATTCTTACAATGTAGTGCGGACTAATTTCTTAAAGTTTAAGAGATTTTAGCTACATTATTTCACCTGTTATTTTAACACATCTTTTGGTCGTGAAGCACTAGTGCACTTTTACATTTCCTTCCGGTAATGAGATGTTTATTAGCCAGATAACATATGAATGTGGTTGTTATAGTTTTTACAAGTTTTTTTTTACTTTAGCGGAACCCAAATTTAGACGTTCCGTTAGTAAGAACTTGTTACTAGTGATTTGGTTGTTCATTACCGACAAAAGAATATAAACGAGAAAAAAAAATAAGAGTTCAGATTGCGTGATATCCTACGAGAGAAAATTTTCCACAAAATATCCGAATCGCATGATCTCATGAACGTCAATCCTTCCATTGGCAGTGTAAAAATTTTTACAATTTTTAACGGGAAACACACCTTCATGTATAAGAGATGTGTGTTTGAATATTTATTTTGAAATATGGTTTACCTCGGATTGATAAAGGAGACGTTTCTCCGAATGCAAATACAATTATTTGCTTTTAACTTGCATACCATTTTCAACATTAGGAAGGTGATAAAAGCTTTATTATCACTCACAGTGTGGAACATATAAATCAAAATACTTCTTCCAGTTAATTGCAGATTCATTTTCGATTATAAATTCAAGTTTGCTGATGAGTGTAGTAAAGAGATGATCGCCAATCGATTTTTGGGCATGAATAACCACTAACTTTCAGATAAAATGTTTTGGAAAGTTTTAAAAATATGAAAACATGTGATTCTTGATATCTTTTTTGACAGACACGGAAAATCCGTATTATTTTTTGGTACATATTGGAATGCGACTTTTTTTCCCCTTAAAACAATGTTCACAATCGTAACGCATAAATTGGTCGACGTTTGTTTTTGTTTGTTTAATTTCCGGTTTAACGCTTACTGTTAACATGTCTATTCCTCATTTATGCAGCGAGCCACCCGTTTTGCAAGCCAGGGATCAGACCACTTGGCGACCTAGGCACAACTTTGGCTCTGTACGTAAACAACTGATTTCTTGAAGAGACAAAATTTCTATTGGTAGATATTTAGTGATATGAATTATTTACTTCAGTGGCTGAAATGCAGTTAGCTGTTATTTTTTGTTTGTTTTATATTTTTTTTTGGGGGGGGGAAGGTGAAAATATGTGCCCGTGTAAAGTAATCTGAAAAGAAAATGCTTAAAATGCAACTATTATCCTAAAACTTTAGGTTTTAGTAATCTATTTAGAAAAAGAGATACAAATAAAATGTCAAATATTGTTAAGTACTTTTTTACTCTTTCCAACCGTAGGTTGAAGAAGCGTTGTAAAGTACGACTTCCGCGCACAAAAGTGCGGAAGGATACATTGACATTTAATGACTTGAGCGTGTGGTGAGTGATGAGGAGAGTTGCGAGAGAGATATCGAAGGAGGAGGACATGGCGAGCTTTGGCTAAGACAACAAGTTCAGTTTATACCGCGGAGTGTATTCCAGTTGATGTTTTTGTGTAAAGTAATAAATGTTTTGTGTTGTGATCGAGTGTCTGTGATGTTACAGCGTATATGCTCCAGCTTTGACCGTCCGCACGTTAATTCACGTGAAAGTAGTTCGATTTCAATTAAATTTCAGTATGTAGTAGGGGACCACCTGGGGACGAACCCTGTTGAAAATGGGCGAAAGAGGGTCAAAAGTCAGGACACAGGAGCGGGATCCATTCCATTGCTCTTATGCGTCATAACGTGCGTAAACGTGGTTCGATTTCGATGGAATTTTAGCATGTGTTAGGGAATCAACTGAGGACGATTCCTATTGAATATAAATGAAATGGGTTCAAAGGTCAGGACATAGGAGCGGGATCCATTCCATTGCCTTTATGCATCATAACTTGCGTAAAAATGGTTCGTTTCAATGAAGTTTTAGTATGTGGTAAAGATCCACCTGGAAACGAACCCTGCTGAAAATGGGCGGAATGGGCTCAATGGTCAGGACATAAAAGCGGGATACATTTCATTGCCTTTATGCGTCATAACATGCGTACATATGGTTCGATTTCGATGAAATTTTAGTATTTAGTAAGGAACCACCTGCGGACGAACCCTATTGAAAATGGGCGAAATGGGGTCAAAGGTCAGGACACTGGAGTGGGATCCATTTCATTGCCCTTGTGCATCATAACGTACCTAAAAATGTTTCGATTACGACAAAACTTTATCATGTTGTTCCGGAGGCATAGTGAACCGGTTCTGTTGAAAATCAGCGAAATGGGGTGAAAGGTCATTGCACAAAAGCAAGATTTATTCCGCAGCCATTATTCTCATAACTTGCGTAAAACTGCTTCCATTGCTACAAAACTTTAGTATGCTATTCTTGAGCTATACTGAACCGGTTCTGTTGAATATCCTCGAAATGGGGTCAAAGGTCAGGCCACAGGAACCAGACTTATTCGACAGCCGTTATCCTCATAACTTGAGTAATAATTTCTGGTATGTTGGAAAGCGTATCATAATCAATGCATTGCATGATTTTACTAACTTGTTTATCTATTTAGTAGGAATTCTGAAACGAGTTGGTTTCACTCATTGTTGATGTAATTTTGGCCGTGTTCGAAATAAATTTTTAATAAACAATATTTGAATTTTACTGTATACCATCCTTGAAAAATCTGAATGGTTGATGCACTAAAGCCTTGGAAACTTTAATTTCTATTCTACGCCAAGAACTTCTGCTTGCTATGAAGTATGGGTTTACTATTTTGAGAATTTAAACGATTTTGATGCGCCACCCGTAAAGGAATTTTAATATTCTCTGAGGTAGTTTGCACTTGTGCAACGTGTTAATTGTTGCCCTGGTAATTAACGTTTCGATAGAGTCTAGCGTTTTAATACCCCAGGAGCACTATTGTGAATAACTTAGCAGTCGCCAAGTGTAATTCCTTTTTGTTTTCATTAAAAAAGATGATCTTCGATAATCCGTATTAAATTATTTGAAACGAAACGCTTTTGTTCAGGTAAGGGTGTATCTGCGGTATTATGTCTTCTTGTATATACTGAAAATAAGATGTTCTTGAATAAGCAGCTTTTTCTTTTGATAGAAGGAATCATTTCCTATTTTTCCTGGAAAACGTTACATGTCTACAATTCAAACCAACAATTTTTTTCAAGTCCCATATATTCTGCGATGAATACTTATGCTGGTATCGTAGAGGGCGTTTAACATGTACCCAGGCAGCTCTTTGTAATATACGTTTTAAGATTTATCCTATTTAAATCAAAACATAATTCTTGTATCATAGTGCAAAATCACACAAAACCTCCTCTTACGATAATCGGTCTATATTTCTAGGGACAATGAGTTAAACGATAACCATTCACGAATTTTGGTTTCAAAATTTTTCCGGTTAGTATGTGATAAATCTTAGAATACAGAACTTTTTAAACAGAAGCATTATTTTAACAGTGTAAGGACTTATACTATTCCTTGTAAAAACAGCAAAATTGTTTTTTCAATGGAAAGATGAATTACAGCCAGTGAAGCTATGTGTAATCAACAAGACTAAGAAACTTCATTGTCTTTCCATTATTTTAGAACTGTCGACAGATAATGTGTGGTTATTGCTCGTGCATATATCTGCCATTATAAGGCGTCTTATACAATGTATAAAATGAACTGAAACAGATAGCGCAATAATTTCAATTTTAAACGAAGTGTGTAAATGTAAATACATTTTAAATGGACAGACATTTAATATCCGTTTTAAATGGACAGACGTGTATGAATATAATTGCGCAAATATTAATCGCTACTATATTTCAACATCTTTGAGATTTAATGCTTTTTTTCGAATTTTTCGTTAATAATGAATGACAATTTCAAATTTGCACGTGTGGCAGGACTGTACGTTTTGAGTTTGAAGAAAGTGTTTCACGTAGAACGCAGAGCAAAAGGAATAAATTTATACCCCCGTAATTTGCACGAATTCAGAACTTAGAGTAAGTTGGTGAGGAAAATGAAGGATAAATTGCTGAATGCAATGAACAATAAAGTTGATGAACGCAATGAAGGATAAGTTGGTGAAAGCCTTAGAATAATTAATGACGGCCGTATCTTGTTCTCAGTTAGAAAATGAGTATATCTGATTTTTATTGGTAATTTAGCTTTCAAATAATATCACCAAAATTGAAAAAGAAAATTGTCTGCTAATTGGTCTGCAACAGGAGAATAATGCTTCAGGAATACCTTTGTATGGTAGATATAAAACAGGTATCTATGATGAACTGGTGAATATCACTTGTCGAAATGAGATGGAGTGCCTCACATGCATGCAATTTGTATTGGTGCTGATGCTTTTGTAAGGATTCATAACCATTTCGATAGTGACTGAAAGGTGAACAACAATTATTTCTCCCTCAAGTGTATCCAATACTGAGGAGCATTAGCTCATTATATGATGTGAGTTAACTTTTTAAAATCTGTTTATCTGTTCTGTATTCACCAATAATGGAAATTGATATTCGTATCCTGAAATATATAAAATATATCACAATTGGTAGCTATAAGAAGTGAATCAAAATTTAATCTATGGCAAGAGAACAACGAAAATTCGGGGTATTTCTTTATATCATACAGAACTAACCCTAATTCGGTGGTATGTATCTCAAACTAAATTACAAAAATTAATTGCGAAGAAAATGAAATCACAAACTAAACGCTCAGCAAATACTTATTGATTATCAGAACCGGAATAAACTCAGAAGGTGTGTCACCTGTTGTTATAAAACAAATTCTGTATTTTCAGCAAACACATACTGTAGATCAAAGACAGTATATTGAGAATTAACATTATTTTGAAGTTTTAGATTAAGAAAATTGCCAGGGTAAAAGATAATGTATTTTGCTTCACTAATGCAATGGATAAGGCACTTATATACGTAAACTCTGAGAAACTTCATACTTTGATAACACGTTTGTTTGAAATGGCCTTTTTTTCTTTTTTTTTTTTTTGGCTCTAATTTTGTTCTCATTCCTGAGGTTTCATCACTATTGACTTGAATCCCTCCAACATTTCCTTACCTATTTGTATTCCATCTAGTAAGCATTATCTTTCAACACTCTAAGACTCATGACTCAATTTTGGTTTCAATTCATCACTTTTTTAATTCTTGATAGATTATTCGGTGGAACACCATACTTATTTGAAATTTCAAATTACTCCCCTCCCCCATGTTCCTTCTAAACGGTTTTCTTCGATTTCCACACCAATCGTTAAGTTTGAAGTTTGATTAAAACAATGATTTTCCGGTTTTCTTATGAACGACCTTTATATCTCTCAGAAGCTGACTAGTTGAAGTACAACGAAATTTAGGAAATGTATTCAACTTCAGTTTTTGTTACCTACGTGAGTCTTCTAGAACAACGTTAATCGAACAACTGGGGTACATATTACAGGACATAAGAAATGGCGGTCGGGAATTCTATTTGTAGCGAGACCTCATTTATCTAGTGTCTTGCTTTGTATGAACAAGATTGTAGCCGCCCCAAGCAGACAAAATTTCTGAACGCTCACGAGAGGAGGATGAGCCGATATGATACTCATAAATTACATCTTGTCTGTTGGAAGTAGAAACTTGGCTTCCCCGTCATCGATAGCGCGTTCATTACATAGAGCGAGCTCTATCTCTGTAGAAGTATACCGTATAAACCCTTGAACTTCAATGGCTCATCATCAGTTCGTTGTATTTTCAGGTCAGATTTTCCCTTTTCTTAAAATTATTAGTAATTTTTTGTTTAAGACCCTAATTGGTAACAGAAATTCTCCGTGCTACATGGTTTCACATCAGCAAAAATATATTTTCCCTCATGTGAAAAAAAACGTCATCGTTGACAAAAGACTTTGCGATCGTCAAAGCGGGCCAATTGAAAATCATTCTAATATAAGGATTCACATTAGCATCTCACACCTTTCGAATGTGTATTAGTTGTGCTATAGTTTAAACAACAGTAGAAATCTGAAAATATTAGCAAGCAGAGAGCCGAATATCGTCGAAACTGTTAACTTGATTTCAAAACGATTGAGACATGCACGTTTTGTTTTGTAACTCTAAAGCAAACATACATAATTTAATATTTCTTGTTTGGCGAAACAACAAACTTAAAGAAACTTAGAAAACAAATAATGGCAGATTCGGTTTTCAATTTTTGCATATATATATATTTCATGTTCTTAAGAAATTAAGGCAAACTTTACTTAATAACTTTTTGAATTAAAATGAAGGCTGTTTTCAAAATATATTACTGTCGTGTTCTCGTCAAATTTGATTCTATTACTGTAAAGTGCAAGATATTTAATATGAAAAGAAAATTTTTAAAAACTTGATTCGTTGTTGAAATTTATACGTATACTTTTTTAGAACACACTCATGTTCATTCGGACGTTCCGTAAAAGGAATAAAAAGTATTTACCTTGAAAATTTAAATTTATTGACTCCATTTACACTGCTGGCCACCCAAAATGCAGCACCAAGAAGGAAGCACCCGAATGGCCTGAAATTCACAGCATACGTCACCCGCGAGAGTACATGCAAACGATTAGCATTGCAGGGCATATGCAAATCAAGTGCGCCATGCACGACACCGAGAAACACTATATGAATGGTGCACAGAAGGAGGGATATCAGTAGTGAAAGTGTGCTGTGCTGCCGGACCTGTGCGTGGGAAGCTTCCTGATGCCTCGTCGCAGAATAAGACAGTGATACCAGCACGTTCTGGAGTTCGACAAAGGACGAATAGTGACTTACCGTGACAGCAGTTTATCGTACCGAGACATCGGCGCCCGTGTGGGACGACATCCAGCAACACTGAGGCGAGTATGGATTCGGTGGGTGCAGGAGGGACGGACGGACCAACGTGAGTGATTGCCGCAGCCGCGGGACACCACCGAACGAGAGTATTGGCATGTTATGGTACGGGCATTCACGGCTCGCACCGCCACACCACGGACATTAGCACAGGATCTAGAGTGTGTTGCGCAACAACCTGTGTCAGCACGTACCGTTCGACGTCTTCTTCAGGAGCGGTGACTTGTCGCACGGAGCCCATTGCTCCGATTACCATTGACGTTACACCACCGGCAAGTGCGGGGGCAGTGGTCCGCTGAACGCCGCACCTGGACTACGGAATGGCACGACATTGTCTTCTCCGACGAATCCCGCTTCTGCCTGCAACACCACGATGTTCGGATCAGCGTGTAGCAGCACCGCGGCGAGAGACTCTATGACGCCTGCATTATGCATCACCATACCGGTTCGTCGCCTCGCGATATGGTTTGGGGCCCAATTGTATATGACCCCCGCACCCCTTTGGTACACATCGCTGGCACACTCAACAGCCACCGCTACATCTCCGACGTTTTGGAACCTGTAGTCGTCCCTTACCTGAAGGACCTGCCAACGGCCATATTTTAACCGGACAATGCGCACTCGCACGTGGTAAGCATCGTGCAACAATTCTTCACTGCCCACCAGGTGTCACTGCTGCCGTGGCTTGCCTATTCTTCCGATATGCCGCCCATCGAACGCGTCTGGTCGCCGATCGGCAACTGAGTGGCCCGGCAAGTATCACACGTGGCTACGCCTGATGAACTGTGGCTACGTGTGGAAGCAGTCTGGACCGACACACCCCAAGCCCACATCCATAGCCTCTTTCGTTCCATGCCGCGGCGTGTAGCGGCCGTTATTGCCATCGATGGGCGCCACACGAACTTTTGATGTGTGCGTGTTTCGCAAGTCGCAGGGACCTGTAAGCTCAATCGTTTCACCTTTGTATCTGTTGTTATGTGTTCAGTAAATCTGGCTTTGCTATCTCGTGTCCTTCTTGGTGTTTCATTTTCGGTGGCCAGCAGTGTATTTTAAAAAAACGAGAATGGTTTTTCTTTTGCATTGATTGAAAATCGTAATGCCACGAGATAATTTGTATTATTTCAATGTAATCATACTACGTAAAAACTCATGAACTTCATTAAAAAAAACATTCTTTTATATGCCTGTACTTAATTACATTCTAAAAACCATTCTTTCTTTTACCCATTATTTTATATGCCTGTATGTAAATACACCGTTTATGGAAATTCTTTCTTTGGAAGACTACCTCGAGCCACACAACCTCTTGTCGCTGATATTTCTCTCTCCTATGAATTGCTTCTTAAAAATGGTTTGTGTAATGCCCTGGGGTACAATCTTGATATTGTCTCAATAATACGTAGCCCAAGAGATTATTTTTATTCTGCTAAGTCGAGATGTTAAGCCGTGATCCCAATATCTTCCTGTTTGGTATATTAGGTATGGAAAGTTGTTCGATTTGCTGGTATGTGTAATTGAAACAATGGCCTTAATGTATTGTCTGAATACCACTGTTGATATTGTATCGGTAATAAGAAGTCATAGAGATTATATTAATGCTGCTCTACGGGCATGTTAAGCCATGATCCCAATATTTTTCTGTCTCGCATGTTATGCATGGCAAACTGCTTGATTTTCTGGTATGTGTTATTGGCACAAAAGGCTCAATGGGCCAAGGAGCTTCACGTCCACTGGCTAAAAGTAAAAATAAAAACAAGAATTTGTCCTTTAAGTTCAATGTTCAGTTTGCCACCCAAAATACAAGAAATCGTTGCAAGCATTCGTCTATTGAACGGAACAGACAAAAAATAGGATTAGATATCTGCCATACGATCAGCCATAGTTTTGTTACAGGAACTGAGTACATCTTAAAGCTGTTGTTTTAACTTCCCTTTGTTACATACAAGAAAAGTGGAACAGCAATGACATATTCAGCACTTTGATCCCGTATTAAGAAAAATTAGAACGAAATCAGAATGAAGAACACAATGGTTGTATGGCACTGAAGCTTACAATTGTTGAAGGAATGTGATTTCTGCGACTAACCAGAATACTTTGATCAATACTACACTACTACTTTTCAAAATTGGAACACGTAGAAAGTGTTGCACTATTCAAATGATATTTACCTCACATATTCCTCATGTTACAGGAGATAACTGATTACATTTGAAATGCTATACAATATTTTTTCGCTTCAAAAATCTGTATCGGGTTCAGACACCTCCAGCGACAATAATAGCATCTACTGGTCGTCGCAGTCAATGGAAGATGTTTTCGATATCGTCCTAGGAATAATCGGCCACGCTGCTTCTATGAAAGAACAGAGTTCATTTATATTGACTGGCGGATGAGCTTGACGGTCCAATCTCTTTGGTACCATGCCTCGGACATCCTGTGTCGGTGACATATCCAGCGAAACTGCAGGCCAGAAAGAAGCGGTATTTTCCGTTCATTGAAGAGGTCTCGAACATTTCAGACTGCAAGTGGCCGAGCATTTTGTTCCTGCAGAACATTGCCAGAGCATCTCTAAAGGCAGGGTTCCACCTCTACCCCTAAAACATCCCTGATGTATCGCTGGCTGTTGTGGCATTCTTCAATTCATATCAGAAGAGATTGCGAATTGAACCCAAGAGCGCCCCAAGGCATCACATTTGGTGTTGTGCCGTTATGCTTCTTCAAATGCATCTGCATATATGCATCTTCCCCATAAGCGACCATCATGGTGCATTAATTTGAATCGTGACTCGTCAGAAGAAACGGCCTCTTGCCAATCAATGCGCCCGTGTCTGGGTTGTTGTCCCCATTTGAACCTGAGGCGTTTGTGGTGGAGTGTCAAAGGAATGAACCACAAGTGGCCATAAACTTTCTGTTGGGCAGACCACATCGAACCGTGCTGTAGGACAAACCGTGACGTGTGATAGTGGTGTACTTTTGCACTGACACCATGGATGTTTCTGTACGAACAGTCACTGAGATGCGTTTGAGATATCCGTCATTCCGTTTAGTTGTGAGATTTTGAGGTCCACTTCTCGGATTTCTGTGTCCAAGCCTCATCTTTTAACTGACACTTCGTTCGAATCCCTGTATTGGTGTTTAGTCTCATACGAGTGGCTAGTTCGATGCAAGAAAATCCAGCTTCTCTTCTTCGTACAACCGTTCTCGCTCAAAGTCTGTCAGGTGTTCATAATGCAAACTTGTTGGGCGACATGGCATGCTGAGACACAACAAACACTCTTTCGACTCAATGTCTGCCCTTCACTAATTGCAAATGCTCATTTCAGCTAGCTTGCTATCCACATGGTCGGTAGGTTGGACGGCGCTATCCCAAAGGCACATGTGGATTTTCACTGACATTTTAATAATTTGCATGTCCCAACCTGTTATATACACTGACGGAAAAAATATCCCAATACCACGAAAAAATAGTTGTAGATGAATGAAATGGCGGCAATACATTTGTAAAGGTAACATATTTAATCTATTAAGGTTTCAAGATCACAGCTTAATGTAAGCGCGAGAAGAGCCATTTTAAATGTGAAATGATGGTACATTAATAACCGGTGTAACCGCCAGAATGTTGAATGCAAGCACGCAAACGTTCATGCATTGTGTCGTACAGGTGCTGGATGTCAGTTTGTAGGATGGAGTTCCATGTCTGTTGCACTTGGTCGGTCAATACAGGAACGGTTAGTGCTGGTTGGGGGACGCTGGAGTTGTCGTCCAATTAGATCTGGTGATCTAGCAGGCCGCGGCAACATGTCGACACTCTGTAGAGCATTGGATTACAATAGCGGTATGCGGGCGAGCGTTATCCTGTTGGAAAACACCCCTGGAATGCTGTTCATGAATGGCGGCACAACAGGTTGAATCACCAGACCGACGTACAACTGTGCCATGAGGGTGCGTGGAATAACCACGAGAGTGCTCCTGCTGTCATAGGAAATTGCTCCCCAGACCATAACTCCAGGTGTAGGTTCAGTGTGTCTCGGCCGCATTCAGGTTGGTTGCAGGCGCTCATCTGGCCTCCATTTAACCAACACACGGCCATCACTGGAACCAAGGCAGAACCGGCTTTCATCAGAAAACACCACAGATCTCCACTCCGTCCTACAATGAGATCTAGCTTGACACCACTGACGTCGCAAACGGAAGTGGTTTGGAGTAAGTGGAATGCACGCTACAGGGCGTATGGCTCGGAGCTGTCCTTCAAATAACCGATTTGTAACAGTTCGTTGCGTCACTGTGGTGGCAAATGCAGCTCGAATTGCTGCCGCAGAAGCGGTACAATGCGCCACGGCCATACGCCGTACACGGCGGTCTTCCCTCTCAGTAGTGCCACGTGGCCGGCCGGAACCCGGTCTTCTTGAGGCAGTACCTTCCCTTGACCACCGCTGCCAACAATCATGCACAGTGGCTACAGTCCTGCTAAGTCGTTCTGCAAT
This sequence comes from Macrothele yani, assembly GCA_039090855.1. Taxonomy (NCBI): domain Eukaryota; kingdom Metazoa; phylum Arthropoda; class Arachnida; order Araneae; family Macrothelidae; genus Macrothele; species Macrothele yani. The sequence continues at coordinate 45,950,643 of CM077033.1, read as the reverse complement.
ATTGCGGGAAGAAAATCCACCTTCTCGTAGCCCTATTACACGACCTCGTTCAATCTCCGTGAGCTGTTGATACTGGCTTCTTCGTCTTCTTAAAGGCATTCTTGACAAACATCAACGCCCTACGTCGAATCTCAACGATAACTAACGCTCACGAACGTTACAGCGCGTATTTACAGCAAACCTGCTTTGCATGTTCCGAGGGGCGCTACTAGCGCCTCAAGAATGCGCCGAGCGCGAAATTTGCATAGACGTCATCTTACAGATATGCTCTCATCGCCTACTAACTGTCGTTTATCTAACACAACCCCTTCTTGGTGTTGGGATTTTTTTTCCGTCAGTGTATATGTATAAGTATCAAGCTACTACCGGCAGTCTTTCATGCTGTTGCAAGTTTCATAAACAGTAGAACATACGGTTTAAGTAATGCACATAATTGAGCAGTTTGTTCTTTTATTCTTTCATTTCTGCCTTTTGAAACAGTATTTTTCTGTATATGAATGAGCAATGCAGTCATTAGTTAAATTTGCAAAGAAACCAAATCGGCATTCTTCATCAAGTATAAAGTTGAGTGATTCTGTAAAACAATTCTTCGACCGGTACTTCTTGTGCTGGCAGTAGAGTCTAAATAATCTAGTATTCAATAAAACATTTCGTTGTATTTCAGTATATTCAAAAGGAGAGATTTACTCATAATGACTCAGAAAAATCTGTTTTATGTTGCATATAAGGCTTTGATGCTCGGGGAGAGAACGATTTTTCATGATAGATTCCTCACATTTTAATGCAAATCCCTCTGCATAGAGATTCATTTTACGTTGATGCATTACAGCTGGATAAAGTCAATGCATGTATAGAAAGCTACTAAAATGAAAACAAATTCAGGCACACTCCGTGAACAATGAGCGGAATTATTTGCTCATTAGCAAAACCCTTTTTTAACCCTTTTACGGGCTGGAACGAATTAACTCGGGCTTAATTCCTGCTGAAAAGGATATCGCAATGGGGGTGAACTAAGAAAGAATTGAGGTAATGTTTGAGGGACTTGTTTCCTTCCAGTGCCATGATGTCCCAGTCAGAAGCACTATGCCTTGGGTCATTGAGCAGAAAATAAAGGGCAATTATGACCTATAACCAGTGATAAGCACTCTCTTGTAGTCCTTGATTATATACAAAGATATTACCTGTTTTATTAAATTTATATTATATGGTAGGTGTTGCTGAGATGAGAAGGGGAAAGTAGTTAGTTTGCCGTAGTTTTCGTTAAATCCGGTCGCTACATGTAGATTTCTTTTTGACAGAGCAGAAAAACATTTGTCGCTATTCGGTTTAAGTAAGTACATCGGCCGCTTAAATGGTTAAGGACAAAAATGTTTTACTACATTTCCATGTCCAAACTTTCCTGTGAATTTTAGAATATGGTTTTGAAATGTTTTAACAGCCCTGGAATCTCACACTGTCTAAATGCGGCAGATTTGTACATTTACTGCTCCGTTGATAGCAATTTGTGTTTTATCTGTGCATAAAACGTTTGGCAGCCAGCTCTCGCTTTCTTCAATTTGCCGAAAAACACACGATGGAGAATCTCTCCGCTTCGGCCAATCGGGAGCTTTTAGTTCCTGAAAGCGTTGAAATTTATACGAATATTTGCGAGAGATTGTTTTTTGTGCTCTTTAGAGTGTTCCATATGAAATGCAGTTCGACTCGTTATTTCGTGAGTGTTTGATTCTCTATGTACAGATGACATCGAAATGTTTTCGATTTCCAGTGAAACTCTAGCGACTGCTGAAACAGACTTCCATATCTTGGCTACTAAAGTTCCAGTCTCTTCAAATCTGTTAATCATCCTCTGGAGTGCTGAACAAGATATCTGTCCTTTCCCACTTTGTGTACCTCTGAGTGAAGGAAAACATCGCAAAGCTCCACTTGCAGAATCCGAGCTAGGATAGAACTCTTTCACCAACAGAGTTTTTTGGTAATAAAAACATGAAACTACAGTTCACCTCTAAGTGTCGCTTCTCCGAATATCAACTGAGGTAAAGCGCTCTCTGACGACGATGAATAAAATTAAAATGTCTAACAAATGTTTTAATCCCTTCCCCCAAAAGAACACATGCCATTCATTCTCTGCAAACTCCATTGCGCAACTGACAAACCCCAGCGATTTAGTGATTTTAAAATGTTGCATGACTTGTGGAACACCCTGTATTATTCAGGTAAAATATTTGGCAACTGAAACGTGATATATATTTCCTAGAGATCACAGATGGTATTACGATCTGTTTCATTTAAAATCGTTTGTAAAAATTTCAAGAATTCGCTTCTCTCTTGTACGTGCCTTTCTTCAGAAGTAATAGGCTTAACATTTCGAAATAACCCAGTTTCTAACTACAGGCCTCAATTTTTCAGAGAAAGAACCAATAGATTATTTCTAGAACTGCCAATAAAGATTAAAGAAAATTGAAAAACGTACTTTTCAATATCATTTATACAGATTTTTCCCGAAATATTACTGAAAGAAATTTACATTTTCTCTTTTACTAAATTTCATTCACTTAGGTACCAGGTATTCCAGAACTTACGATGTATTTAGCGTAGTGCAAAATAACATCAATTCACTTCGAAATAGTAATGTACCATCCTTCAGAATTTGGGTACTGCGACTTTTATTGATTATGAAAAGGCCTTTGTTTCGGTAAAAATCTTCAGCAGTTACAATGGCTTTGAAATCCTGCGGTATTGAATATGCATACATTAAAACATCTATGAAAATGCAAGTGCAAAGATTCGGTTATTTGAATATACAGCACCCATAAAAATTGGAAAGGGAGTCAGACAAGGCAACACTGCATCTCCCAAACTCTTTAATGCCACTTTGAATAATGTCTTTCAATTACTGAACTGGGAAAACAAAGGGATAAAAATTAATGGAGATTATCTAACTCACCTTCGTTTTGCTGATGACATAGTCAGTTTTGCAACTACCCCATCAGAGCTGCAGAGTATGATCCAGGAACTTGCTGACAAGAGTAAAGAAGTGGGATTAAAAATGAACTTTCGGAAAACAAAAGTGACGTACAATGCTTTTACAAGATATGAAGATTTGTCGATTGATGGCGAAAAGCTGGATATAATCAATACCTACATTTATCTTGGACGACAGATATAAAGTGAGGGTCAGTGAGAGCTTTTGGAAGAAACAGCATAATTTTCAAGAGCAATATGCCATTATGTCTTAAAAGAAAAGTGTTTAATCAACGCATTCTTCCAGTGCTTAAATATGGTGCAGAGACGTGGACCTTAAATAAAAAAGACATACAAAGACTGCAACCAACTGAAAGAGGAATAAAGGTATGCATGGTTGGTGCAATCCGGAGGGATAAGAAGAGGAACTCTTGGATCAGAAAAATAACAAGAGTGGAAGACATCGTGATGAGAGTAAAATCCCTGAAATGGCATTTGGCTGGACATATTTCCAGAAGGACGGACCATCGATGGACAACTGAAATTTTAGACTAGATTCCAAGGGACAGGAAAAGACCCAGAAGAAGACCACATGGGAGATGCGTGGATGAAATTTTAAGGTATGCGGGAGGAACATGGAGGAGACTGGCACAAGACAGACCGTTGTGGAAAAAACTTGGGAGACCTTCGTCCATCAGTGGATTCATAATGGTTGACAATGATGAAGATGACATTTAACAAAACCGTATAAAGATATATACAGAATAATTAAAAAATTTAAATCAACATTTAAATGCACTCATATTTTTTGTTATTTCGCCCCCGGTATTTTTCATTTTGAACTGATACCAAAAGAAATGCGTCTCTTTTACGTTTCGTTTAAAATTTTGTTTTGCTTCTGAATCTATTTAAAAAAATCACATTTTTCTGTTTTGATCACATACATAGTGTCTGCAAAAAAGAATGCACGAAACAATATTTCTTGCCGAATGACATGTACATGTTAATATGTATAAAAAGAATTTCTCTCGTCCGTTAGAGACGCTGCGGTTCAGATAAACCATAAATGAAGCCATCACCAAACCAAATGATCTAGAATCATCTTGAGAACCCAAATTAATGAATGCATAAATTATTTCTCCTCAGAAGTTTATTCTTCATTCAGGCAAAATAATTATTGAACCATGAGGAAATTTACAGGTTACCCAAACGATCGGGAGCAAAGTTGGCAACCATCAATGTTCACGAATGAATCTCCGCTGGTCAGGAACACACCGCTGATTGTCAACACCCAAGTGAAAATTCGGAAGCGCTTAAAAGAACGTTAGCTTAAATCGAAGAAATTTTGCATGCTCCATAATGTTATTAAAGAACAGTAGTTTTTATTTCATCCACGCAGTACTGATTGACAGATCTAGAACCATAACGTTCTACGTGTCTTAGAGAATCTGAGATACATCTAATATCCAATGAAAGGCTGTAACAGACACAGCATTAAATCTGAATGTCGCTAAAAATTATTGCTCAGACCCGTTACTATTTTAACTTGCCATTAGTTTACTAGAAAGTGGTTTCTCCAGATCCGAATTGAGGAACATTCTAGATCCTGAGCATAAGCCAAAGATTATGCGTCTTGCTTATTATGCATTGTAATAAGCAAGACGCATAAGCTTTGGATTTTAAGGTATTTAAACATAAGTAAAGTTCTAGAGAAAATCGTGTAAACCAGTTTAAGGGATATTATGATTATCTTTTTCTCACAAAATTTATTTACAAATCCATACTGATTTCTCAGCATTGTTTTCATGAAAACTTTTTTTCTGAACCTCAAGCAAATTCATTTTACTTGACGGAACCAATTACTTTTATTAAGGTGCACAAATGGCCACATCCAAAGGAAAAGCACAAAGTGCTTACATCTTATGTTACTACGGAGTAGACTGATAACCATAGTACCTCTCACGATAGCATATTATTAGCAACAACGGCTGAAATTTGTGAAGACATATATGAAGTGGACCGCGAAAACCGGAACAATAAATTTATATTTGACTAATCACGTATTCCACATCATCGAATAGATAAGAAGCTCTTGGTAAAGCGGATTAGTTGCACACAGAGAAAGGCGGAAACGTTTCGTGACCACACGGTTCCAGACACGTAGCGAGGTTGTAATTCTCAAGGGTATTCCTTCCCGGGACCCGCTGCCTCCGGTGATAGTCGTGGATAGCCCGTTAAACTCCACTACGTATCTATCCAGTATTCTAGACCACGTTCATCTGTTTATGCTTAGATGGTTTCCAGAACACGATGGGAGTTCCATCGAGATATCGTGTCGTGTCTTACGTCCCGTATCTTCCATAACTGGGTGCAGGAATATGGGATATTCATCGATGCTCGCCCATGCCTATCCATGCAACCTTATATGAACCCGGGTGAACATATTTCAGACCAGATAGTTCGAGAGCGGCAAGGTATGAGCCTTCAACGACGGACACTAATGGTGCTATGTGCAGCACTTATCGGATGCCATACGCTATAAAACTGGAAAACTTCAAAGAACTTGTAATAGGTATTCATGGTCCATTGGGCGTTGTGGTGGCGGCTCCCAGGGGACTCCCATAATATAACAGATTAATCATAATTCATCATCATCATCATCATTGTCAACCATTATCAATCCACTGCTGGACGAAGGTCTCCTCAAGTTTCCTCCACAACGGCCTGTCTTGTGCCAGTCTCCTCCATGTCACTCAAGCATATTTTCGAATTTCATCCACCCATCTCCCATGTGGTCTTTTTCTGGGTCTTTTCCTGTCCCTTGGAATCCAATCTACAATTTCGGCTGTCCATCTATGGTCTGTCCTTCTGGCAGTATGTCCAGCCCATTGCCATTTCAGGGATTTAACTCTGATCATGATGTCTTCCACTCTCGTCATTTTTCGGATCCACGAGTTCCTCTTCTTATCTCTCCTGGTTATACCAAGCATGCACCTCTCCATGCTGCTTTGAGTTGTCTGCAGCCTTTGTATGTCTCTTTTAGTTAAGGTCCACGTCTCTGCACCATACGTAAGCACTAGAAGAATGCATTGATCAAACACTTTTCTTTTAAGACATAATGGCATATTGCTCTTGAAAATTATGCTGTTTCTTCCAAAAGCTCTCCAGGCAAGTTTTGTACGCCGATTAATTTCTTCATCAATGTGACCCTCACTTGATATCTGCTGTCCAAGATAAACATACGTATCTGTTATCTCCAGTTTTTCTACATCAATCGATAAATCTTCATTTCTTGTAAAAGCATTGAACATCACTTTTGTCTTCTGAAAGTTCATTTTTAATCCCACTTCTTTACTCTTGTCAGCAAGTTCCTGGATCATACACTGCAGCTCTGATGGGGTAGTTGCAAAAATGACTACGTCATCAGCAAAACGAAGGTGGGTTAGATAATCTCCATTAATCTTTATCCCTTTGTTTTCCCAGTTCAGTGATTGAAAGACATTTTCCAATATTGCATTAAAGAGCTTCGGAGATATGGTGTCACTTTGTCTCACTCCCTTTCCAATTTTTATGTGTGTTGTATTTTCAAACAGCCGAATCTTTGCACTTGCATTTTCATAGATGTTATTAATAATATTAAAGTATGCCTCTTCAATACCGCAGGATTTCAGAGTCGTTGTAACTGCTGATGGTTTCACCGAATCAAAGGCTTTTTCATAATCGATAAAAGCCATGCACAATGGAAGTTCATATTCCCTCGCTCTTTCAATTAGTTCTCTCAGTACGTGGATATGATCTATTATGCTGTAGCCACTCCTGAATCCAGCTTGTTCTCTCGGTTGAGCCATGTCCATTGTTACCTTTAAGCGGTGTGAAAGAACTTTAGTGAAGATTTTATAAACCACTGATAGGAGGCTGATAGGTCTGTAGTTCCTGATATCCTCAATGTCACCTTTTTTATGTAGCAGGATCATTGTAGCATTGTTCCAATCCTCAGGAATCTTCCCTTCATTAAGGCATGGAGTGAAAATTTGGGCGAGTACTGTTTCAATTTCTCCACTTGCTTCTTGTATGATGTCTACAGTAATTCCATCTTCTCCTGGAGCTTTACCCCGCTTCATGTTCTTGATTGCGTGAGCAACTTCTGCTGGGAGGACTGGAAGAACTCTGGTACCTTTCATGATGTCTGGAGTACATGTATCATCCCTTTCATATAATTTGGAGTAGAAATCTTTCACTCTTGTCAAAGTTTCGCCTCTATTTCTTGTTATAGAACCATCTTCTTTTCTCAGAGCCATAATCTGTTTTCTTCCCTTACTGAGATGCCCCTTTGCTATCTTAAGGCTTTGGTTGTTTTCAATTGCTTTCCTCACTAGCTCACAGTTGAATTTCCTTACGTCTTCAGTGATACTTTTTCGTGCTGTCTTGCATAGCTCTATATATTCCACTTTGGAAGTCACATCTTCTTTAGTTGTCCTCATCTCTCTTCTTTTTTGCATCAACATTTTGGTTTTTCCTGATAATTTGTTCACATGCAACTTGTTCTTGGACCCAGCTAATTTTGTTGCTGTTTCCATAAGAGCTTTGGTTACTTTTCTGTTAACTTCCGAAATATCCACTTCTTCCGATGTTAGGCCTTCTAAAGCAGAGAATCTGTTCTTCAGTTCCAACTTGAAAGTACTGTGGTGTTTTTTAAGGTTGGTTATGTCAATACATTTTGTTTGTCTTATGAGCTTGCCACGTTCCAGTTTATTGTTGAGGTGCATCTTACATCTCACCAATCTATGGTCACTACCTGTGTTGAACTTGTTCAGCACACTGCAGTCTTAGATGACGAATTTTTTGTTACACATAATAAAATAAATTTCAATTGTCGTCCCAATTGGATGTCTCCATGTCCATTTCCTGTGTGGCTTTTTCTTGAAAAAGGAGTTCGAGATGAAAAATCCTTCTGCCTCTGCAAACTCAACGAGAGTATTTCCACGCTGGTTTCTGTTGCCGTGACCGAATTTACCTACTGAAGTTTCATTCTGTTGCCGGTGCCCTATTTTTGCATTGAAATCTCCCATAATTATCTTCAAGTGCTGCTTACCTTTACTATTTAGATGACGAATTTACTCATAAAATTCTTCACTTTCTTCTTCAGGATGACTTGTAGTGGGTGCATAAGTTTGAATAATCTGAGCCTGGTATCTTCTCGAGAGTTGGATAACGAGTCGTGCAGCTCTGTCAAAGGAACTTTCAACTTCTACCACTTTATCCTTCAGTTTCTTGTTTATTATAAACCCAACACCACTAGTTCTGCCAGTATCTGTCCCACAATAATAGAAGAGATCTCCACTTTTCAGTTCAATGAGATCTTCTCCTTTTCTCCTTACCTCACTTATCCCGACGATGTCCCACTTGATCCTTTGTAGCTCCTCTTCCAATTCAAGAAGCCTTGAATCAGAAGATAGGGAGCGTCCATTATACGTAGCCAAGGTCAGCATCAAATGGCAGCCTAGTCCGGTCCTCCGGGGATTCTTAGCACCCTCTGCCTTCATGTCGCACTGGCCGCTGCCTTGGCCAGGTACATTCCAGCTGCCGGAGACTGAAGGCCAAGATTTAAGTTGTGGAGTCATTTTGGGGGTGTTTAGCTATAACTCACCACGCTGGCCAAGCGGGTTGGTGAGTGTGGGATAGCATTTCCTCTGATCCCGATGGTATAGTTATACCGCTATTGGCGGTCGTCAGAGCCCCTTTAGTGGGAACAGGATGCACCACGAGAAGGCGGGGTTGACATTTGTCAAGGAGAGGCTGTGATGTTACGCAACACCTGACCTTACATCCCTAATCATAATTATGGTTATATAAATAAAGCGGCAGTATATTCAAAATAATGCGGCATTGGGGCTTCAACTTATTAAAATTATGCGGATAATATGCTGACTAGGAAAATTACCGAACTTGTATACATGCATACTAAAAAATCCACTGTGAATGGAATAACAATATGACACGCTCTTCATGTGTTTCCTTGTGATGGTTACAAAAACAATATATTATTTTGGTAAGGAATATTTCTGTGATCAATTGAACTGAAAATAAGTAAATTAGTCAGTAACTTCGAGCCTTTGTATAAATCGACTATTTATATAATTAGTCGAATCAGTCGTATATTTGGTGGCTCTGAAGTCATCATTGTTGCCTCTAACCACTAACTTATGGGAAAAAATTCTGATTTGCTGTCAATCACTCGGTAAGAAAAATACATTAAAAACGATGAAATGTTCTTCATGGCGTAAGACTGTTATATGGATTATGCCTGTGTTTAAAGGAAGACTGTGTGTGAGTAAACAGTCGATCTCACAAGAAAGATTATTCAGTTACGCAGACGTCTGGACTTGTTTTGACTTAAAATTAGCAACTAATTCAGTCTTATAGTCACACATCCCTACCAAAATTTAACTGCTGCGATTAAAGCCGAAAAAATGTAATGGTAAAAAACAGAGGAATAAAATTTTCTGGAAAACTGCAGATTCTGGCCAATTTCGAATAGTTAATAGGGCTCTAATTACAATTTTAAGGTAAAGCAACAGCATTTTGAATTTAAACAAGCCGCTTTAGTTTTTTTTTTTGTAGCGGTACCCTGACCACTTATCTAGATTCACAAGAAAAAACGAGTTGTAAAGTTGAAAATAATTAAATGTGTATTTAATATAATTTATCTTTTAAGTAACTTACCGAATACTAGAATTTATGAGTCTATCTACAAAATATAGACACTTTTTTTTATTTCCGAATTTCACAAAGTATGATTTTCTAAATTAGTATTTATTAGCGTTTTTTAAATTTTCAGCTTTATAAGCTTTTGACGATATTTGAAGAAACGAACCAATTCTATGGAAAACGAAAGGTGGCTTCGGTTTCCAATAGCTGCCACATGATGCTCGTGACCCCTTTTCCACATTATATTGTTGCCGCGAACCCTGCAATATTTCTCTTCACATACTAAGTAATACAGCCCTTTTGTACGTATATTCTAAAAGAACTAAGATGAAAACGGTAATCTTAAGAGCAAACAGTTAATTGTCTTCACAACCCTCTATAATTCGTAATATGTTGTGATATTCGGTATTCTGAAAATACTTACGACATCTGATACTTCACATAATACGTCAATGGTGAAGTTATTGCTCTCGAAAGAAAAGTAATCATTTCGTAAAATACGGAGCATCCCACAGCAAAGTGTTAAATGTATGAAGTAAATAGCATTACTGTACAGGAAAAATACACCGGTGCACATGATATGTGTCCTCAAAAATCATTCAAATCCAAAGCTTTGCAAAAGCATTATTGGTAAAAAATTTGAACAGTCAGAAATTTTTGGTAAATATTTAGAATAAATTCTGTTTCATTTAAGAAAAAAGTTTAAAATATTATTGTAATATCACAACATCGTAAACAGATCACGGTTCTTTCTAATAGCGTATGGGGGGTGAAAATATAATTAATACATTGTAATAGCTTTCACATCTCTAAAATGCACTGACATGCAGCTGGGATCATCGGGCTCAAATATATCATGGGCTGAAGGTATTTAAAACTACGTAACCTTGGAATACTTGAACGACTGACTTCGTTTAGCCTGAGATCATTATCGTCACGTGCCCAGATTTCTCCCGGCTGGCTTATTATTTCGAAAATTGCATGGTACCAAGAACAAAGGCTTCAAATATTTTTTTAGCATTACTATTGACGTAGAGGTTGAACCCAAATACAGAACCCATAAGCTATTTCAAATTCAAAACAAACGGCACATTTTGTAGAAGAAAAAAAAGGTGGAAATTTTGTAGTTCTTTTTAAAAAAAAATCAATAAATACATAAAAAATCCTGAGAAATTACAAAGCAGATTAACCGAAGTTCTTCTTTGTATAAAATTATATATAATGAATATGATGCCACAAATATTAATGGCAAGAGAAGTAAGCATTTCACAGGGATGTACAGGGGCTATGGAAACAGACGTGAAATATGTGTTGCAAAAGTAACTTTTCTTAGAACAAAGCACAAGGCATGAGTAACCAAAGCGTATAACACAAAAAATGGAACAATAAATGTTGAACTGATTAATATGATTTTTGTGATGTTATCCGAAGCAATTTCTGTGTCATTATTTCAGCCGTAATCAGAAAAAAGGCTGATCAATTAATTCACGATTATTTATTTCATATGACTTTCCCCTGATCTGTTCAGCATTTCATATTTCGCTACTTGTTTTGTTAAAGTTGCGTTCAGGGTATCTCAGATTGGTACTGTGTCTTGTGAAAACCAATTGAGGTAAATTTTACAGCAAGGAAAGGATAGCAACAAAAGAACTAAAATGCTTCTTTGGGTTGTAATAAATTGACTTCAAATTAAATTGGTTTTGCTGATGACGTGTAATGAAATTATAATTGTATTTCTACAAAACAAAGTCTTCTGTTCTGGGAAATAGTAGCCTCCGATTCAAGAAACCTTTAAATGTTCTTTGTATAAAAAAAGAATCGTACATATTTGCGATTGTTACATTTCATTGTACTTTTTTGAACCATTTCCTTATGTGCCACCGGTGTGACAAATATTCGTGGTGACACCAGTACTGTTAAACAAAATTATTGCATTTCTGCTTTTTAGTTCAATGCATAATTGAATATGCGTTTCGATTCGAGGGAATCATAAAATCTGTTTATATATTCTTTTAACTAATGGCGGAGAAAGTTTGAAAGCGGGAACGAAGGTTAAAGAAAGGTAAATATAAATTCCACGCTATTTTACATAATTCACAATTATTTTTCATGATAATTGCGAAATCAGAAAATCCATCCACAAGTTTTCAAAGCATAACCAATTAAATTCCGTTTTTTATTAATACAGTATGATCTGAATTCTCGTGGTTTTGTGATTTTCCATTTATTTACAGAAGCAATTTCTCGAAAATTATGAATGTACTTCCAATTTTGCAACGTTCAATCATTGTATGCTTATATCGAACGGTCTGTTTAAATCGATTAATTACTGCCAGTTGGAAAATAGTGTGTCTTTATTCCAGGGTTTAAACTCTCTTTATTACTTACTTTATCGCATTTGCCTTCTCCTTTTTTTCGTTTGATATTCCATGGCCAAAGCGGAAAGGCAAACCAATAGCCAGCCTAAAGAAAAGGCTATTCCATGTCGTCCCCCATCTGCTATTTCTAATTATTAATATATTTACGCTGTCATGTTGAAAATGTTGATTCAAGTAACGGAACAGTAATTTGACTGCAAACGTGAAGTAAGATTATTTGTAATTTTGATGCATTGATAAAAGCTGAAGTGTGTGGACTATGCCTCCTGAGAGATTGAATGTAGTGTTTTCGTAGGATCGGAATTCAATCTAAGTTGTACTTCAAAATTAACTTATGTAGAAAAATATAATATTTGGTTATTTCTCCTCGAATCGTGTTCTCCATAACATTACTTTTAGGTCGGCGCTTTTTAAATACAAGCTTGAATGCCTTATTTAGTGACAAAAAGTGCAGGCCTCTTTCAGAGTAATTTGGTTTACAATCTTCCCTTACTTCTGACAGAATGATATTAGCCGTGTGTGCACTATCATTTTCAACACACATTAATTTGTTTTGATACAGTTTTTCGTGTATGGTTTATAACCACGTTCGGTTTCTTTCGAAACTTGCATCACGAGAAACATGTTTACAAGAAGTCAATAAATACGTAAAAAAAGTTTTAAAGGTATAAGCTTGTCCTCAAGAACTCGTAATACAGCAATGCTGCTTCTGATAACAATGATTTTAACGATTTCATCGCAAAACAAATTTGCGTTTTTATCTAAAACATTGACATCAGGCATCCATCCGCATTTTTACAATCTGTTCATCTATGATGAATTATAGACCCTTTTTATCACTTCCTATTGAGCTCTTTTTGATCTTAACACATTTTTTTTAATCGTGATTTACTATATTCAGAACTAATATCTAAATAGCTTTCCAAGTGTTTGAATAAATGGAACTTGCGTACAATTCCAGCAATTCAACGATGCACAATGACATATGGGCTGAAGTTTTTGAATGTCACGATACATAGAAAATAAGTCGCTCAGAGTGAATCCGTATGACAAAAAATGTTAATAGTGGCTTAAGCATAAGGCACGACAAATTTATCAGAAAATGAAAAAGTAATGTGCACCTGAAACGAATGTTGCTCTGGATGTATTCTTCCGCAAATTTGCAAGCTACATCATCCAAACCAGCTGCTATCAAATACAACTAAAAAACAAAGATACTTTCTTCCAACACGAAGATAACGATGCATACAATTCCATAGTAAACGTAAATTGAATTCACATAATAAATTGGAATACCGGTACAGTAAACGCAATCCAATGAAAAACAAATAACAGTTACACTGTTTGGTAAACTGAAGCCCTTGTACAGAACATCATCTCAGTATCTGAGTAATTTTGCATTGAAGCCCAATAAAAGAGGTTAACATAATCAGAAGGAAAATCTCTTTTGAGATCTATTATAAAATATAATTAAGTAATTTAATTTACAAATGTTATACTAAAACCTTTAAGAAATGTCTCTTCACTACGCAAAAAATGCTTAAGTGCATAATATACCAATGCATAAACACCTTTGACGAGTAGAAATTATTTAAAGCTTTATCTGAAATATTACGATTCATAACTATTTGCAACACACTTATGCAGAGCAGAGTATAAGCCACAAGACCCTAAATAGGAAATTTGGTGTTTAGATTAGAAGGTGAAATGCATCAAGGGACTCCAAGAAAGTGTCAAATACTATACATATATGTTTATAGTATTTCAAAATATATGTATTAGAATGACAGAGCCAGATAAATATTTTCAGAATATTAATTTCTCGACATTCAGATTAATGTTTTAGTGTCCAGTGATTACAGGGGTCATTCTGATATGTTTCCCAATTTTTTCCGAAATTTATATTTCGTATCTGTTCCTTTTTTCAAACATTTTGAAAAATGACAACGTGTTTTTATTTCAGGTATGTCAGACCGTTCGTCGGTGTGCACCTAAATATATTGAGCTACTCTTCCGATTTGAAATAAACGTTAAAGAAACTTCAGTACTACTTTAAAATTTGATTGCAAAGTACTTACCTTTGACAAAAAGAAATTCTGCCCGTACGTCGGTGTGCACCTCAGTTTATTGAGCTACTCTTCCGATTTGAAATAAACGTTAAAAAAGTTCAGAACTACTTTAAAATTTATTACAAAGTACTTTCCTTTGACAAAAAGAAATTCTGCTCGTCCGTCGGTGTGCACCTCAATTTATTGAGCTACTATTCCGATTTGAAATAAACATTAAATAAACTTCAGTGCTACTTTAAAATTTGATTACATAGTACTTCCTTTGACAACAAGAAATTCTGATGCCCACCTAAAAAAGTTTCACAATTGAAAATTAAAGTTCTGTCTTTACATTTTGGATAAAGGTCAAGGTTTGTCTACCACGATTGTGAAAACCGCAGGTTCTGAGGATAAACTGTTCAATACGAAAAACTCTGGAGATTATCAGAACAGATTACGAAATTCTCCAATATTCACTAAGTTCAGGGAATACCTGCAACATTTGAATAAAATTTTCTGGTGGTGGTTTATCTTCACAGTCATAAAGATTGTTTTGACAGAAACTATAAAAATCCATGTGATAGGCCATTTACCAGTAGCAAAACGGACAGTCTTGTGGCTCATAACTCCCGTGCGTGTTTGTGCTGTTTCAAACCTCTTTCAGCCAGTTGTTTCCATGGATATTTCAGTTATTGATCGTGCATGGGACATTCTGAGACATTAGCTTCGGTTTTCACAAAACACAAGGTATCTCCTGCAGCAATTCTCGGTCTCTTACCACAAGCGCTCCTAGGACATCACAGTTTTGTGTTACTTCATTCTACGCCACGCAATAGCAAGCATCGCAACCAGTGGTGGTTGTACCAAGTAATTATTAGGAACCCTTTTACTACGATTTTTCGGAAATAACATATGCTACTGCTGTGACATTTTACTCTCTTATTTATGCATTTTTCAGCAATGCGCATTCTAAGTTTTATTTTGACGGTCGCTTGAATTAGGTTGCTTATATTTGTCTTTCTCAAGAGCTTTAAATTAAATTTAGCAATTGACTTAAAATCATAAAGGCATAATCGAAACTATACCTTGTAAGGTAAAAAAGACGATTGAAAACACGTGCAACTTACTGAACCTCTTACTTTTATTGAAATGATTTCAATTTAAAAGAATATTTCTGCACACAATCGGATTGCATTGATAATGTTATGGGTATGCCATGTACTGGTAAGGCACATCTTTGGAATTCTAAAAACGTTCACACTATGCATGTTATAAATTTCCAATAACATTCCACAAAGTATCTGAATTGTCAGATTCTCCACGTCACAGTTATCTACTTTTCCCACGCATTAATCCCAGTTTCAATATTATAATTTTTTATTCAGCGTAATTGATTTGCTTGAGATATACAAAAAGATGAGGCTGTTGTTGTGGTGTTGCCTACATTTTTGCCTTCTGCCGAAATTTCGAATAATGTATTAAAAACCAGTCGCTTGGACAGAAACATCAAACTAGGAAGACTGATGCGAGACCAGAATTGAATATTGTAGGATCTTCTGTTTTTCATTTATCATTTATATGATACGAAAAGAAGAGATCAGAAAACTTGATTATGACCCAAAACTCCTAGTCACATTTGTAATACGTACGAATACATATTCTGTTTTACATATGAGATAGATAAGGATAATTATCTTCTGAGAATAAATGATTCTGTCAGGCAGAGTTACAAGAGGAAAAATATTGTGCATTATTTACCACCGTAATGTTGTTAAATTAAATATTGTACGATGTACAGTTTCCTGACAAATGGAAATGTTAAAGTAGAGAATGATAAATCCAGCATCGTCTGATACGAATGATAGTAATTCACCCGGTATCTGACTCTACGTATATCTTTTTTACCTTCTTCTTTTCGCTCATTTTTTGTTAATTCACGAACGTCATTCTGCATATCATAAAGAGACTACATCTGTATGACTGAAACTAGACGTCAGGCTGATTTTGGCTGTATGCCACCACACGAGAGCTAAAGGCAAAATGCCTGGGGTGACAGGGGATTCAAGCAACAAATGCAACAAATGGATTCAAGCAACAATGGATTTCGGAAACAAATGCATTCTGAATACCGGTTACAAAAATGACTCTGTTTAATGCCTAATATCTGTTATCCAGCGTTCTAGTAGGCAAGTAGTTAGGGCCCTGAACTAAAGCTATTCGTAAACGATGGGTCTGGATTCGTGGTGAGTTTATCCAACGTAATTGGGCTTGCTCTGTCTCCTATGAAGGAACCATTAACCCCATATTACTTAGGAGTGACCACTTATAAGACTTTGAGCTATTATTTGCAATTATTAACCATTATTTCTCCAACAAAAAAGTTTGTTACATCAATCAACAGAAATGAGGATTCATTTCGTAGAGCCCTGAGTTGGGCAACGTAATACATATTTTCACAAATACCGAGGAAATACTTATTTCGCTCCTGTTGGTAATTATCTTGACTCGCAAATAATTTTTACATGCCACAAATTAAGAAAGCCATAAAACTAATTTGAAATAGGAATATATTGTGTAGATAGCAAAATGTACCCGCTTGAAATGTAAGAAACTAATCATATTCTCTGAATTTTCTTCATGGTGATTGGCCCCTGAGCATTGTGCTTATTTTTACAATTAAACCAGCTACAACCGCACTACTTTCCTGTCGCTTCTGCGACATCCTCTGCGTCCTCTCACAAACAGGTCAGAGAGATCACCGCAGTATTTTTTCATTAATAGGTATCTATCTCAAACTTCATTTTCTTTATGTACTACTAGGAGGGTATTTGGAGGGGGCCAAGAGAGCGTTGGCACTCTCAAATATGTTTCATTTCTCCGCAAAAAATGAGATTCACATAAGAAAAGAAGCTTGCATCAGTTTACAATAGAAAATAATGCTTTAATGGTTTATTCTATTTTCATTAGCTTTTATTTTGTCCTGATAAATTTCAAAATCTTCCATTTTCAATTTCCTCCCCTCTCCCCGAGAATAAAATGATAAACATTTCCCTATGCCTCTATGCTCTACCTGCACCGTACCATATGTTTCTGTGAACGATTAATAGTCAGTAGCAAACGGATGTAAACGGCCAAATGATTCTTCATTCCGGTCTATTTTCTCCCCCTTCCAGTCTGAGGGCAAAGACACCTTTCACACAATGCCTAATGATTACGGCAGCTCAGCAAGAATCGTGCGAAAGTTTTTCTGAGTCTTTTGTGCTTTCAAGAAATCCGCAGGATCAGTCACTCAACGTGTACTTATGTTTCTATGGTTTATACAGAAAACTTCCAATATATCTTCTGCTTAAAATAATGAATAGTTTTTCCCCGAAGGGGTACAGACATATATCTTATTCTTCTCAATATATCTGTATCTAATGTTTCTAACAGTCGTAATTGATTTTTTTTGTCGGAGTACTTTTATGGTGACAAATGTTTGGCATGTATTTTAATTGTTTCCTTCCATAGAACATTGCCATTAGAGATCATAAGGACTGGGTGGCGTATAGAATATCTTGAGAGCAATATCTTCCGTTTCAAATACCAGACAGAAAAAAATATTTTTCCGTATTTCCGTCTCTAAATGATGTACACATTCCCCACTAATGCAGCAAATCTATTATATCTGGTTTTCCTCAGTGCCTCTCCTACTAAAATTACGATTTAAAAAATTATTTTGACAACTGATACAATTAAGCTTATGGAACACTTTGCCTGTACCCTTTTCAGGTTTCCTACTTCACAGCTCAGGCGATAGGATGTGCTAGTGTGAACTTTTGTTTGCAGTGATATCTCCGTTTTTAAGGCCCGATTAAAATATAAAAGTAGTGCACGTCATTTTTACAAAAGTAAGTACTTACCGAATCACTTTGTCCTTCGGTTTGATCGTCACCCCACCCGTTGTGTGCACAATTACTCTGCCATTATTACTCTGATTTGAACATTTCTTTTTATATTGCGAATCATAAAATCTGATAATGATAATAATGTCTTTCCTGTCTTTTGCGATGAACAATTTCGCCCCTAGAGGACATAAAAGCATATACTGTCGATTTCAAAGTACGTTCTATCCCAAAGAATTGTTTCTACATATCGGGCTCAAACAAAAGATTATTTTCTCCTTGTGTCATCGTTTTCAAAGAGGACTGCTTCGGTTAGTTTCTTTTTCGTTTAAATAATTTCTCAGCAGAACGGCGTAAAAGAAAATACCGATTTCAAGGACATCTCTATGTCTAAACCATGGATGAGAAAAATTAGTTCTTTATTGGGTAGAGATCTTGGAGGGAAATGTTTATATAATTTTTATTATTTGGAAAATAATAGTTTTGACACCAGGCTCCGTTACAAAATATTTTGTGGTCAGATACTGCTCACCATTAAAAAATTTTAAAAATATCTTCTGCTTACGATAATGCGTAGTTATATCCCCAGGAGGCTTCGTGACTTTTGTCTATATCTGAACTTCTAACAGTTCGATTTAAAAAATATTTTTATTTCTCAGAGTGGTTGTACTGGGAAATATTCTGTATACAAATTCAAGTTTTCTTGAACATACAAGTTTGCCACTGGCATTTACACCGTATATGTAGCAATATGTGCGGAACAAAACATTCGATTGAAAAAATCGTTTTTCAGTTAGTTTATCCTAAATTTTCATTAAAAAGATGTGGGAACACCTTTTGTACCAACGCCCACACTGTATTTGAATGCTTTTAGTATAACACTTATTTTTGCCTTAGAAATGAATATTTCTTGTCTTCAAAGATCAAAGTACCTCATGAAAGACACTACCGAGTGTGCCCTGCTATAGATCTCTGAAGTCCTAGTCTCCCACTCCTCCGAATGCAAGGGGGTCACAGAGTTTAATTCACAGAAAACACATTAAAACGCTGTCCGCCATTCAACTCATGGAACGGCTTTGAGGCTCAATTCTGGGAAATCCCATTCATTTATTTACTTTCACGCAACCTTTTCTCCTCTTTTATGCTACACACAGACATTCATTCTAATTCTTTTTCTCACATGCACAATCGCTCTGAAATAAATCATTCAAGCAGCTCCGAAAGCAGGTGAGCACTCCGGCATGTGAACGTGCTAAAAAAAGCTCCAAAGTGGGTGTAGAAACCATACCTGAAAAGAAATTTCCAAACACAAATTGATGTATGGGAACCACCCTACCTCAATAACCTTAGTATAGGTATTTCTTTATAAAACTCTAAAACTCTTTAATCCTATCATTGGACTATGATGTTCTATTCTCAATATGTTTATCATTAAGTGTACATTGATATATACTTTAAGCTATAATCTCACTTATTTAAATATTTACACTTCAATAAATGTTTACTTATGAAAACTAATTCTCAATTTAAGCTAATAAGATATAAGTTTTCTACATTTGTTCTATATAGCAAGCGTTGCATTAAATACAGGTTAACGCAGTAATACTCTTAGTTATTTAAAACTGTTACACTTTTAATTCATCGATATATCTATTAGATAATACTTATGCCACTAGTATCTCCATTTCGTAAAGAAAAACTTTAGAATATGAAACCACTTATTCAAAGGAACAAATTTTAATTACATGTTGCAACTATTAACTCAGTGGTGAAGCGACCATTGTCACTATTTTTTATTCCAATGAAATATTGGATTATTTGGTGATAAAGAAATGATTTTCCTTCAACACAGTCACCTGTTCGAAAGTTGTTCCCAAAAGTCTTTCTGAATTCTGAAGGACTCTATTGGAAGTAAATCAAACTTTACAAATAATTACTGAGGTTTTTTATTT
This sequence comes from Macrothele yani, assembly GCA_039090855.1. Classification (NCBI taxonomy): domain Eukaryota; kingdom Metazoa; phylum Arthropoda; class Arachnida; order Araneae; family Macrothelidae; genus Macrothele; species Macrothele yani. The sequence continues at coordinate 45,930,712 of CM077033.1, read as the reverse complement.
TGTAGTAATTTAGTGCATCTTGTTCGCATATTCTGATAATATTTTCCATTCTATTGTACATGCGGTAGCTCCATAAATTGCTATACTTTCTTCGAAATGAACCCATATAAAATTTAAAGTGAATTTCTTTCAAGATACTGTAACATTATACCATGGAATTTTTTTACCACCGTAAAATACTCTGTACCTCGATGACATTTAGGTATCTAAGTACTACATTTATTATCGAATTTTATCTGTTTTGAACGTTCTGATGTTTCAACTGAAAAATAATCATAACACTTTTCAGCATTTTAAGAGTTGATATATAATCTGTATTTACATTTCTTAGGAGTGAAGCTGTGCATCGAAGAAATACCTAATGACAAAGATCATAATTCTCTCAGTATTTTCGTATCGTAGCAGAACGATGCTTTTACAATTCGAATAGGTAATTGGAGAAAAATTGCTTCCACTGCCGGACACAGACACACGGACATTACGATTATATAAATACGTCGTCTTTTATTTGACCAAAAGCCTGAAAGCTCAGAGAGATTGTGATGAAATATAAATATAAGCTCCCGTTAGTATTACTTTAATGATAATAATTGCAAATATCATACAATATATCCGTAATAAATGTGCAAATTGTAAAGAGGCTTTGTGGACACCGTGTATATCTTACTGAAGGGACAAAATAGGATTGATACTAAAATGTTTGTTATTATATACAGGGTGAATCAAAGGTTTGGTGCAGAAATAAAATGCGATTAAAAAGATCTATGGGTCGGAGAGACATGCAGTTTGCAGATTAATATTCCCCTAGGTACGGGATTTTGTATGGCATCAAGAAAAAAAAAGTTCAAAATCTCGTCGATATAAAGCGCTGCTAAAGGCAAAACAACAAGAAGTGATACTTGTGAAATGTGATACACGTTAAATAAGTGAAACACTTCATTTCAGCATGATCTGCAGATGAAAGTGCTCGATGAGCCCACCACCGCATTTCATTACTGTGTGCGGTCGTGGTGTTACGCCTGGTACAGAATTGAACATGTCAACGGAAATGGCTGATACATCTTGCCGTATGCTGCCTTTCAGCGATGGTAAGGTCTGGAGATTACGTCTACAGACATGGGATTTAAAGTAGACCCACAACCAGAAATCGGACGGGTTTAAGATATGGAGTTCTAGGAGGCCATTCGTGTGCACAATGCCTACTCATTAGACAATCAGCGTTAGACGAGAAAGCCTGCTTTCACGTTGCACGCCTGATTTCCCGTTACATACACATTATTAGCCGAATGAAATCGTGTGATTCTACAATCAGAATGACAGCACGAACCCTTATTATTTTCTCACATGGAAATTGTGATTGCATTTCTCTGCAATAGTTTTAAATCTCATCCTAACGTTGCTTTGTGCGAGTAATGTGAAACGTCAATTGTGTGGTCAAGCAGCAGCGCCCGCTATTGTCGAGATTTTGAAATCTTTTTCTTAATAACATACAAAATGCCGCACTTCGGTAAATATTTTTCTGCAAGCCTCATGTATCTCCAACACATATATCTTTTTTAATCGCATCTTACTTTTGCACCGAACTTTTGAATCACCCTATACATAAACACGAGTACACCATTTGGTCATGAAATTACACTTTGTTTTCACTATATAATTTGAGAAAATAAAATATTTTTCAAAATATTTCTTTTTAAGTGGATTAGATAGATTTAGAGTGTCGTAAAAAAAGCCATAGCTGTCCACTTTTCTGCAATGAAAAACGTGTTTATGTAGATCTTTGAATGATTATTATTTTTATTGTGGTTATTTTTTGGCAGTAGGAAAAACAAATTCTGCAATTCTCTACAAAGTCCGGAACGTGTTTTTTATTTCGATACTTTTTAGAGTTGTGCTACTACAAATGTGAAATTGTTTTAAAATGTTTTTCTTAATAAACCTTACAGAATCAGTGAATAAAATTCTGGGTGAAGACATGAACTTTAACTCTTTTCTGTTCTGATACATGTTTTTGGAGTTGTTATCCCTTCGCAAAGATTGAAGTTTCTAGAAGTTTTAGACTTGGTGTACTTTATGCAAACAACGAATAAACCCTTAAATGAAGCCATGAAAAACAAGTCTGGATAACTTTCATTTATTCAGTCGTGAAACTGTAAGTAATAAGTATTGTTGTTATTAGAACGAAATTGCTTGAGTTTGCAAGATTTGTAATTGCGATAGTTTTCACCAAATTCTCACAAAGATTATCTTCATATATTAGTAAAAATATTTGATGAAAAAGTCTTCCCCTCTGAGTTCCAAAGTCCGGGAAAAGAATTTCTTCTAAATTATTTTATCGTAAATAGATGATTTGATACTGCGGTGACACATTTACAAATTGAATTGCTTTCAACTTCGATTAACAGAACTCAAAACAATCAGAACTATACAATTGTAAAAACAAAAATGAATACTGTGCAGCTACTGTGAACGTAAATCTTTGCTGCCACTCCTTACTCTGAAAAATGTGCATATTTGAAGAAAACCCGAGTTCAAATTAATATAGTATTTGAGGCTGTGTATTTAGCCATTCGGTCAACAACGGAATGTACTGCTAAATACTGCTAATTACTAATGAACACGTTCAAGAGGTACATTCACTCTGAATAAATAAAGGATGCTTAATTTGTGTGGTGTTATCTAACAGTGAATTCGTTTTCCTACTATTATAAGACCCCAAACACTAGTTACAATCAGGCATCGAAATTTTGTTCTGTAATTCAATACTCTTCTTATTTCACTGGCGAAATAAACATGTTCGGATAATTTTATTCGCATTGAACTTGCTTTAGAAATCATTGAACTTGCTTTAAACTGATTTGATATGCAAAAGCATTTTACCTTGTAATAGATGAATTCAGGAATTATCTCATGCTTAATGTAAAAACTGTAGATATTATCAACGTACATGTTATATTTTAGTGATTCATTTTATTTTTCCACCAATCACGCACACTTTGAGTTACCAGCGAACGCATTTTTCTGTAATGTATATAAATAGTGCCTTTCAGATTATCAGCTGGAAGACTTTCAAGTAAACTTTTATATGAGTTTCTCTTGTAAATCGACGTGTCATGATCATAATTATATAAAACGACATCCTCAGCTCTGATCCACACCCCAATGTGTGCCGATACCGTGCAAGATGCGATAATAGGAAAATGAGTGACTGACAACTTTAGTTTTAGATGAAAAATTAAAACGATTATATATAAGCTTATTAATTTTTTACATTGCTACAAAATGATATACATAGGTCATTTAAAACATTTTGCATACTGCGCCGGCGTCGTCCATTTGATGATGCCATAGCTCCAATAGTTGCTCAAGTTGTGAGTCAGACTTAAATATACAAAGTTGTGGTAAAGTTTGCTGGCTACTTTTTTCCTGTTCCGAATAATTCTGCTTAGAAATATAGAAAGAAATTGGGTCAGGTTAGATCTCGCGTAGTGACCAGCGATTCGACATAAAAGTTGAAACTTTGCGAGGAAAATCACCTACCGAAATTCACATAAAGCTGTGCATGAGGTATACGATGCTAATGTTTTGAATCATAGCAGACTGCCTTAGTGGACTTCCCGTTTTCGCCAAGGTCGCGAAAGTATCAAAGACAATCACCGAAGCGGCCGGCTATTAGATGTAACGGCCGACACTTCTTTAATTTTGGCGTGTAAACCTCCAACCCCACCCGACATGATAGGAGCTCCATCATAAGTTTGTCCTGTGATTTTATTTGGCACTTCATTTTCACAAATATCTTGATCCACAAGCTGGAAAAGTGTTCCAGCAGTCTTATCTGTACTCACGTCAGTGAACTTCAAAAATCTATCTTGTATGTCGCCTTCCTCGTCAACATAATGGAAACAAGTCGATAATTGAGATTTGTTTGCTACATCAGATGTTTCATCCAAAAGGATAGAAACAAATTCAGTTTAATTAATCTCCCCCGAAACAACATCTTTCAAAACACTGCTGATTGCAGCAATTAGGTCGATTTGTATTTGAGGAGATGTACCTCTGAAAACAGTTGATGTTTTTAAATGTTCTTCCAGCTGAGCGTCATATTGGGCTGTGCAGTTTAAAAGTTCGACGTAATTTCCTTTAGTTAGGGAATCATCTGCCTCACTGTGTCCACGGAAAGCCAGTTCTTGTTTTGCTAAAAAACAAACGGCTTTTGGTATAATGTTCCTGTTTTTCTTAACCTGTTCGTTGTGCTTGGTGACTTCTAGAGTTTTCTGTTGATCTAACAGAAGGCAAATCCTGCTGCTTGAATCTCCAAAAGTTTGTAACTTAAAAAAACAAGTTATGTGAACTCTGGTTTTTCATATTTTCCCACAGCTTTGCACAAATTATTCAGGTCTCAGAATATGCCATTTTACCACACAGACTTCTCAGTACTAAACAATAGGCAAGGCCAGCAAAATAATCTATTCAAATTTAAGCAGCCTGTTAACCACAATGTTTTCTCATAATTTGCTTCCGTAAAATGTCGCGTGTAAGAACGGTTTTTGTCCTTGTATAATGCAGAGAGATTTTGAAGTTTAGGAACTGGTCGGCCTTTCCTTATTAATGCCAATTTTTCTTGAAATGGTTTGCTTCCGAAAGATGTCTTCAACAATTCATCTATAACACACGGACACGCCATACAAGTCTTGATAAAGAAAAGTCATGAAACAAAAGCAGACGAATAAATGAAGTATCAGAATTAGTAACGAAACAGTCTCATGCAAACACTGTACAGTCTGTACTCTGTAACACGGTGAAATCTTGCGCCCTCTCCCGGAAATGAGATGGCCTTCCTTGCCTCTACGGCGATTCAACCTTTAAGTAGCGTGTCCGCATTGACGCTTCTTTCTCTGCAGCGCAGGGAAACCACACGTTGAGCGGGAGCGAGAGGTCTTCGTTCCTGGGCCACGTGATCACTTGCGCCTTCTCTCCAAAATGAGATGGCCTTTGGAGCAGAACGTCCTCATTGACGCTTCTTTCTCTCAGCGTATTGACACTTCTGACAGCAGGTTGAATGAAGGACTTCCCTATCTTGATTAAAGCGCTTTGTGAATAATGTTTTTTCTTGAATACATAACTACGCTCTGCGTGAATTGTTCTAAGAAAAATATTTGCGAAAAATTCCAAAAATTCTTAAAAAGTTAAAAAATAATTGGTCCATCTGCGATTACCTAGATCCCCTAGAATATACGCCACTGCAATATATCTATTTCATAGTTCATTAGAAGAGTTTTGACCAACAGCACACTACAATCACTTAAAATTATTCATGTTTGTTTTGCAGAATTGTAAACTGAAAGCTAAAATATTGTGTTAGTAGAGTTTTGAAATGATTAACAATGTGAGAACATATGACAGCGAACTTTAAAAGTATTTTAACTAATATTGGGGAAAATAATTCCCATTTCTTGGTGCCGCCGAAAAATTCAGAGCGATGCTAATAAATGTTTCTTCCTGAAACCTACAAACGCATGTTTTTCATAAAATTTGTAACAAGTAATATTGAGGTTAACTTAGACTAATTAGATATCCATAGTGCTTGCAATGAAACAGCCGTCACGAATACTAATAATATTTTCTGCAGTTATCCTCCGCATGAATGTGAAACCTTTCAGAAATGTTGATAACTCAAACATTTCACTGGTATCGCAATCAAAGAGAAATAATCCAAGTGAAATATTTAGAGCGATGCAGAGATTGTTAGCTCTAAACATTCACGCTTAATTAAAAAGTGGTTTTAAGTTACGGGCAGATGTGAAATATTTCTACTTTTTGAAAGACAAATACAGTGTAGTTTGTCTAAAAAATTAGCACTCGAAATTGAATACAGGTTCTATCTTCCTGGACCGCCGTTACATACAAATTCTATTGCCGCATATGCAAAATACTGCGATAAGATTAAAATGCAGTTTTGCGTCTGTTGTAGGGAAAGTCTTATAGAATACTTAATTACTTATTATTTAAATTTTTTTGTATGTATTTATACTGCAAGAACTGTACTTGTAAAATTAAAAGAACATCACTCCGAATATACAGTCTTCTGTGTCATTACTTTTTATAACACGTTAACACATAGGAACAATTATTAAAGATCTCCGTCAACTTCTAAATGTCTAGGCATTCGTATGTCCCAAATTTTTGTCCCCTTATTACAGTTGAAGTGCACCGTTGCTTAAGGACAGGCGAAGCTGTCATGTCTCACCCATGAGCAAAGCCTGGACCCATCAAGGACGACTTCCCAGAAACCAGATCGATAAGCCGATGATTGAATTTTAACCACATATGTGAAAATTCACAAAAAAGGAACATATGCTGTTTCATGCTAATGCGCGTAATGCAGATTTATAATGTAAATTGGTGAATTACGAATTGAACAATATATTTCACATTAATGGCAGCAGTATATACTGTATACGCGGGGTATTATGTAGCGTAATTAAACATATGAAATCGAAGGTTTTTCTGCTGTCGCGTTGGCGCAGTGGTCTGAGCACTTGCTTCAGACTATTCGTCTGCGACTGGTCCGTATTTGAATCCAAATGAGCTATGGATGCTGGGTTTGACTTACTGTACTAGTATTCCTCTTTCCCTGAAAGCAGTGTCACTACATCAACGACGTGCGATGTTTAACGACCACCGTGAGCCGATCGAATGGTTTATGTCGGTCGTTAAACACACGAACAGAGCTTTTCCTGGTTTTTATTTAAAAAAAAACACAACAGTAATATAAATAACAGAAATCCAAAACGTTTTTTCTTATTTGAATTTAAAATTTTCTTAGGTAGTAGGTTTAACGAAATTTATATACTAAACAAAAGTTGCAAGCTAGCAGTTGTTTTAGATTTTCTGAGAAATATCACTCGAGTTGTAATTCAGATATAAAACCTCTGACTATTAATTATTTTGAACTGAGCTCAGATTTTACACGTAGTTAAAATTTCCATTTCTGAAAAAAAACTGTTCTCCGGAAAAGGAAAGCGATAGGCATTTTCGATACAATATTTGACAAAGGGATCGTGCGTAAAATTGCTATCAGCTGCTAATGCTTTGTAATGATTAATACGTAATAGAGTTAGTCAGCTCTGACATTCAGTTTCGCTTATTGAGACATACTACCTTACAGCAGAACTGACGTGCAAATGCTTTGTTTGCGCAACCGGAAGCACGTTTTCCAAGAGTTCTCTTTTCGCAAATATGCCTATCGAGTTTTAAATAGACTCATTTTTGGTGTCAATTAAGAAGCCGTCGTTGTTTTATTTTTGCAAAGAAAAGCTCGTACAACTTTTCCATAGTTTCATCTCGCTCAAACGTCTTCTCTGAAAGACACACACATTTTCTTGAGTTCATTCTATTCGTCCTTCAATGAAGTAACAACAAAGATGGATTTTTATAAATTTTTTTTTGCCTCAACTCTGTTTGTTCTTCCGACCAAAATTTGTCTTTCTTCTGTAAAGTTATATATTTTGAGCATATTTTGGTGCCTACGTAGCAGGATTTCTAGAAATTCGGACCCCCCAAAACGAAACTACGTCTCCTTTCTGATTCATATCATTCTCTTCCAACATAAGTTGGATTTTCAGCACAACCGAATTATCTGCGGCTGAAGTGCATGTTGAAGAAGCATCGAAACGAAAATCAGACTCTAAGAGGACACACAACAAGTGTTCTTTCGTGTCAGCTAGAGAACATCAGCTGCATTACTACATGTTATATGACACTATACATCAAAGTTGGTGCTCAATGCTTTTTCAAGGCTGCGTTTTGCATAATTGTCAGAATGCTTTTGGTAAAACCACGCAAATATCAAGTGGAAAATAGAAATAATTGAAATTTACAAGATCTAGCTTAAGTTGAAAGAATTTTTGGGGCCTTAAGGGTGATTACGTTCTCAGATCTGCTGTAAACCCCAGAAACGTTTTGAACGATTTTGAAGAAAAGTTTCTTTGTTTCAGCGGTTCAAAGTATAAGGGTAGTCCAAACGAAAGTGAATCTCGTGTAATAGCGTCGTTGTATAATTACACAGAACCGTGTATTTGCGGCGGTAGATGACGTGTCATTTCAGCAAGCAGGCTATTATCCGCGACACGTGCCAGTGTACTGTTTGTACGTGCGGGGGTCTTGACATAGATTCATCCAAACAGGCTCAGAGGGCCGTTATGCAATTTCTGACGGTAGAAGGTGTTAGTGGAGCCGAAATTTGTCGTCGTGTAAGGGATGTGTACGGAAATGAGTGTCAGTCACGGTGTCCAGTGTTTTCCTGGTGTAATGAATGACGTAAAGAACGTGTGAGCACAGAGAACTTGCCGAGACCTGGGCAAACATACGTGGTCATCACCATGAAATCCATTGCTGCCGTGGACAACCTTGTGAAGGAAAATGGCCGAATCACCACCCGCGAACTTACGGTAAAATTGTCTGTGAGGAAGGGAACTGTTAACACCATTTCTATCATTGATTGGGATACAGCAAGGTTTGCGCACAATGGTGCCCAAGCATCTCCAGGAGGAGAAGAAGACTCGGCGTGTGGGTACTTGCCTGGAACATCTGCATCGTTACCACGCGGAGAGGGGACATTTTCTTTCCAAGACTGTGGCCTCAGATGAAACTTGGTGGCCCGACAACAAAACGTATGAATATTAAATGGCGGCATTCCAACTTTCCACGCCCCCAAAATAGCTCTGTCCTCCTTAAGAGCTGGTTTTCTGCCATAAGAATGGCCCATTGCTGTTGTATTCGCTGGACGCCGGCAATATGGTCAAAGCAAGCTCATACTGCAATACGTGACGCAACATCAAAACGGACATTAAGCATAAGCGACCCGGTATGTTTTCAAATGGGTTTCTTCTGCTGCACGACAACGCACGTCCTCATGAGGCGACAGTGTGCCAATATTTTCTGCGGAGCTTCCGCTTCGCGCTACCGCTGTTAGGTCCTCGCTCATCCTCTTTATAGTGCCGACCTGTCGTCTAGCGGCTACCACTTCTTCAGGCTACTGAATAAAAGTCTCAATGGCAGCCGGTTCGCTAACGACGCTGATGTCTGGGACGCGGATGAAGACTGGTTCCCCAGCCAACCACCGACGTCCTTCGGTAAAGGTATCCACAGCCTCGTGCCGCTCTGGGGCAGTTTTTGGATCCGACAAGGTGACAATGCGTAGCTGGTATGTAGCTATGTATCACTTTTACTTCCTGTATGTTCACATATTCCAAGTTATAAACACTCACGGCAAAAAACCGACAATCTCAGTTTCACTTGGACGACACTTATAATTTAACGGGGAAGGCAATAACTTCCGGCCAATTGCGCCATATGTCCATCGGGGCAGCTGCTCACCTGGTACAATTCTTAAAGACATCCCAAGTAAATTGACTTAAGATAAAATTACATATAATTGGGGCAGCGCCTAAATTGCGCCAGAGTTCTAGCGCCGATGTGCCCCAATTTACAGGAATCTAATGTACCTGCTTGAGCATGTTGGAAACGTGAACAAAACTGTCCTTTCTGATGCGCTAATAAAACATAAGTTATCTGAGATTTCAAAGAAATTTTCGAAATAAAGAGCAAAATATTGGTATTATATTTTACAGGTAATTCTTATATACTCAAGCAATATCGTTGGTATGGCATATAATACTGGCAAAAGGTAGGTATCATGAAAAATAATTAAGGTCGAGCAAAATATACTGTATACCTTATTCAGAATCAGAACTAGTTATCATATTTTGTCCTTGCGATATGTTATACCTGCATGTTCTCCAAACTGGGACATCTGGCATGGTATTGATAGAATTAAGGAAAACAGCAAATGAACATCATCCTGTAAGCGCTAGAATGATATCGATTGAACAATCTCTACATTTACAAATCAATCAAAGTGTAAGGGCAGAATGAACAAACTAAATACAGTACGGTTTTCTTAAGTAGGACAAATGTATGCCCAATAGTCTTTGCCGAAAAATAAAACAGAAAAAAAGAACCCTGAGCAAATTTTTCAGAAACATGGTTATATACAAAGGCATCCTTTCGTAGAAAATATTAATAGACAGCGTAGCGATTCCGTTCAAAGCCAATGCGTGATGTTCAATTTCAAATACTAGGAAATTATATCTAAAAATTTGAGGTAGATCAAAGGATTAAGTCTGTGATGCAGAGATCCAGAGATGCGAAAGCAAAAGTGGGAAGAATTGACTACATATTATTGGTGAAATGTCGAGAAGTCTAAAAATTAATGTACGAAGTATTACGTGGTCAACTGAGCTCAAAAGTTCCGCAATGGTAATAAATTAATATTTTAAATAGTATTTAGGACTTACGTGGAGTTCCAAATGCCATCGTTTACTTCTATTATGTGGTTTCTTCAAGGATTTTGAATAACACGTTTTGTAATTGCCTTATTTCTGTTCCCCAAAATTGATAAAATAAACAAACTAGAAAAAAAGGTATGTGTCATAAAAAGCAGTTAAAAAATATTCTAATAGAATTCCAAGTGCTTAGTTGAGACTCTAGGAGATTCGGTGTCATGCAAGCAATTCATCCACACAGATTTTAGAAAAATTAATTCTCTCCACAAACATTCGGTGAACTGACACAGACTGAAAAAATGCCAAGTAATTCCACTTCTAATGAAACAGTTTTCATCACATTATAGCCAATCCGCCATTTTCAAGCAATTTTAAAAGACGCGAAAGAAAATTGACTTTAATTAAAAATGCAAACATTTGAAAGTTTTAAAGGGTGAAACAAAACTAATCTGTATTTTTTTGCAGGAAATTCCATGCGCTGCCGAAAGCACCTTTCACTTTCAGTAAAAAGATTCTACAATAAACTTAACAAATGGATTGATAAAGGTAGTTTACTTTAAGCATGTTAATATGTGTGAAGCATTCCTGGAAGGACCGTTTGGTCTGCTAACGGCTGCTGCTATTTATAATAACTGCTGCTATTTTTTAACAGCTGCTGCTATTTTTTAATAACAAGCTGCTGCCGATGTAAAGCCTCGCTGACAACAACGTTGCTCTATGCTGTCCGTAAACGACTAGAAAGTAATATGATCACAGAAAACAACCTCAGGTTTTACTAACGTTCTAAAACTTACTATCGCAGATTACCGAACGACCGACAATTATATTTGACCCTCATAAAGGTGAAGAGATGAAGACAGCCCCTTGGGCCAGCCCAGTATCGCAATGGTCAACGATTTGGACTTTGACCATTCAGTCGAGATGAATTCAGTAGGTAAATATCCCGGTAAGGAATGGAATTTGCGGAATCCTTATGGTCATCTCTCTCTCTCTCTCTCCTGGAACCAGAGGACTGAAATTAGGAAAAGGGAGACTAAATATAGCTCATCGAACGGCTTACGGTGATCTTTATACCCCGAACAAAAATCATTACTATAAATTCCTTTGTGGTCATTCACCCGTGATAGCGAAACCAAATATAGCCCATTGAATGGCTTACGGTTATCGATATACCCCGAACAAAACACATTACTATAAATTTCTTAGTGGGTATCCACCAGTGATAGCGAAAATAATCTTCTCAAAATTGAGGTGGTAACAACCATGTGTTGGAATATCCTAAATCTAAATATCGATATAAACTAAGCTCAAAGAATACTGGGGCTGTCACTGGAGATCTGCATTTATCGCTGGTATGACGTTGGCACAGTTGGTATTCGATGTCTTTAAATGTGTTCAACGTTCAAGCAGGGCTTGAACGTCTGTCGTTTATGTAAAAAAAGACTGACATTCAAGCCGTTGAACGTCAATCGCCCATGTAAAACAGGGTCAAGTATATGCCCAATGCTACACTGGTGTGCAAAAATTAAGGACGAAGAGAAGAAATTAGTATTACAGAGGAACGAGCAGGCACAAAGGACTGAAAGACCACTCAGGAGATAGACTACGGTTCGATACGGAATGGCCCACGCATATATGCAGCATGACGTAGGAGTGGGGGTGGGAGTGTCGGAATTGTATAAAGCACATTGGCGGTGTACGCTCAGCAATTCGGTGAAAGTTATTGCACGGTGTACACCGGTTCGAACGACGTCGTGTTGCTGCCACCATGTGATGTGCCCAACAGGCAATCCAGTAGACGACATCTGGATGACTTTACCCGAGGTCGCGTAATTGGGAAGTTGGAAGAAGGCCGAAGTGTGACCAGTGTGGCCGAGGAGTTTGGGATCGCTCGCAGCTTCGTTTCACGAACTTAGAGAGCATTTCAAACGACAGGAACAATTCTCCGAGAGTTTGGCAGTGGTCGTTCACGAGCAACCATGGCAGTGGACAACCGGTATACTGTCCTACAGGCGAGAAGAGACAGACGGTAGACAGCGGGAGAAATCGCAAGGAAAAGGCAACATACAACTGGTCGTCCGTTATCGCGTTCTACCGTGGCTAGGAGGCTGCACGAAGGTGGTCTATTTGCACGACGACCAGTACGGTGTGTGCTATTAACGCCTGTTCATCGGAGACGGTGGTTTCTGTGGTGCCAGGAACTTAAGAACTGGACACATCAGCATTGGGGTCGAGTTCTCTTTACGGATAAGAGCCGATTTAGTCTGACTAGCTATTTTGGACATATACACATCTGGAGAGAGCAGGGAACACGCAATCACACCTCCAATATCATCGAAAGGGACAGGTTTGGAGGTGGCGGAGTTCTCATTTAAGACCTGTGCACTGCAAACGCTCGGCACACATTTGGAACACGTTGTGAACGCTTTTTTATAAATGCGTTCCAAATGTGTTTCGGTTGTGTTCTGCTGACGACAAATGTGTTCCCAATGCGCTCCAAATATGTTCCTCATGTGTTCTTCTCCTGTACAATGTGCTCTAGTGTTAATTTTTAGAACATATTATTTTCCAGATCACATTCGGAACACTTTGCGCGTGAGAATGGAACATTTTATGCGTGAGAATGGAACACATTCGGAACACATTTAGAAAGCATTGGGAACACATTACGAATGTGTTCTAAATGTTTTCCGAACTGTTATGTCTCATATTTGCTTTCGTTTTGAGCAATTTTTCATCTCTTGGGCGTTCCCATATCAGAAATTTTTGTTCTGGTTGAAACACAATGAAATCATAGCTTAATATAATTTAACAAATCGGCAAATGAGATGGTTGAACAAACGCACCATTACGTGGGCTACAGCACTCGTATTTGCCACCATACGGAGTTTTAATGGTTTAATGGGGAGGTGGGCGTACCCCCCCAAATAATATATTTTTAAATCATATACTTTACGGGTTTTTTTTTTTCGTTGTGTTTTTCTTATACGATTACATTAACCCATTATTTACACACTTTCAAGTCTCGGAATGTACTGTATACGAACAGCACATTCCGCGATACTGAGTTCTATTTGTACAGTGAGGAAAGACACTAAGCTCATGATCTGAATTTTACGAATTTTTACTTTAGTAATTTTTTTCTCTCAATTGCACGAATCGATTATTCCATTTCAGCAGCGCTGCCTCTCACTCGCATTCGCCATGATATGAAGATTTATACAAAGTGCTCAAAAAGTTATAATCCAAGTTTTATGATTTGTTTTTCAAAACAAAGAAAGGTATAATACTGGTTCAAGCTGCATACATACTGACTTTTCATGCCATTTATACGTACATACGCTCAGTGTACCTGCCTGTCAGCGAACTTTTGATAGAAGAATTTGTTGTTATCAGTTTACTGTGAGTTTATAGTCACAACATATTGATTGATTCCTACATAGACTTATTATTTGAAAATCAATAATCCAATCGCTGTTGAAAAACAATATTTTCAAGAAATTTCGTAATTTTTTCTATTGTAAAGTGTCAGTAATATTTTTCATGAATTGAAGCAGGTGCCCATTTTATGAACTTCGTTTATTATGTATTTGTTCTTTTTACGAAATCTTGAGAATTTCATTTCGAGAGAGCTCAGCTGATGAAGGCATTAAAAACAGGGCCTGGTTTAAGAGAGGTCATTCGGGGCACGTGCTCTGGGCCCCGAACTTTGAGGGGCCCCTAAGATATAGCTATATATTACTTGCTTTGCAGCAAAGCGATTCACACGGGATGCCGGGGGACCCCTGAAAGCCTCTTGCCCAGTGCCCCAAACTGTCTAAGTCGGTCCCCGATTAAGAAAACTAAGCATGAGATAATAATATGGCTTTTGCATAGACTACTATGCTGCTAGAATAAGTTTTGCGTTCCTCCTAATCCAGGCAGCACACACGCAGGCTTGCAATTTAACGTAGGCCCAAGCAGGGATCGACCCTAGGCTATAGTCAAGGCCCTGTGGACATCCTGTGTATACCCTCCTCCGCTCGATTAAAGTTTTCAATCAATCGTTTAAAAGAATATTTGCTGATGATCTATATTATTATCAAGATAGTTCTGACCGCCCCCCCCCCCCCAAAAAAAAAAAAAATTTGAGGTCCTGTGCACGTGCGGAAATCAGGCTATGGGCCCAACACTGAGCTACCGTCTCTACTTTTCTATTCCTAAATTCGTTGGCACAGTGTTTCCGTTGTATGTTGACGTTGGTAGAACAGCCTAAACTTTTCTAACAACCACGGTGTGGATTCACTAATCCGATTAGCAGCAAAGGAACAAAGTTCCAACCTTTACCACCTGAGACAACATGCAAGCAGCTTTTGTGGAGCAACATGTGAGCAACACGAAGGCTTTGGTTCCACTGTTGTCCAAACAGCACGTGCTACAACTGGATATTTCCACAATTTCAAGTAAGTAGAATGAATCTTATGGCTCGAGTTTTTTTCATACTTTTACTATACATAAAATAATTTCAAAATATCTGTTTGAAAACTGATGGCATAATTTTGTAGATACTGGATCTTATTTTTTTTTTTTATTGAAGGTTTAACGACTACCCTGAGCAACTCGATGGGCTATAAGCAGTTGCCCGCCTCTAATTTAGGGTCACTGGCTTCATGGAAGAGAGATCCAGTGCCGTAAGACAAACACATAATGCCTCACCGGGATTCGAACCCGGATCCCTTCACGGACGAATAGTCAAAAGCCAGCGCTTAGACCATGCGTCACAGGAGCAGCAGATACTGGTTCAAGTTGTATATTTATTGTGCTTTATTTCTGCAGTACGAAACTGAATTTTAGAAGATAAACACATCGTGCATGAAATAATAATGATTTAAAAAGCCGCTCCCCGCCACTCAAAAAAAAAAAAAAAAAAACCGTTGCATTACATTCAGAGTTCAGACCAACGAGGTTCAGACACAGAATGAGCGGTAAACTAAACAAGACACAAGCTACTCCGTAAAGCGAGTTCTTCGTCACTTCCGCTATTCTTGAGAAACAGGAAGTTCCGCCATTGATGGCTCACATGGCTGGCGTGTTGATGTGTGTTCGTGAGATTTGAAATATCACCCAGCTCTTACGGATATGTCATTTGTCAGGTAATTTAAATTGTTTCGCTCACACTGTCGTTTATACGCTGTAAATGTGTAGATTAGCGTCCTTTTTATCAAGCAGTGTTCAGGCTTTTTATTCAAATTTTTCAACCACTCTGTAATAATTTCCCTCACTTCTTTTGCATCACTCCTATTAGTAAGAAAAAGATATTTTTAACCTGATCTACGAGAATTTATCGAAAAGCAGATTAATTCATTTCAGAAAGGTTGTGTTGCAGTAATAATTAATATTGCTAAATATTCATGATATCAAGAAAACTAGTTCATATTGTAAGTTATGTGCCCTTCAAAATCCAAAATAGCATATCATGTCTTGCAGTGACTATAGATAGAGTCTATTTCAAATTACACTGACTGTCCTCTGTAATATGCTTTGAAACTGATTTTTCAGAAAGACTACAGCATGTTCTTTAATAACAATAAGATATTTTTAACCATCCCGGTGGTGTTTACATGCTCATCACAAGACAGCTGGATAATTTCCAGTCTCACCCTACCAGATAAGCTTTTCTTATCTGGTAGGGTGAGACTGGAAATTATGTCCCTTTGACTTCCATTCAAATAATACATGGTTTTTATTTTCTTACACGTTGCGGTTATATAGGAAGATATTATGATCATTCAAGAATTACACATCAGGTTTTTGATATAATTTTATTAAAAATGTTAAAACTGAGTAAATACTCAAGGACCACAGGTTGTAAATACCAAATAAAGTGTAAACGTTGTGTGAATGCCAACAACACAACACTCCACAGAAATGCATAGCGAAAAACAAACCAGTGCAGAACAAATGAGTACCGGATAGTGAACAAATGAGTACTGGATAGTGACAATGCCACCCTGGTAGTGCAGTGGTCTAAGCTATAGCCTCTGATCATTCGTCCGGAAGGGGTCTGGGTTTGAATCCCGGTGAGTCATGGATGTTGTGTCTGTCCTATGGCACTGGCTCTCTCCCTTCCTTGGAGCCAGTGACCCTAAATTAGGGACGGGCGACTGCTTATAGCCCATTGAGTTGCTCATGGTGGTCGTTTAAACCTTCAATAAAAAAAAAAAAAAGAACGTAACAATAGGAAAAAGCTTTAGGCGTAGGGCTTGGGAAAAATTCTGTTAAAGGTTAAACACTGGGATAGACTTCTTGCAACAGAGCACAAATTATAAATTAGGTCTTCATCCCAACTACATGTTTGAAAAGGTCATGGGGGTCAGGCATATCAGCATTTGATTTATGGGCTTCCACTGTTTTAGAAAATTCCTTTCCTACATATATGAGGTATTCACACCTCATAGTGTATGTTACTCTTTACTGCATGGAATGCTGTATGAGACTAAGTCAAGTCTTTAAAAAGAAAATTCTGAAGGGTATACCTATCTTTTTTAGTTAGAATTTATATTTTTTACATTTCCCAGAGCATGAATTTATGCCCCTGGAATGACCATTCTCCTTGCCCTTCCTGTAGCTATGGCTCTGCAAGTTGGTGGAGAAGGTATTCTTAATAAATACCATAGGCACAATACACCACAGAAGCAGAATATACAAGCAAAATTTCTTTAAGCAGTGTATGAAGAACTTCCACGCAAAAGATTGCTTTTGAATTTCAAACACTATGATAAATATTTAAACTTATGCAAATTTATTAAAAGCAACAGTGCTTTTAATAAATTAAAAGCAATAATAATGGACTATCTAGTTACATATCTTCCAGCTGGAAATTTTATTTTTGTCTTATAAAAACATGTTTTTAAGAAGAAAAAGAAAAGCTTCCTTTCTACCATTTTGTTCCTACTGCAGTCAAGTCAATTTGCTGACACCGCCTCGGTGGCGCAGTGGTCTAAGCGATGGCCTCTGATCATTCGTCCGGCCGCCCCGGTGGCGCAGTGGTCTAAGGCGGTGGCCTCTGATCATTCGTCCGTAAGGGGTCCGGGTTCGAATCCCGGTCAGGCATGGGTGTTTGTCTTACGGCACTGGCTCTCTCCCTTCCCTGGAACCAGTGACCCTAAATTAGGGACGGGCGACTG
Organism: Macrothele yani; assembly: GCA_039090855.1. NCBI lineage: Eukaryota > Metazoa > Arthropoda > Arachnida > Araneae > Macrothelidae > Macrothele > Macrothele yani. The sequence goes on along the minus strand of CM077033.1, from coordinate 45,913,200 downwards.
CTTATAGCCCATTAAGTTGCTCACGGTAGTCGTTAAACCTCCAATTAAAAAAAAAAAAAAATTAAAAAAAAATCATTCGTCCGAAAGGGGTCCGGGTTCGAAACCCAGTAAGGCATAGATGTTGTGTTTGTCTTACGGCACTGGCTCTCCCTTCCCTGAAAACAGTGACCCTAAATTAGGGAAGGGCGACTGCTTATAGCCCATTGAGTTGCTCACGGTGGTCGTTAAACTTCCAATGAAAAAAATACAATTTGGTGACTTTTAGTTCATGTAAAAGATCGAATCATTGCAAGAAGAAAATCAGAACTTATTCATCACCATTTCAATCTTTCAGTGTCTATCCTATGCCATTTTCATCTTTTTGATGTTTTTCAAGAGAACTTAAAAAAAAAGTTGTGTTATAACTTGTTCCTCAGCAAAAAAAAAAAAAAAAAAAACACAAGTTTAGTCAAAGAAAAAATTAAATATAAGAAAGGCATTACTACTTACATGTATCAGTTAGAGGGAGTGATATATTAATTGTTCACTTGTCTATTTACTTCATATGAACATGTTTATGGATGATCAAAATCAAAAGTGCTCGGTTATAAAATTAGATGACATTGAGTGCTGTTTTGTTCATTCAAGTCATACTGGCCACCCCGGTGGCGCAGTGGTCTAAGGCGTTGGCCTCTGATCATTCGTCCGAAGGGGTCCGGGTTCGAATCCCGGTGAGGCATGGATGTTGTGTTTGTCTTACGGCACTGGCTCTCTCCCTTCCCTGGAACCAGTGACCCTAAATTAGGGACGGGCGACTGCTTATAGCCCATTGAGTTGCTCACGGTGGTCGTTAAACCTCCAATCAAAAAAAAAAAAAAAAAAAAAGTCATACTGTATGTAGAGATAGCTGTTAAAATTATAATTCATTGAGTATGAAAGTAGCACTGCAATTTGGATGTCTAAGGAAAAGCAGCAATGGTCTTATAAACTTAAAACATTTATACCCCCTTTATTTCTTATACTATATGTAATATTTACTTTGCATCAACTCATGGGGTAAAAATATTTTTCAATAACAGTTTTAGGAAGTTAAGAAAAATATGAGGGAAAGATAATGCAGTATACTTAAATTTGTATTTCTGCAACTTCATGTATTAATGTTCATGCTTGGTGAGCTTATATACAGGGTGTCCGAGAATTATTGGACACATTGCAAAATTATATAAAACAAAACATTAAACAGATACAAAGAAACTGACTGTACTAACTTATGTACAGTGTAACCACACAAGTTAATAAATTTCAATGTGAGATCCCTTGGTTGCTCGTAGTACGTCCAAGCGATACTCAATTTCATGCCATGTATTGGCAAGCATCTGAGGAATTATGGAATTAATAGCAGCTGTGATAGGCTGCTTCAGTTCCTGCAAATCAGTACAAGGCGTTTGATAGACGCGGTCCTTCGCATAACCCCACACGAAATAATCCAATGGAGTTAGATCTGGAGAGGCCACGGAATTGGACCACCATACCCAATCCATCCGTTGGGGAAATGCTTATTTAGGCACTTATGTACAAACGTTGACCAATGAGGTGGTGCCCCGTCTTGTTGGAAAACAACGTCATATATTTTGATCTGGGATATAGCAAAATTTTCTAGCATATCCAGGTAAATGTCACTATTTATGGTTTTTTGCCGAAGAAGAAAGGGCCAATCACTTTTCTTTTTGACAGGGCGCACCACACATTAACTTTTGGAGAATCACGTTCCAGTTCAATAGCAGTATGAGGCAGTTCACTGCCCCATATCCTACAGTTGTGACAATTCATAATATCTGATACATGAAATGTGAATTCATCACTGAATATTACAGTACTGAGAAAGTTTTCTTCGTTTTCCACTCGATGCAGCATATCCACAGTGAAATCGCATCGCAGAGTGTGATCATTTACATGCATCTTTTGCACTATTTGAATTTTATAATCATGAAACTTTAATTTCTTGTGCAAGATATCGTGAACTGTCAATTTCGGAATGCACAGTTCTCTGCTTGCTTTATTAACGGATTTCCTGGGGCTTCGTCGGAAACTTTCATTAACTAGGTCAACCGCCTCACCGCTGACGCTAGGCCTGCCGGCTCCTCCACGATGTTCCACATTGCCAGTTTCTTTAAACTGTTTCATCCACTGCTTAAATGAATTCATTGGTGGAGGATTACAACCATACTCTAAACGGTACCGTCTTTTAACTTTAATGACAGACTTTAATTCCGCAAGCCATAACATACACATCGCCTTCTGCTGTATGGATGACATAACTACTGATTGCGCACTTCTCACAGATTCCTCATTAGGCCCCACCTAGCGCCATCTATCGGATTCTGGGAATAACAATTCTGCAAAACAAAAATATAGAAACTGTGTTAGTAATACGTGACATAAAAAAACAGACAGCGCTCATAGTTTTTTTTTTTTTTTTTTTTTTTTGTACATAATTTTGTAATGTGTCCAATAATTCTCGGACACCCTGTATAACACCGTATTTTCTATTTACGATAATAGCTGATTTTTGTCGAAATTGAGAACTTGTTAATTGCAATTTGATTTTGAAATGTGTTCACACATGAATATTCTTTCTGCATTATTTATACAATACTTTATGAGTTGAATCAAATGCCGTACCTTTCCAATAGCCATGTATTTTCCACCAACTTCCACAATCGCAGAGGGCATTGCTAGCTCAATTGATTTCCTTCATTTTTTTTAGAAGTGACAGCATTACATTTGCCCATCTACCTCCCTCCAATGCATTTGGTTTCATCCCATGGTTATTTTTTTGTTATGTTCAGGAAGTAAACATCTGTAATTGTGCATGAGACAACTGTCTGACATGAGACGATTCTGCCTGTGTTTCAGCATTTCGTTTTGGTTACTTCGACAGTATCCAAAATTTAAATCAGGGTAAGTTTGTCAGTAATAATTTTGCAAGATTACTTTATTTGCTTTGGCTTTTTAGTTGTTTTTTTTTCATTTGTGTGTCAGAAAACATAAAACAAGTTGCATGCTTCTCTTTCCCATCTGCTGTTTGATACACTATATGTGTAATGATGGCAGCAAGTTGCTTGTGCTGTCTGCAAACATTTTACTGTTCTCAATTCTTGATATTTTGGCATACTGTTGTCTTTCATCAAAGGACTGGCTGTAGGGGTTTAGTTTTCTTTGGGGAGAGTTATTTAAGGCTAAATTTTTTTGTCTTGAGTCTAAAATATAATTTTGAAGAAACTTATAAATAATTCATCTGACATAATTTTAGGATGGTAATTAGTAAATAAAAAGACACATTAAGGATTTATATCTTTAGGTATGTTTTGCACTGTTCATTCTTTCAAAAGGCATGAATCCTTAATATTGCTTGTTTTAACATATAATTGGAAGAGAAACAACTATATGCATCAAACTATTTAGCAGTGGCTACTATGCATTTATGATGTAAAACACTGTAGGGCTATTTTATCCATTAATAAGTGACAAGAAACAGTATGCTGAAACAACTAGCCAAATACAGATGGCAAATTAACTTGATTATCCACTTATATATATTTTTTTTATTTGTTGAACGCAACTGATCAGATCAACTTAGAGCTGGATTCAAAATGTAGTTTTCAACACCTGTTCAGTTAATATCATCAGTTGCAACGCAATTTGTATTGAAAACAGAATCAAAACCCCTTTTCATGCATATTTCTTTACTTTCAGTGTGACTAGTTTAACCAATATACACACTTGAGTTCATGCAGAAGAAGTGAAAATTCACATAATTCGAAAATTTTATATTCTTAGATTTCAATTCCTTAAAAAAATTGTGTGTGCTCAGTAAAAAAAGCAAACATTAAATTAATTTCAGTAAATTTTAGGTTATGGTGTGAACGGACTTCAATGATGCTGCATGCTTTGGAAAGGCCTCCTGTTTTAATATTACCTCGGTAAGAGAGATTTTTGCAAATTTAATGGTAATACATCTTTTGGACACAAAACATACAACTAAAAATATTTTCTGTGGTCAATGAAATTGCATTACTTTCATGCAGTCAATGATAGGAAATGTGAATATTTTTCTGTGCTGTCTTTAGCACAAAAGTGTACAGTATGCAAAATTTTTGAATGAAAACAGGTTTTCTGTGGTATTTTATGATATTAACACTGATTTTTGCTGACACAATTTATTTGAAGTATCTGCAAAATCAGCCAATAATTTAGAACGTATCTGCAAAATCTGCTAATAATTTGAAAACTATCTGCGTACGTCTACATTCTGCTACTCTAACCATAACACACAGCTTTGTTAAGTACAGTGTATAGCTTTGTTAAGTACAGTGTATAGTGTAACTTTTAGATCATCCTGCACAGACACACACATACACACTTTTGCAAGTGGATGTGGTCAGAATATTTTGATATGTGAAATATAAATAGAATGAAAATACCAACATTTACCACAATAAAAGGTTTATTATGCATGGACTATAGTTTCGCAGAGCGTTTGACTCGACATCATCAGGATGAATGGAGCATAAACATTCAAATCATTGTAACATTTTGTAAACATTCAAATCATTGTGGAAGATTTTTCCAACAGACGGAAGGCCTTGCAATGGGCAGACCACTGTCGCCTATTTCATGCAAAGTCTATATGTGTCACTTTAAGGACAAACTCTTTCAGCTTGTCACATTTGATCTGTAGATTCGATATGTAGATTATACTTTTGTTCTCTGGAATAGCATGAACTCGGAAATACCTAAATTAGTTGAACTTATCAATTAAATTGATCCTCATACAGTACATATGTGAGACTGAAAATAATGGCTGCTAACCATTCTTTGACGTCCTTGTGCCATGCTCTGAAGGATACTTTAGTACAACAGCTTATCGAAAACCATTTGCTGTTCCCTTACTCCCACATGCAAAACCAAATCACCCATGGAAACAAAAAAATCTCCGCCTTCTACATATACGTATATCGGGCAATACACATATGCCCCACTTGCTCACGGTAGTCGTTAAACCTCCAATAAAAAAAATAAAAAAATAAATAAAAAAACAACAACATATGCTCCACTGAGGATTCCTTGCAGAAAGAGCTTGATTTTCTTACAAATTGCAGTACACAGAGGATATAGCCTTTCCGTTATAGATAAAGCTGTCCAAAAATTTAGGAAACTGAAACCAGTCTGCTCGCTCATGCCAATAGACCTCGCAATACGAGAGAATTCGGCGGTTATCCCTTTTGCTCCTCAGATTTGCTTTGGAATTTCAAAAATTCTCAAAAGTTTTAATTTCAAAGTGGTTTTTAAACCCATAAACAAGATAAATTTTTACAGATCAAAAGACTACGTCGAAGACATAAATTCCTGGGGAATTTATCAGATACCTTGTGAATGTGGACTTTCATGTATAGGACAGACCCGCAGGGCTTAAGTTTCTGTGTGACGGAACACAAGGCTTGCGTACAGAACTGTGAACTGAAGAAGTCATCTGTAGCCCAACATTGTCACAAAAATAACCATAAATTTTTGTTTGGAAAACGCTACGCTTATTGATAAATCTGATTCGACTGTCAAGCTTAATGTATTAGAAGCTTTCCACATATACCGGAACTCTTCACGGCTTGTCACCAACATGACATCAACTCCATTTCTTTCAAGCGAGTGGAATCAACACACGAAAAACCGTGACTGACCAGAACTTTGATAATGTCACAATGATTTGAATGTTATGCTCCATTCGTCCTGATGATGCCGAGCCTAACGCTCTGCGAAACTATAGTCAATGCATAATAACCCTTTGATTGTGGAAAACATTGGTATTTTCATTCTATCTCACCACCACAAGTTCTGTAGTCACAAATTATATATATGTGAAATATAAATCTCTTCTGTTAAAAATGTTCATACCAAATTGTGATCTTAGTTTTTCATAATGAAAATCAAAAGCCTAATGCAGAGTATATTAATGTAAATAAATTCTATAACAAATTGAAATAGATTTAAAATAATGAAAGCTTCAAGAAGAATGTGATGAAGTAAGTGAAACTTTATTCCATTTATACATTGTTGCTAATGTAAGAAGGTTCACAGCTACAGTATATTTTGGTAAAGTAAAAATAAACGATCTTTCTGTGAAAAGAAATTAGGTTTCTAGGTGAAAGTGTACTAATATAAATGGTTACTAGATGTGGATGTTTTTTGTGTTCATTTATTGTTTTTATGTACTTCATCATTCTAAAATTAGATTTTGAATAGATTCAATAAAACCACACACACATCCAGCATTTTTTCAGATTCTGAAATGTCTTGCATTTACTTTTTCTGTGGAAAGGGGTGTTCTGTCAGAACTAAATAACGATAAAAAATGTTGATAATCAGAAAAGTTTGTTAATGCCCTTTTTCTATTCTTTTCTGTCCAGCAGCCCAGATGAAAAGAAATATTTATCAATCAAAATATCAAACCCTTTGAGCTTTTACCCAGGAATTTTTCCTCAGCAAAGTTATCTAAAGTTAGATTCGTAATACTTTGAAAATTCTTTTTGCTGACTATCACAACAAACATTTTCTCTTCAGCTGTTTTTGTAGTAGTGTCTATACGAAAAATAATAATTGAGGTCTCAGAGATCCTAAACAAAAATATATTTAAATTGATTAACAGAACATGGCTTCAATTAATTACTTCACTGTGTGTACAAGGGAAGCTTTAATTCGTAACCATTTCTATGATATTTAACACCATGTGTGCATCAAATTGCAACAATCTCTGATGCCTGATTGCCTGTGAATACATAAGTAATTTCTTTGTATTGTACAAATGAAGGCAGGAAATAGAATAGTGGTGAAATATTGTACATTAAGATTCTGTGAAAGCTTTTGGTAAACTTAGCCCCCAGAAAGAACATGTATGAAGTGCAAATATTATTTTTCTCCCTATACTTGTTAAACTGCAGGTTTAAAAGCATACCAGTTTGCTTCCATAATAGAAAGCTTGATTTGTATTGTTTATTTTTCATTAATGCCATTTAAAAAAAGGCATCAGTGAAACTATTTCCTTCATAGAAAACATACACGGTTGTATCAGATTAATATGACCACCTACCTGATAATGGGAATAACCACCCTTGGCCTGGATGACAGCTCGGCGAGACGGAGTAGTATGGACACAATGAGGCCCTGGAACATTGCCCGAGGCACACGGGCCCATCGGGACTGCAGCAGAGCACGAGGGTCCTGGAAATGGCATGGTTTGTGGGTCAGCACGTCAAACCTGTCAATCCAAATAGTTCCACAAGTGCTCTATGGGATTGAGGTCGGGCGATTTCACCGGCCAAGGGAGAACAGAGACACCACTGTCATGTTCCTGGAACCAGTCATGCACCCCCTTAGCGACATGACAGGGCACATTGTCCTGTTGGTAGACACCATCACCACCAGGGAAAACATCTAACATGAAGGGATGCATGTGGTCAGCGAGGATGGACAGGTAGCCATTGGTGTTCAGGGACCCATCCAGTAGTACCAGCGGTCCCAGGTCATACCAGGAAAATATATCCCAGACATGCAAACTGCCATTGCCAGCCTGTACTTGGCCAACAAGCGTGTCCGGGTGTTAGTTCTCATGTGTCCGATGTTCTATCGCCACTGCCCGTCACTTCTGTGGAGTAGAAACGTCGATTTATCTGAGAAGGTAACCTTTTCCCACTCTTCCACTGTCCAATGACAGTAATCCCATGTGAACTGCAGACCTTGTTGTCGATGGACCTAGGTTATCATGGGTGCCTTGACGGAGCGTTGACTCCAGAGACCCATGTGTGAGAGGATTGGCTGTACTGTTATTGGGGACACGTACCTGGGTGCCCCAGTGTGCATTTGCGTGGTCAATTGTTGCACTGGTGCACATCAATTGCCCTTTACCAGTCAACGGAGGCGACGTTCTCCATAGGGGTCGATGGCTTTGATCTCCACAGTTATGACGTCGGGAGATATTCGGTGTGCCAGCGGTCTATCCTTAGTACACCCTTACTACAGCACCTTGCAAACAGCCCGCAAATTCTGCTGTTTCTGAGATGCTTTCACCTTTGGTGTGGTAGCCAATCATCATTCCCTTTGAACATCTGTCAAATCACTGCCTCTGTCCATTGTGTTTACTTAACACACTATGGCTCATCTGTCCTGACCGGCCGCTTATATCTCCATGTGGTCGTCCTTGTCACATGCACTCTGTGACACGCCTGGGTGGGTACACTGGTTTGTGATGAATTGTCCAAGCTGGGCCCAAGTTCAGCTCCTGGATACGGCACAGGTGATGTGTTTTACTATCTTACAGCATTGACTGTCTTTCCTAAAACCACTTACCAGTGGTCCTTAATTAGGGATGGAAAACTGTTTATAGCCCTCAGAGTTCCTTAAGTGGTCATTAAGAACCTTAAAACAAGCTCGGAACAAAAGTATAAATTTTTTTCTGGTGTATTGTATGTACAGCAGGGCCGTAGCTAGATCTCCACCAGGGAAGGCTGATGATACGTTGGGATGGGATGGGATGGGAAGGGGGGGGGGAAGGTCATTTTTCAAATGGCAAAGTACATTCATTCATGAATACAAATACAAGTTTTGTTTTGTGTTTTTATTCCTTTTATGAATATTTCACGACCCAATGATTTCTCCAGCCGAAAGGGGGGGGATTAGAATATGAAAAAGAGGAGAAGGATGAAGGAAACTTTGGAAGGGAAAAAATAAATTGCATTTTCAGAATTCGTTCAATGGTGGCTAAGTGTCAGGGTCATTATCACTGGAGGAAACATAACTTCCAATAGCATGAGAAAACGATTTTTTAGTTTACTATTCTGGTTTTTTTTTTCATGAATACATGCAATGGCATCAAGGAGTTGATGCCAAATTTTGGCCCTTTCTTCTCCATCATTAATCATGCATTCTCCTTTGCTGGTGCTCAGAGGTAACCTCTTCTTAATAGGATGAACAGTCAAACATCCCTACCCCTACTCAAAAACCCGTAGATTCCTGCCGATAAACACTTCTCCCACACATGCATCGAAAAACTCGTACTGAAAAACAATCGACAGTAAGAAGTTAAAAGCTTTCTCTCTCTCGTACAAAAAAAACCCTCTTTAGTACTGTTCTACATCACTTAGAAGAATGTTTAGCTAAAACATTCCCATGACAACACTTCTTTGTAGGAGTATGAAATTAACCAACTGGAACTTTTTTAACAGCAGTCTAACATATGTCATAGTCAACTACCTAATGATGATGAAATGTTTTATTCATATGGCGAACTGTGCTTTTGCCCTCCTCCCTTTTTTACGTTCTTTTACATTTCATGTTTCTCAAATAATAATAATAACATTAATAATAATGCTCTAAACAATGTAGGCTAGACTAAAATCATGCTGTAAGAACATTACAAGTGTAGCTTTCGCCATCTTTATATGATATTTCAGAAATGGTTAAAACATTTAAATTCTAAAATTTAATGATAGTTAAAATCACGAGTTCTTTCAAAACACTGCGTTTCACCATCAGGTAAAATGACATACAAGCACAACAGGGAACACTGTTTTATAGACATCAGCCATGGGGTTCAAGAAATGCATGCCCACAGCTACAATCAAGATCTAATCTCATTAATCGCAAGGCGTTTTGAAGGATCTGATGATTTTAACTATAATTAAATTTTGGAATTTAAATATTGTTTTAATCATTTCTGAAATATCGTGTAAAGATGGTTAAAGCTAAACTTTTAATAATACTTTTTCTGACCCTTAGCAGCAGCAAGTCTGGTGCCCATATGGCAGAGAATCATTGGCACAGCTGTTCCTACAGATTCATTTCCAGAAGGAATTTTTTTCAGTTATCCATTGTTCATGGTGTATCAGTGCAATTTTGCTTTTTTAAATTACATGAATATACAAAGCAAAATATTTGTGCTTATAATGAAATGCAAAAGGAATTTCCATAAACCACTGAAAATAAAATTGCAGATAATTAACGATAGCATCAACTTTCCAGGGGAACTTTGCTTGCCTTGTGGGAGAGGGGGCTGAGCTTCCTCTGGCTCCCTGCTAGCTATAGCCCTGATGTACAGTCAACTCAAATCTTTTTTATATTTACTGTTGATACTATATACTTAACGTAAAATTTATTTAAATGAAATTACTCTTTTCAGATACTATAACTATTGTTTATAGCCCTATGAGTTGCTTGTGGTGGCTAAAACCACCACAAAAGAGGAAGGTTTGATTTGACAGCTGTTACATTCTAAATTAACTGGTCATAGTCCAAATACCTAGAAAGATATCAATTGATGGTGCAAAACTAGTTTGTCTGCTAGTGGTAAAGGAAGCATATTTCCAATAAATATTGCAATGAAAAGAAATAAGAGAGTTGGGATTAATCTGATTTTCAATTTTTTTTATTGGTGCTGTTTGTTTTGTGCCCCTCCAATCTGAATACCTTTGGATGAATGACAGGGAAAAGGTGATGTGGAATAATTGCATGCCGACGTTTTTGTACTGGTCATGTTGGGTTTTAAAATACTGTGCCATTCATTTTTAAAGCTTGTATAGATATTGGCTGGTTAAAAAATACCTCTCAAATATTTTTTGCAAATTATTTAAGACACTTTTTTTCTGTGCAAGAAATGGGTTATTTATGTTAGAATAATTCTTGATGTTCACATATCACGCATAAGTTATGTAAAAATTACAAGTGGTGGGACCTTTCGGTAGTGACTTCTACCTTCATCAGCCATGGAATGAAACATGTGGTATAAGCATTAGTTGTTGCCAGATTTCAAAATAGCTTTACAAATGATAAGTATGTTAAAAGGTGCATCTGTATTGCAGGTGTTAGGAGTACAGAAGATTTCAATGCTTTTGCGGTACCAGAGGGCTTTTCGATTGCTGAACGGAGCAATACATTTAACATTTTGCCAATCGGGAATCGCAGACGTATCGCTGATAGTTAAAATTGAAAGGGCGGGGGGTAGAAGGGTTGCTTTTCTTAGCATCAGCGATATGTTTCACCAATCACAGGTTGATGCTTTGTTAAGTAAGCTACCAATATAGTGGGTAACGCCTGTGGAAGTGTTGACAGGGATATAGTAGATACCTTGTAACTCTAGGGGTTTATTGGGATCTCTGTCATTAAGGATAAGGTTAAGAAGATGTGGAGGTGGTTTAACAGCAATCCTGTAGCCAAAAGACTTGAAAATAGAGCAAACTTTGTGAGTGAAGGCCAGGCTAAAGGGCAAAGTGCCAACAAACTGAGTGGTGGAAAGTTCAGGCAGTAAAGTAGTAGATCTATTCTGTGATTCAAATTTTTAATTAGCCCATGTGCTAAGAGAGGTGGAAAGCCATGTAATTTGCCAATGTTGATGATCTGATATTTGTTTTGAAGGGCTGTTACAAATAAGGTTAGCTCTGTGGATGTATGCCTTTAATACAGTCAATTTGTATTTTCCAAAGGTGCAGGAATGGTAAGAGATGATATTATGGGTGGCAGAAGGTTTCCTGTAAACAGAGGGACCAAGTGAGAAGTCTGGGTTGATGTTAACATCCAGAAAACTAATGTCGATCTGTTCTTGATACGAGAATTTTATATGAAGGAATTTGGAAGTTATAGAGGATATAAGTTCAAACAGAGAGTGTTTCTGAAAATATTCTAATGTTTCATGTGTTACGTGTTTCACTGTCAATTATTCTCACTAGGGTTATTTATGTTAAACCAATAAAGCATTTTCAACTTGACTACCTTGGATTTTCATGAAACTTTGCAGTTTTGTTAGCAGAAACAAGGCATGATTGTGTGTTAAGTTTTCAGTGCCATAATTTTTTAATTAACAAACTGATGAAGTAAAAAAAAATTAGAAAATCTGCCAAATTCTTACATTGGAGAAATATAAATCAAGTTAACTTTACCGCAGAGTAAGAAAATTGGTCTCTCTTAAGTGCCTTTTTTCAGGCTTCAAAATGATACTTTAGTGCACAATTTTTTTATTTTAAATTCAGTGTCATGCAATATTAAATTTGATGTTGAGTATCTCAAAAACTGGAATTTTGATTTTTTTTATTTGTGTAAATACCCTAGAATGATAATTTGCCATAAACTGTGAGTTAGCTACTGAAAAATATTACAATTTATAGGGAATCAAAAAATTACATGATGGGGTCAACATGTGACAAATATGTTTAGGAGAAAACTAGGTAATCTTAGGGAAAATGTAAAATCTGCTCAGTCAGTATCATGAAAGGAATATTTTAGCAGTTTCACTTGAAATCACAGTATGCATTGTAAAGTGTTGATTGTTAACATAATAAAGGCTTGAAACTTTGCACTGATCAGTGAATAATTTAAATCATGTTAAAAGCATTTAATTCCTAGAACCATGGTAATATTACAATGTAACTAAAGAACAATATTTGTATTATAAGTAAAGCAGGGATTAGAGTTGTCCTGAAATTCTTGATTTTTCTTTTTCGTGCCCTGAAAAATCCTTAGATTTTACCATTTTGTTCTGAAATTTTGAAGATATAATAATTCACTCTTAAAATTTGACCTGTCTTTTTTTTTTAGGCAGCTACAAATAGCAATAGTGAAAAAAAGAACTTGCCCTAGATTAGAATGTTATAACTACCACTTGCAACACTTCCCACTTCCTCTCCTCCACAAGCAATAACAAGGAACAATAGTTCTTGCCAATAAAAGTGTCAGCATTTCTAATAATGGGCCAAAGTCTAGATATTAGTTTCCTCAAAACATGATGCTCCAAGCTATAATGGCAGTGTTTCTCTAAATAGCAACCTAAAATTTGTTTATGTGTAATTCGATAAGTTTTCATTGGATTTGAGTAAAAATTGAAGGTTAGTTACAGAATCTATAAAACTCAGAAGATGCAAATATCTGTAAATATTGGTTCGAGATTCCAGATAATAAAGATTCAGCTGGTGGGTCCTTATTACATCATCATATACATATCACTAAGCTGTTCTCTGGGATTCAGAGGTTAGCTCCACAAAGAAAAAACAGATAATTTTTAACTGATTGCTGTTGCTGTATCAAACTTCTCCAAGCAGGTGTAACACTATTGCCTGCTAGCATACAGCTGGAAAGGAGCTTTTCATAAAACAATTGCATTGTTACAAAGGAAAGAATTTACTTTGGATTCATGCATTCACTCCATATGTCTGTAACGATGCAATCTGACTGCATAAGAACTCCATTAATTCCATTCCAATTCCTAAACAGCTCTTGAATTATGTGAAGCAGTCCCATGCTATATATATATATGCTTCATACTTAGAACAGCTAAAGGATAAAGAAAAGTGAGAAAAAGAAATGGAAGGCAGATAAAATAGCTGATTTATGGAATGCAGAAAGGTTCTTAGTGATCTAGCAAAATGCGTATATCACGTTACCGGAATTGCCTTTTTTTACTGTGATTATAACTAAGAATATTTCTATAGATACTAGAGAAACAACCTGGCATACAGTACATGTTAACATAATGCTTTATATGATATCCGAATAAGTTACAAGTGCAAAGCCTGTTAGTGTATATCCATAAAAATCATTGTATACAATTGTGGCAATGGAAAAAGTGGTGAAATGTAATTACATTAGCACATACTACTTCTCAGTACCACCTCATACAATCTATAACTTTTGTGTTTGTAAAAAGAACACATATTTTAGGGGAGGAGAAATAACACAAATGAATAGCAGTGTTGGATTTCACATAAAATATATGTGTTTCTGTAAATATACTTAAGAGGAAACCAGACTATGGGAGAAGATCAGTTCTCTATTAAACAAGTGATTTGCTCTTAAACCTGCAAATGCAAATTGTGATTTTTTTATTTTTATTTTCTAAGCATGTTTGTCCTAAATTTTATTTTTAAAAAATGTCAAATTTAATTTTGCTATCCATAATTTCAAATATCTTAAGTCATTGTTCAGAGTGGCATATACAGCTTATTTGTTTGTCTTTTTTAATTTCAGGATGCTGTGGAATTCATAGAAAAAGTGCAGAGTGCGGAAGAGTATGTTTTACCCTATGCGATAGTACAAATAGAGTGGAAACAAACAACAGATGGTGCTGTTCTGTTCCAGGGGAATTTTATCGCTATTGCCCAGACGCTGTCGCTGTTAACTGTGCTGCTAACATTTTACTACACATTTGAACTGAACTACCTCAAAAAAAAGATATATATATATATAGGTCAAAAATCAAAAAGGCTATCAGCTCATTATCATAAAACTGACGGAACAAAAAAAAACCCATATGTTGTTTGGGAAACTAAAGTCCTTATTAAAAATAAAAATATTGTCAATAAATTATTTTGCTGTATAGTGGACTGTTTGTGTTACATTTATATGAACATTTATTTTTCATTCCTATTAAAGCAATATGTTATTACTTTATGGTGAAAATTCCATTGGTAAACATAGTTCAAAATTTACCCACAAACATTAAAAACATATTTCATCACTCAGCACTATTAATTTCAAAAGAATAAATTTAGCTTGAGCAATTAACTGTCTTAGATGAACGTTACCCATCCTTAAGAGAAGTTTCAAAATTATCATCAGTTTCCAGAAGCAAATATCTGAAATAAATTTCTAATCCACGATACACACTTGGAATTCAGAGTTTGCTGACATGGTACACCTGTATTTCACAACAATCCATTTTGTCAATGAGTTGCCCAGAATGTGTTCAAAATACGTTTTGAATGTCCCCAATATGTTGGTAATGGGCTCCTAACATATTTTGCATGTATTCCCATTCAATTATGAATGTGCTCCTGATATGTTCTCAATGTGTTCTAAAATTTACACCCGATGTGTTCTAAATTCGAACACATTAAGAACACATAAAATGTGTTCTTAATCTAGCACAGAACGTGTTCTGCATTTTGCTGCTATTGTGTTCTGATTGAAACACAATGGGAACACATTTCAGAAGGCATTTAAAAATGTGTTCTAATAGTAACACATTAGGAACGCATTTCATTAATGTGTTCTCAGCAAGAGCACATTGAGAACACATTAATGTGTTCCTAAACTGGAACAAAATGTGTTCTAAAACTTACTCCCAATGTGTTCTAAATAAGAACATATTGGGAACACATTAATGTGTTCTCAAAATATGTTCTTAAAATGTGTTCCAAATATGTTCTAAATAAGAACACATTAAAGTGTTCTTAATCTGGCACACATTGCGTTCTAAAATAAGGTCCTAATGTGTTCTTAATGTGTTCCAAGGATTTGCAGTGTGTAAGCTCACCTGTTTAAGACTACATATTCATACGATTCACAATATACGTGTAATTTTTTTGTTCATTTGGGATAAATTCATGTGCAAGAAAATGCCATGAAGTCCCTACAACAGAAATTCAACTTTAAATTACTGTAAGCAAAATAGTGTTTTATTTTTATTTTTATTTTTGTTTCTCCTATTAATGCATGGATTAATTATGTTTCTTGAATTTCTTCAGATATTATTTTCTAAATTTCATTGTTTCGAAGCAATTATATATATATTTTTACACAGTTTTTACTTGGCATCGATAATGTTAAAATCTTCAAATAATTATTCATAAACGTAAAATTATCTTGTACACATTTGTATGCGAAATGTTACAGTGCAATATTATCTGTTAAATATATATTATTGGTAGAAGGATAGCCTCAAAATCTCAATAAAAACACAAATTCATAAACATGGAATTTCTGAGGAATTCTTTATTTTGTATGATTTAAGAAGGTATTTGCTTTAGTTGACTGTAGTATAAAGAAGTTCTGTACAAATTATAAGTTTCCATTTATACGCTCAAGAATACGAATTTTGCACTAGGAAACACAGAAAATCTCATTTCGATTGAAGAGATTTGAGGATTCAATAATTTTGAAGAATCTGAAATGCGCAATAAATATTTAGTACATTATATTTAATGATATTTAGTAATCAGAAATGCGCAATGAGGAACTTGCGGTGCGAATGTTTTTCTAGTTATATTCTAAAACGTTGTGAAACGTGTGTTTAAAAAAATGGAAAACTCATAAGTGCCTTGCCTTCAACATACTATGCCGCATTTAATGACAAAATCAAACAAATTATTAAACAATCAGTTAATCAAAAACAGAAAAATTTGAACCATTGTACACTAAGACAGAGCAAACATTACAGATAGTTGTGATGAGTAGTTTAACTTTGTGCATACCTCGTGCAGGATAAAAGAGACCAAACCGAAAGCAAGAGATAAATAGGCGGACAGCAAGGCTTACCAAAAGTGTACGCGATCTGAGAACATGGGTAAACGTTGTGATCACATCACAACGTTTACCATGCTTACCATCCTAATGTTGCTTCCTCTTGGGCGATGGTCATTCTATCGCCCAAGAGGAAGCTACACTAAGATTCCTAATGGCAACGGTATCAAGTGAACAGCATCGACGAATAAGCACCCAGATATCAAGCAGTGGCAAACCACACGCCACTGTTCACCGGGATCAACGTAGATTATATTATCCAGACTGGTATACACCGAACGTTTGGTAACGGCTGAGCAAATCACATTGACGTAAAAATGTCAAATATCGTCGGCCCGAGCAATGTTAGCGACTGCACGGTACGTGTAGCGCCCAACGACGGATTAATACGAAGTAATTAAGAGATTGGCTTCCATTTAAAAACTATTAAATATCATAAAACACTCAAGCAAGCAAACGTTTTTAATATTTTACTGTAAACATTTTGTACTATAGGGGCTCGTAGGTATTTAAACCAGATTATATTTTTATGGCTGGTTTAAGTTTTTAAAACTCTTGATCAAGGGCACGTGCCGTTATATTGTTTACCTGAAGAGTTGGAACCTAGCACAATCAGAGAGCTAAAAAGCTTCTTATTTCAAAATCTAGTTCAAGGAATTGTCAAAACCCTTTTTTATTTACCGTCTTCTATGCATTATCCTTGGAGTGATTCTTTAGATGTTCTTGTACTGTTAGGTGATTTTTAAATTTATTTTTGCCTCTCGTTTTAGTTTTGGTTTTACCTTATTTCTCTCTCCTCCCTCTCCCTTAAAAATGTCTTAAGCGGATTTTTATCACATTTTTGTTGGGCTTTTCATTTTTGCACAGGGTGTTCGAAAAACTCCCGAACCTTAATTTGAACAATTCTTTTTTTTATTATACAGATACATAAAGTTTATTTACAGCGGCGATACACCTTTCATTGACTTTTGAGCAACTGATGTTGACCTAAAGAAAATTGCTGGAAACAACAGTGTTTCTGGATGCAAATATCCACACGGTGGCACATGTTTTTTGCAACGTGTTTCAGCATAGATGGCGTGATTTCCGCTGTAGCCTGAATAATGTTTATTTTCAAGGACTGCGGGTCATGCAGGTTGTTTGCATAAACACAGTCCTTTAAATATCCCCAAGGGAAAAAATATTATTCCGAAAAGAAAACATTGTTCAATAAGCTCTTCTTGTATGGGGTAAATTTAATACAGGAGGCGAATATGCGTATCAGGTGCCTTCAGTTATTGGACAACTTTAACTTTGAATGCATGAAGCTGCAATCTTTTAAGCGCTTTCTGTATTGAACCGTAAAAAAGTTTCACTTGCTGAGATAAGCAGCAAAGCGATTTTGTAGGTGACTGTTGCAAACGTTTTTCAACATTGTTTATCACTTGCGGCGTTGACACACTTGGCCGGCCATTTCTAGACATATCATCAACACTTCTAGTTTTCTGAAATTGTATGAATAAACTGTACATCGTTGATTTACTTATCACAGTATGCTGTGGAAATTTTTTCCTGAACTCTTGTACACATTACAAATTTTGATGATGACAATCCGATTTTTGGTGTAAATATGACAAGGATGGTAAGTCAGATAATATCCGACTACCATCCTTGTCATATTTACGCGGATTCATCGTCCTGGAGCGGGACTCGAATCCGCGTCTCCCAGAAAACCCCCGGGTATGCTAACCTTTCTGTCTTCTACACATTGTTTGCAAGACTGCGTTTGCGAATAAGCTTCAAATAAACAATTCTCTGCTCCCTCGTCAAACCCATGCCTCTGTGCAAATGGCGAGGCTAAAGTGGGCAAAATGCGTAACACACATGGAACCGGTTACTCATTTCTGGCACTCTTCCAATTTCCTTCATGCATTCGACACGTGCAGTATTTGATCTCGACGAGTTGCTGACTCAAGTTGCCATACCAATTGGTTGAACTTTTGTTTACAGAATACGCAATAATTTTTTTATAAATTCATGTTTCGGGAACTTCACAATCATTCTGTACTTGAGACATGCGGGGATCAGACCCAAAGTTTTTGTGTTTTGCACAGAAATCTATATCAAAAAGCATCGTTGTCGCGCTACTTAAACGTTTATGCATAGATGGGTAGGGTTGTGTTAGTTAAATTTGAGGCCACTTTTTTAAGTTGTAATATTCATTTTTTTAAGTCCAACTTAACCTTTGAATCGCTTAGCTGTTTTTCTTGCAAACTTGCGGTCTTGACAAATTAGAAAACTGTTCAACGGAAATGGTAGAAGGTTCCAATAGAAGTTATTAGGATAGTAACCAATTATACATCACTTTCCACCTTTCTCTACACGACATTTTTGTGACAAATCTGTTATGTTACGAAAAATTACTGATTTATTTCTCCGGTTCCAGCAATGCCAAATCATATGCACTGGGAGCAGTCAAATTTAAATTCGATTAACTCCTGTCGTAGATGTGTGAAATATTATTTTGTGCCCTTCAGTAACGAAATGCTTCTCGCAGACAAGCTTTCAATTAAAATTAGAAAACATACATCCGTTCTGACGACAATGAGCAGCACACGAGTAAGGAAAATCATGACACCATATCTGTGTTTTCAAAATATATCTCAAATCTCAACAATGAAGAAAAGCTTAAAAGAAAACATTGATTAAATTAAATACACTCCAAGACATCATTAACCTATTAAATTACGGCAGTATTTTAGCTTCTCAGCAAGAGATATATACCCACTGTTTCATGAATATAAAGCAAGATAAAGTTCATATTTATAGGAAAGTTTCTTTATCCCACAGTAGCACAAATTGGTCAAAGTGAATGGGTATTTTAAAACACGTTTTCAGTTACATTTTCTTGCACAATATAATTAATAGTGGAATTCAAACTGAAATAGGTAGCTGGGAAGATAATTTAAACTTGATTTTATGAAAAAAGATTAAATTTTAATTCCAGATATATTTGCTAGTTTTTTTGGAATATGTGGTAGTCGAGACAAAACACTTGACAAAGGAAATAAATGTTACCTAGTATATTTGATACCTAGTCCATTAGGTTCCTATCGTGTTTCTTTAAAATGTATAAATTGTCTACTGCTTTCTCGAACTGTTCATATCGATAGTTCATATTTTAATAAAATATATAAATATTCAGTTCCTTACTTAAATTTTTTCCTGAAAAATTATTTTCTATCAAAATCACTCTAGATCAACAATATTTGATGGTATATGACTTCCTTTCCCTATTGATCATTTAAATGTGCTGCCTCAGCATTTTAAACATACCTTTTTTGACGCCATTTCTGTGACTTATATTTTACAATGTTTGGCTCTTCTGACATATATTTCAAAACATTATTTATCTTCAAATAGGTCGTAGAAGATTATAATTTAGGCTAATATAACAACAGAAAACACAGGATAATATATTATAGTTTAAGTGTTTCTAATACATTTTTTCTGATCACCACTACAATGGTCGTTCCGTAAAAAATAAGAGTAAATTTATTTCAATTTGCAACAATGCAAAAGTGAAAAATAACCCCGCAGACGACTAACTGAATTAAGAAAATATTTATTGCGAAAGTTATGACCCGTGACAGACGATTTTGATTTTGTATTTGCGCAGTCGTTTAAGGTACGTCTGCATTTCGCCCTATAACTATGGTGGTGAATGATTCAGAGGTAAGAAGTGAAATGCGTTGTGCGATAAATCTTTTCTATCGTTTGGTAAAATGGCTCCAGAAACAGTTCATATAATGAAAAAAGGTTCCAAAGATAAATGTTTACGTGAGTCAACGATTTTTAGATGGCTCCATGATTTCAAAAAAGGACGTTTGTCGGTAGAACTCGGTCCTAGGCGAGGTCAGCTTGAAAGTGTTGTTACGGAGCGGATTGATAGCACTGTGTGGGACACCCTGAAAGAAGATCGACGAATGAAGTGTGAAAAAACGACGACATTCTGAATTCTACGCGACAAATTAATGCTGCACCGCGTGTGTGTTCCGAATGGGTACCTCATCATTAGACGAAAGAACATTTTTAGCCATAGTTCAGGCGTCTTCTGAGTAGAAAAAATGATTGCAAAAGGATCAAAACTTTATAAACACAGTCATAACTGCCGATGAAACATGGGTCCACATTTCGGTCCCCTCACGAAGCGCATCTGGAAACGCAGAGGCTCACCTCCTCCGAAAAACGTCCGCCAAACCAAATCATCTGGGAAGGTGATGATGATAATTTTATTTTATTATAGAGATGTAATCTACCAGCATGCCGTTGTTCCACACATAACTATCAATGCTGAGTATTACATTTCAGTTTTGAGGTGTCTGCGGCGACACATATCGATTAAGCCGCCGGAAGTAGTGGGCGAGGTGGACCCTACACCATGATAACGCCCGCGCACATGTGGCTGCTTGTGTTTAACAGTTTCTTACGAAATGCAGTATTGTAATCATGCCATAATCTACCTACAGTTCTGACCTGTCCTCACGTACGATTTCTGTTTGTTTCCAACAGTGAAGGAGAAGTTCCGTGGCGCAACATTTAGCAGAGATGCTGACGTTATTCGGGCTGTACAGTGGCCGCTAAAGCATCTTCCACAAAATGCTTTCGCCAGACGCTTTGAAAAGTGGGCTGAACGATGGAACCGTTGCGTATAATCCGACTGAAAACACTTTGAGAAAGAAAAAACATCTATTTTGCTGTTGATATATTTCTTCATTTTGTGTGAGTTTACTCTCAGTTTTAATGGATCGGCAATGCATTTCCGTTACAAGCGCATGGTATGAATAATTTTTATGAAAATTGGAGTCAGTGAACAATTGAGTAAATGCTCATAAAGTAATATAAAAAAATATTCGAAGAAATTATGTTACTTTCCCTTAATCAAAATTATGCCCTTTCGGCTAATGAATTTTTATAACACAAGAAAATGCGCGACGGTAGGGTTGAAATTTTTGATTCACCGTTAATGGCAACAACCTAAAAAGTCTTTCTGATTGTGTGATTATATTTTTGCATTTCATGTTTCTCAGTTCTATGGTCAGGCTTTTCAGATCACAATGCAAGTTATCCTTTCAGGACCAAGATTATCTTTCCAAACTTCTATCCCAGAAAACGATTTTCTAAAATGAAGCATTTCACCAAAGAAAATTATAAGCTGTTTTGAAATCCATTTGCAATTGGCGATAAGAGCTGCTTTTACAAAATGCTGTCAGACAGTGCTTCTAAAACTTTTTTGGAACCGCAATATAAATTTTGGGATGACAAAACTTCGCTACCCCGCAAAATTTAGTGGACATTAAAACGCCCATAGAAAATTTAACTCAAATTGTTCACAATTTTTGGAATTTGATATTAAATTTGTTTTATACAAAAATACTGTGTATTTCAAATAAACGCTTAGGGCGAAGAACGGTCCAAAATGCCACAATGGAGGTTCAAATGCAAAGATGTTGAGTCGGAACTGCGGAATTGATAAAACAAAAAGGGCCAAAGTAAAGACGGCTTTTTAAGAAAATCCTTGCTGCAATATATCGATATAAATACGATCTGTTTTAGTAAACGTTAGGGCACGCCAAATGGATTTTTCCTAAAACTATGCCATAGTGAAATAAAATCAAAGAAAGGAATAATTTCTTTTCGTTATTCGCTGTTCTAAATGTTTAACCGTTAAACAATGGCATTCGAGGAATACATAGGAAATGTTTCCTTCATTCTGAAAATAGGATGTGAAAATATTAATTTTAAGTTAGAAGTTTAACAAAAACGTATTAATTTCATAAGTATTTCGTAATACATTCTGGACATCTATTTTACATTTAGAAAGTCAATAATCCTCTGTGGAAATTTCAATCTCATCTAAACTTAAATGCAATTTAAACATTTTTAATATATGTTCATTTTTTGAATATGTTTTATATATATTGCACATATATTTGAACCATTAGGAATTTATTCTTATATTAACCAGGAATTCATACGACATTTTTCATATAAAAAAAGAAGCCTAGTGTGGTAAACAATGCCACAAATCTAGGAAGGTGTGCAGTCCCTATTATTTTATAAAGTGGCTGCCTGCCACAGACTTCTATGATTTATCTGCTTTACCGAATGATATATCTTGTCGTTTATTGCCTGGGAAGTTCTCGAATCTAAACAAACTTAATTTCTTTTTTGTTTGCGTCAACTTCAGTTTTCTCTTACGTCGGAAATACGCTTCGAAGTTGCAGCATTAGTTTTGAACTGAGAGCAATCTTTACATTGTAATGGCAATCTTTATATCGGAAATGAAATGACAGACATCATATACTATGCTATCTTGCAATCCTAATATCAAGTATTATTCTGATTGGAATCATTATTTTGAAAATAGAATGTTAGTTTATCTCTGTTGAAATATCTTTCATCCCCATTGTTAAATGTGGTTAGTGAAACTGCTAATTTCATTTTAATTATTCATATCGATGGTTTGGTTTTCCGAATATTTGATTTGAACTTTTAGGATCTGGAAATCTTGTTTTAGTATTTGAAAAGAACCGTTGTTGTTTTTTTACACGAACTATCAGTTGCCAGTAAAATGATAGAACTTAAAAATTGATCATTTAGAGAAAGTGGATTTCATCGATTTATTGAAGTCTTGACCATTTTCGTGTGTCAGGAAAGAGAAGGGTTGTACATAGGTTTTCTTCCACGTAAGGAAATCTGGAGGCTGTGCAGAGTCAAAGTTCATGTAGGGGTATTTGATATATGTAGTGAACTATTGTTTTTTCTGTTGTTGTTGTTTATATTAGGTTTTTTTTTATATGACTCAAGACGAAATCTAAAAGATATTCTGAAAAATTCCTCTTGGCTAATGAGACTTGATTATCTTACAGATATTTTAGTAAAATTAAAAGACACTGATGTGTGATTGTAATGGAACAAACTAGTTACTTATACTATATCGCGTTAAATATTTTCCTTTAAACGACACTGGAATGCTTGCCACTTTTTGTTAAAGAGGTTTATTTGAAATGCATCCTTAAACTACCAGAATTTCTGATCGAAATGTATTCTATACTTAAACAAAGTTTTTCCGTTTTCATTTTGTCACATTTAAATGGATTGTAGCTCTTTGTGTTAGAACATTTTCCTGCAAATACCAACGAAAATGCGTGCGTTGAAAATCTGCGTTTGTAGTTTAAATTAAAATACGCGACCGATTTTACTGCGCAACATTAAAAGAATACTTTTCGCTTCTGGCACTGAGCTTTCGTGAGTGTGAATTCCTTCTTTAACAACAGTCAGGAATAACGTTCAGCGATAAAAACAAATTAAAACACTCCCCCACAGGTTGTCGACTTTTAAATGGGCTTCACGTGTTTCAATTTTTGAGAGATCCTCAGGAATTACATATAGTATTTGTAATAGCCAAAATCGAATATTTATAAACTTTTAAATTGCATAACGACCAATGGCAAAAGATATCACCAGTTCTTGATTCTTTTCTTTATCCTAAAATCATTTGAGTAATTTGTGACCTTAATGATTGTATGAATAAAAATAATCTTTCAAAAACCATTTGTTATTCACTTTATAGAAATTTGACATCTTCGCAAATAGATCCTGGAATTTAAAACATAACTGGTAAATTAGCACGTCAGGGGTAGTCACTTTTATTATCCAATGTTACATTTTCGGCGAACAAATATAGTATTTCACTGATTTTATGCATTAGGTTTAGAAAATACAAAAGTATCTATCCCTATTCACGGAAAGTAGACTTTGAACCCGACATGCAGCACAGATATCAAATAGAAAGGTTAAGAGAGTGATTCGTTTGCTATAAATCGAAAGCACAAATTTTAGATCAGCGAGGCACTTTCGTCTGTACGCTGATAAGGAACGATAACTTGGTCTGATAAATTTGTTTGTAGGATGGCTGAAGTTGAGATTACGGCACTATCATTCTAGAACGTACACCAATCCGATTAGTTTCATGTAGATATGAGCTTTCCTTCATTTTTAAGCTGCCCTTGACGCAGTTATACCCTCAAAATCTGTGTCAGAATTATTTTGTATTTTGATGTTTATGTGTTTTATTCTTCGGAATCAGTGATGGAACAATCTACGAAAATGTGTCCATACATTTTGGAAACATCCTATACATACACTGGCGTGCAGAAATTAAGGACGAGACGGTTTTCCGAATGTAACGTTGTGCAGAAGTACTCCACATCGACTCAAATCGTACCATAAGATCCCCAGGATGTGAGAATATGGGACAAGTGAGCAAAACGTTACAAACAAGAAATCCAAACGACACAAAGGCACTTTATTGAAAAGGAAGCTTCGAGCTCAACTGGACAGAAGACAGAAACGTCCATGTGATAGGCGGCTGCCAAGAAAAATCCAATCTTTAGTAGGGGATATGATCACCCCTGACTGCGTTGCAGGATTTACAACGTCAGTCCATGCTGAGGACGAGGTTATCAGGGAACTGTTGAAGCATCGCGGCCTATTCCTCTTGTAGCACCAATCGCAGCTGCGGAATCGTTGCTGGAGGATGGTGACGTGCTGCCAAGCGTCTCCCGAGAAGATCTTACACGTGTTCGATTGGATTTAGGTCCGGGTACCTAGCGGGCCAATTCATAGGTTTTATATCTTTATTCTCCAACAGCTCTGCGACAGCCACTGTGCGATGAGGTGTAACGTTGTCGTCCATGTAGAGGAACTCAATACCCACAACACCTCTAAACAGACGCACGTGAGGCAGGAGAACCTCGGTACAATAGCGGACACTAGTGACTGAACGTACTTGGAAGATGTGGAGGTCAGTACGGCTACCAAGCATGATACCTCCCCAAACGTGAATTCCGACACCTCCAAACTGGTCCCTTTCAATGATGTTGGAGGTGTGATTGCGTGTTCCTTGCTCTCTCCAGTTGTGTATACGTCCAGAATAGCTCGTCAGAAAAAATCGGCTCTCATCCGTAAAAAGAACTCGACCCCATTGCTGATGTGTCCAGTTCTTATGTTCTCGGCACCACAGAAACCGGCGACTCCGATGAGAAGGCGTTAATCACACTGTACTGGTCGTCGTGCAAAAAGACTACATTTGTGCAGCCTCCTGACCACGGTAAAACGCGATAGCGGACGTCCACTTGTCTGTTGCATGTGACTTGCGATTTCTCCCACTGTCTGCCGTCTGTCTCTTCTCACATTTAGGACAATATACCGGTCATCCGCCGCCGTGGTTGCGCGTTAACGACCACCGCTATACTTTCGGACAGCTGTTCCTGTCGTTTGAAATGGTCTCCAACCTCGTGAAATGATGCTGTGAGCGATCCCGAAATCCTCGGCCACACTGGTCACTCTTCGACCGTCTTCCAACTACCCAATGACGCGACCTCGGTAAAGTCATCCAGATGTCGTCTACTGGATTGCCTGTACACGGTGGCAGTAATTCGACGTCGTTCAAACCGATGAACACCGTGCAATAACTTTCACTTAACTGCTAAGCGTACACGGCCCGTGTGCTTTATACCCTTCCGACACTCATCCCCCCTACGTCAGGCTGTATATATGCGCATGCCCTACCGTACTGGACTTTAGTCTATCTCCTGAGTGGTCTTTCGGTCCTTTCTGCCTGCTCGTTCCGTTGTTACGCTAATTTCTCCTCTTTGTCCTTAATTTTTGCACACCAGTGTAATAACACTGCAATACCTTGAATATTTTTTTTATTTTAGGTTTAACGACCACCGTGAGCAAGTCAATGGGCTATAAGCAGTCGCCCCGTCCCTAATTTAGGGTCACTGGTTCCTGGGAAGGGAGAGAGCCAGTGCCGTAAGACAAACACAACATCCATGGCTGACCGGGATTCAAACCCGGACCCCTTACGGACGCATGAGAAGAGGCCAGCGCCTTAGACCACTGCGCTACCGAAGCGGCTATACCTGGAATGCATTTTGCAATTGAACGTACCCACGTCCGCTGTAACTGTACTACATTGAAATTCATTACTTGCACAGCGTACTAAGAAATTATTTTCCTTTAATAAAATTAATTTTGAAGCATTTTTAAGCGTGGCATGAAACAAGACCTCCAAGGTAATAAGGACTTACTGATCGATATAATCCGGCAGGTTGTGGGTTACGTTAGAAGAAACAGGGAATTTCTGAATTGTAATGAAGAAAACTGTAGGTCATGAATAATATATTTTGATCTTTGAAAAGTAAATGAACAACAACAAAAAAAATCCATGGGATTAATCTAAGAAAAAAAGTGGTATAAAAACCTAAACTACAGCTTCCGGAAGAAGCCACTATTTCAAGGTAAATCAATATTTATCTCCTTAAAATGAATGAATGTTAATCATTTGTGATGAAAATGTCAGGTGTAATTACGGAAAACAATGGACTTACAATCTCCAGATTTTTCCTGCTGGTATTTGTGCAACCGCCAGAAAAATGTTTTACCACAGCAAAGTAGCAGCATTGGGGTGCAGGTACTATCGATGGCACTATCTATAGTTGTGCCCAATTCAGTACATCGATAGTACATCGATACGTTTTCTTTACTAACGAAAGATTTACGTTTCCCGATGCTGTAAAAGTAAATTCTTCAGCTTTCACCGATGGCATTGATGATTTAAAAGCTCACTTTCACCTCATTTATAATGATGTCGAAAAGATGGAACTCAGCCATATTAATACACGATAGAAATGCAAAACAAAAGATGATTGTAACCAAAATAGTAAATTTTGAGACCGTGAGGGTATGCGGATTTTGCGCTCTGTTGGTCTTAAGGTTAAGTCATGCTGAAAGCGAAAGTGCATGGTTCAGTCAGATAAAGACGAAGTTGTTTGCACTGGAAGTTTAAACTTGCGTCAGGTACTGAAACAGTTATTTGTGTTAAGTAAGTAATGAGTAATAATGGATACACGTAAAATATTCTACGAGCAGCGTTATTTTTATTTTGGTAAAGGAAAGGTCAACGTAAAATGTAGCCTTAGTGGGAAGAACTGCAAAACTTCAGATAATACATCAAATAAGAGTCGTTTAAAACGATCTCAGAAAAAAGAAGCTGATCAACAGCCCTACTCACAACTTCGTATATTCAGTATTGAGGGATTATTACCACGATTTTACCAAACATTATAAAAAAAACGTTTTTGCTTACAAAACTGCAGAATTCTTTCTTTAGCTATTGAGAACAGGAGCAAAAAAATCACACAAGCTAAACAGAAAACGAGAATTAAAAGCTACCAATCAGCTGGTTCTTCATGCAAAACCTTTTTTTTTTCGTGACTTTTGCTCGCTCAATCATTTTGTAAATATATCGGCGACGCCGCTCCGCTGGTGCAGTGGTCTAAGCGATAGCCTGTGATCATCCGTCCAAATGGGTCGGGTTCGAATACCGGTGTGGCCTGGATGTTGTTTTTGTCCTACGGCACTAGCTCTCTCCCTTCCCTGGAACCAGTGACCTTGCATTTGGGACGGGCGACTGCTTATAGCCCAATGAGTTGCTCACGGTGGTCGTTAAACCTCTAAAATAAAAATAAAAAAAAGGATATCGTAATGACGTTAGATTCGCCGCTCTGATGGTGCAGTAGTCTAAGCGCTGGCTTCTGACTATTCATTCGAGGCTGGTCCGGATTCGAATCTCGGGAGGCGAAGATGTTGTTGTGTTTGTCTTACCGCACAGGCTTCTCCCTTATCTGAAATCAGTGGGCATAAATCAGGAACAGGCGACTGCACAGGTGACTGAGTCTCATTTTCAGCTGTACCGAGCTGGTGTGAGAATGCGGGTTCGGCGTTGACAGCATGAGTCCATGGCCAGGTCATAACAAGTCGGCCCTGTTAAAGGCGGTGGTGTCTCTGTGATTATTTGGCCAGCCTACTCATGTGACACATTAGGTCCCTTAATGTCTGTGGAGAGGTGTGGATCCTACCAGCTTGTGCTAACTGATCAATTACAAGCTTCCGTGGAGTTTGTGGGTCCTGCGTACGGTTTTCTGTTCCACCAGATCAATAATCCACGCACCGGGCAGCAAACACCCAAACGTAGCTCGAAGAACACTTTTCTGAGTTTGTAACCATACAGTGACACTCTAGGTCCAGATACTTAATACCTGTGGAAAATTTCTGGGATGCCGTCGGGCGGAACAACAGATCCATGGATCCTGGATCGACGCCTCGGGTAAAATTTATTGGATAAGGCTGCAACAAGCAAGGCTGAAATTACCTCCTGAAGCTTTCCGACATCTGGTGGAGGCAATGCCATTGCTTCTACAGACTGTTTTTCTCGCCAGTGGAGAACCAACACGCTACTAATGTTTTTTCACTTGAGTGTATACTTCAATTATTTTAAGTATAGTGCAATGTTGTTGTGTTTTTCTTTTTTCTTATTATTTTGTAGGTCTAACCAAACGTTGGAGTGATTTGGAATGTGAATTGAACACTAACAAGATGCTAAGGTTAGTTTTTCAGAAATATTTATAGATTGCCGTGCGTAACTTTCTATTTTCTCATTCAACATACCTACGTAAGTACATTATTTCTTTAAACCACGGAATGAGAAATATTCGCTAGAAATTAGTGAGAAACTAAAGTCCAAAATAAAAGTATATTTAGAGATAGAACTTTTACTAAAAATCACGATTTTTTTTATTCTTCGTTGAATAAGAAATAAAATCCTAATCGCTACGTTCTCGTATTCCTGAAGTAAAAGATCAACGGAGACCTCATATACCTGGCTTATATTACAAGACGCTTCAAAAGTTTTGTAAATATTTTACTGGAGTTAACAGTTCTGTACACGTGTCTAAGCATTTTAAAAGATATATTAAAAATAAGCAGTAGATTAAAGTGGATGTATATTGGTAATTATCCTAACAAGGATCATTCATATAATTTTTATCAGTAATATATTACAGAAAAGCATCATAAATAGAGTACTTAGGTTGAAAATTTCTAGTATCATCAGCAGATGCCAAATTATAAGAAAGCAAGTATATATTTGCTAAAAAAGGCGGAAAAGGAGTGTTTGGGAAGAGTTTCTGAACAAATTTCTAGAGTGTTTTTGGAATTTGTACTAGTGGTGAAATTGAATAAATTGAGGAATTAAATATTTTTTTCCGAAGTTATGATTGGGATTAAAGAAACTTGAAAATTAGCTACCAATCTGTTTTACTCAGGGTAAATCTAAAGTTTTCAAATATTTGCATAAACGCATGTGCTGCGGCGGGCATGTCACGTGTTTAAACTAGATCAAGTTGCGCAGTGCAGTCAGTCGAAAGGGATATAAAATGGAAGTTTTTGCTGTGAACAGAACCGCATGTCGTCTTTCTGTCTGTTCTTGGGCCGCCTAAAAGTTGAACAGCCACAACAGGCTAACTAGGGTATTGTGGCTTTACGACTTTGAACTCGGCCATAACACCGCTCAAGCAAGAAAAAAACACTTGTCGTGCAAGAGGGGAAGATTCCGTCCACCACAGCACTTTAACAAGATGGTTCAAGAAATTTCCCACGGGTGACAGAAACCTCGGCAGTTAGCCGATTTCAGGTTATCCGCAAACCTTGGATTCGGAGGTTATACTCCAGGCCGTTGACGCAAGTCCGACAACCAGCACACGTAGATTATCAGGCGATCTGGGCGCACGACAGTGGTTCGTAAGGCGGAGATCACAGACGACAACGAGAGTAATTCGTCACATTCAGGACCTCAGGAAGGTTCACAGGAGCTACTGCATTTTCCTTTACAAACTGAAGCCAGCAGAAGCAAATCGCCGGGTGTAAGTGTGAACGAAACTCATAAAAAAGCCGCGTGATGTACGTTTCATGAAGAGAACTCTTACGTGCGATGAGAAGTGGACCGATTTTTTTAATCCTAAACACAACGGCAGTTGTTGAACTCTAGCCAGCTTCCAGAACCTGTTGCCAAAACTGGTCGCTTCGAGCACAAGGTGATTTTCTACTTCTGGTGGAATTTGGTGGGGATAATCCATTACGAATTTCCTCCAGACGGTCGGACAATCGGCGCCAACCTCTTCTGTGAACAGCTGCTGTGAATGTATACCGTTTTGAAGGAAAAGTAATCAGCACTGGCGAACAGAAAGACAATCATTTCCTCAAACTGCACGAACTACATGGGTAAAACACAAAGAACCTGGGGCCCTCGAAGTGATGCCACACCCAGCATATAGCCCGGACCTTGCCCCGTCAGATTATCACTTTTTTTCATTCCATGGACCACTTCCTTCGCGGGTGTCACTTCAACAACCAGGAAAAGGGGCAGCTGGGGTTAACGAGTTGTTCGTCTCGAAGAACAAGAACGGGTACCGCTGCGAAGTCAAAGAACTGGCAGACAGATGGCTCAAGACGGTGAAACAATATGGCCTATACATTGAATGCTAGTCAGATTTCATTGTAAAGCTACGTATGAAGACATAAAGTGATCCAAATATTGCAAAACTTTCGGCTCAACCTCTGCAGTACAATACGGTGTTTTTCCTTTTTTGATATTACTTTGAAAATCCGATCAAGTGTTGAAGTGAATAGGAATGTAAATTGAATTGAACACTAACATAATGCTAATGTTTTTTTCCCGGAAATCTTTACAGATCTATGTGGGTAACTTCACATTTTCTCATTCGATATACCTTAAGTATATCATTTCTTTAAACCGCAGTATAAGAAATATTCTCTAGCTATTAGTGACAAATTAAAGATAAAAATAAAAATATATTTAGTGACAGAATTTTCAATGGAAATAATGCTTTGTTCGATTCTTCGTTGAAAACGAAATAAAATCCTCATCGGTAGGTTCTCGTATTCCTAAAGTAAAAGATCAACGGAGATCCCGTAAACCTGCCTTATCTTATAAAACGCTTTAAAAAGTTTCCTAAATATTTTACCGGAGTTTACTGTTTTCTACAACTAAAGTTATGTTCGGTATTTTTCTTCTAAAAGGGATATTAAAACCGAGCAAATGAGTAAAGTGGCTGTAAATTGGTAGTTATTCTAAAAAAATTTATTCATACTATATTCTGTTTCAGTAATATATTCTGAAAACTTATTATAAATAAAGTAACAATTTATTTTTGTTGTAGAAACTTGGTACACAAAAAAAAAACGAGTTTGTGCTTGCTGGAAAAAAGCCCTAAAGGAGCGTTATCCTATTAATAAAATTAGTGAAATGTTGGGAAGTTCTTATGATCACACTTCAAGAATTTTTTTCGACTTTATATCAGTGGTGGAAACAACTAAATTCAAAAATTTAATATGTTTTGATAAAGTTATGATTGGAAGTAAAGAAATGTGAAAATGAGCTATAGATGTTGTTTTAGCTACGTATTTCAGATATTGTGTAAACACCAAATATTTCCCACGCTTGATAAATTTTATTTCAGTCCCTCCGGAACACGGAATCAGAAAAGATAAACCGCGAAAAAACACTATTCGTGAACAATGTCGTAAGGTTCGAAACCGAAAACGAAGGAAAAAAACGTCTATGTCTAACGTCCCAGTGATTTAAATTGCGGAGTAACTGCCAATATACAGAGACGAATAAAGAATAACTCCGAGACACCTGAGGACAAATGAACCAATATTACAAATAAATTATTCCTATAAATAAATAGGCAATCATGGATTGTGAAGCAGTAAAGAAAACCAATGCAATTGCAGTAAGATTAGAATGATTATGATATTTCGGGAGTGGGTCTAATTGTAAAGGACAGCTACTAGAAAAATGTCCATTGTAATACTTACAGTTCTGAAGAAAATCCAAATTTCCACCGTAGCCTTAAAATAGTCAAATGTTAAGAATACGTTCGGAGGTTTCTCTAATTTCTCAAAACAGGAAAGTAATGCAGTTCATAAAAGAAACAGTAATGACGTATCAGCAATTTCAAGAAAGATATTCATTTAAACCTAGAGTAGCTTTTGTGATTTAAAACTGAAATTCTGATGAATAGTAAATTCTTATGAAGTTCTTGAAATGAAGTAATAAAGACATGGAACATTTCCTTAAAAGAAATAAGTTATATCTATTTAAAAAAGGCAGCGCTGTTTCACGGTATAATTTCTTTTGTGTTTAACTATTTCCTATGTTGCAAGAGCACACGTTTTTTACGTAGCTAAAATAATTGAAAACAAAAAAGACAAAAAAAAAAACGGAATTTAGGACATCGATGTATCTTATTCTTCTTATTTTAATTAAATATTGTTAAGAAATTTGAACTTACCTCATCGCCGATGATATCCTTCATAACACATGCAAACCAAGAATGTGGAAGATCCGCAAACTATAAAAATACATAACTTGTGGATCCGCATTCATAAACTTACATAATTCATTAAATGCTTTAAAATAAATAATGACATTAAGATGAGTTAAGTTTGTCTCGTTCATTATGTTTTTGTGATTACGCTAACAAAGCGTATGGGCAACCAACCCATTAGGGTGAATGATTTGCATTTTCGTTAAAGACACGATACTTTTAAAAAAAGGATTTAAACCGAAAGGAAAGTTATACGCCTCGTAATAAGTACAAATCCCATGTTCTATAAAATTAGTTCTTTAACAAGCATGTTGGGAAAAGTAAAAAAGAAAAAAAAGGTGGCAGAGATATAAATGGATATGCGTCTTGATTTTTAAGCTAGCCTAAATTGTGAGATTATGCTTCAAAAATATAATATCGTAAATCGAAACATTTTGGTTCACAGTAATTCTACATGATATGATTCGGTGTGTTTCTATTTGATAATTGTTAGGCATATCTTGAGCTGCCGAGGCTGACACGAAAGTTACTGGTGTCGAGGCTACCGTGCAAAAATAACACTTCATGACACTCTAATGGCTTGTACTAAAACCCGCTGTATGTGAGCTATTTCCAGCCAGCAAATATCATTCCAGGCGATTGATTCTGGTTTCTAATGCTGTTCAGAATATATTGAAACCTAAGACTTTAATAAAAGAAATGTCAGACTAAAACCAACATAATGAGGAAGCTTCCGGAAAACCTTCATTTTTATCCTTATTCGGTGATTTATGCACTCTGACGTAAAAGACGCAAATTTGCATGAGAATATGCACATTTGTCTGGCTACGTCATACGTGGCTTCGGCTTTCTATGTTTCAGTAAGATTCCATACGATTGGCTTCTATAATGGCGCCAAACTCACATTCTCCTCTAATTATTTTGTGTTGCGTATGTCATGAAACTTTTATTATTAAAACAATAATTTAATAACATACATACCTTTGAAAATTTTTAGAAATTAAGTATTATTTAGAAACATTCCCCCATGTATTTTCTATATTTTCACCCACAAATCTTAAAATGTGAAGGAGCTTTTCCTTCTGTGTTTTATACATCAAGCATCGTTTTTGAGGAGCAGTAATGGAAAATGTTTTGAAGACTGGAAGACAAAGTAGGAAATGTCGGACAAAAGAAAACATTTATTCTTATGCTAGCCGTGCGGATTTTATTCAGGAATGGCGACCATGGCTCATAACAAGATACGTTGTGCCGTTCATCATTATGAACGGTATCGACTAGAAACGAGGTTACCCTGAATATGGTCTATCATACACCCATTT
This sequence comes from Macrothele yani, assembly GCA_039090855.1. Classification (NCBI taxonomy): domain Eukaryota; kingdom Metazoa; phylum Arthropoda; class Arachnida; order Araneae; family Macrothelidae; genus Macrothele; species Macrothele yani. Next base: position 45,879,263 of record CM077033.1, on the reverse strand, counting down.
ACTGTCATTACAGAGAAAACTTAACCGACTTTTCGGCGAAATATATTTTCATATAGCGGGATAAGTTAGTGAATTCCATGCTCTTAAGCTTTTCCATAATTTTTTCCAGCTATGCTCCCATACACGGACCAACTGCACTTGCGGTCTGCGTACCAGAGTTTTAAAAACGCTGATTTAAATACGAGGGCCATACTCAAAATAATGAAAAACGATGTTTAAAACATTGAGTGTTGTAATGTTTGAAGAAATAAGAACGACACCTTAATCTGCATACCTCAATCTATTTTTCTACAAAATCGCCGTTTCTTAAGCCACATTTTCCCCATCGTTCCGGCAGCTTAAAGATAACTTTCCAGAGGAACTCCGTTCCAGTTGGACGAATACATTTTCTTAGAGTTTCCTGCTTTGCGTCCCTGCTCTGGTGGTGGTGTTGACAGTGCATCTGGTCTTTTAGTAATCCAAAACGTTGCTAGTCCAAAGGTGCCAGTTCTCGACGGTAAGCAGGGTGAGGTAAAAGTTCCCGCCTGAAAATCTGGATTTTTCCAGAGGTCAAACGAGAGGAGTGGGGCCAAGCGTTGTCGTGCTGGACGATGACTTTCTTCCCCGACCGTTTATCACGCAAACCACAGCGGAGCTTTTCCAATGTTTCAACATAACGAGCTGGTCAGCCAAAGCTTAAAAATCAAACAGAATCCACACATCTGCGACCCAAACACATTTCTCGTAATTTTTGCCCCTGACGGAACTGTCTTGGGCATCTTCCTGCTTGGTGAATGGAGATGATGATGATCTGGCGTTTTGTTTCAACTTCGAAATATTGGAACCAACTTTCGTCACCTGTGAGAATACTGTACAAAACAATTTCCCCGTCATTTCGTTACTGCTCTAGTAGTTGTTACGAGATGTTTCAACACTCGTATTTGTGGTCTTCTGTCAGTAAACGTGTAATCTGGTGTGCACTGGTTTTCCGATATCCCAAGCTGCTAATAATTTCCTGAACTGGGCCTAGTTCGCCAGAATATTCTTCCCCATCACACGTCTGTCACCACGAATTAAAGCGTTAATTTTTTCTTGTTTTTTTCCATAGTCTGTTCGACGGCGACCGCTACGAAGCTGATAGTTGATGTCTGTGAAACAGTCTTTTAAATTTTTCACCCATCTTCTCACACTGCTGACACACACACACACACACGCACACACACACGCACACACACGCACACACGCACACGCACACACACACACGCGCACACACACGCACACACAGTGTGCAGCTTGCTGATCAGGTTAGTTCTGCAGAATATTTTATAAGCTGAAATGGAAACACCTACCAACATCTTCTTTATCGTATGGAAGAACATGAGATCGAAAATAAGCCGAGTGATGTCTCGTTCTACCGCCTTTTTGCGTAGTTGTCAGCCAGAAATTCCTGAAGTAATTTTGTGGAATTTATGGAGCTTCTTCTTAAATTTCATGAATAAAATAAAAAAAAAATATGCGCAACTGGAAAATAATGAATGGCTACCAGACTTAATGTTGTTACTCACATAATCCATCATCTACAAACATTCAACTTGTCACTTCAAGGGAAAGATAAGATTGTTTTTAATCATGATTATACCATTTTGAGCTTTCAGAGAAATATAAGAGTATTTCAAAGAGTCTTGGTATCAATAAATTTCAGTTGCTTTCTCAATCTCAAAAAGAGAAAAAGCACCTTCTGTGGTATTGAAATAAATGCACACAAATTGGACGAACACAAAGATGAATTAAAAAAGACAGGTTGAAGGTTTCCTGCACCGTTGTGTACACTTGCATAATCTGAAACTCTGCTTCGCTTTCTTGCAAATCGTTTTTCTTGGTCGATGTTTAAAAATTTACGAACTTTAAAAATACGACGACCTTCGGATTTTTTCAAATGTTTGCGATTATAATTCTGTGAACAAAACACGTAATACAGAGAATTGTTTCGGTAGCATCCTGCCATCAAGAATAGGTTTAAAAATAGAATATCTAATGCCGATGTCGAAGGAACCATTTCTTTGTAAGAAGAAAAGGAAATGTAGAATTTAGCCAAAAGTCTCGAGATAACTATTCATTAAAATTGTTTCCATGTAGCGTACACGCCTTTTTTTTATTTCGGTGGGGTATCAAGCATTGAGATCACGAAAGAATAATAGTTATTTTATAAACTCATAGAACACTCCAAGAAACAATTAAAGTAGGAGTAAGGTTTGTCGTACTTTTCGTACAAAGAATTATAATATCCTTGAGTTCGCAAAGAGTCTGACAAAAATGTATCTGGCTTTTACTTTTTCTTGCAACACTGTCGGAAGTGGAAAAATAAGTTCTGCTATCAGGGTTTACCAAATGACTTGTCCATAACCCATCTTTATTTATGACAAATGTAAACGACAGTTGTTAAATGTCAGTAAATATATATATATGTATTATAATATTTGGGTGAATAATAATAAATTAAAACATTTTGTCTTCAAAGCAGGAATTTCTGATAATGTTGCAGATGAACACGAATGTAAGATGTGTTTGTTCCACGAGATTGACAAGTCTTCACACATAACTGATGTCCGAGACGTATGATTCGAAATTGTTTGCTAAATTAAGGAATCGCACTCCAATGTAAAATCTACGTGCGCCTTTTTTTTTATTTATAACATTATATGCTTCGAAAATTTTCGCTCCAATTTCACTAAGCTCCAACAATACCTTTTCATCAAAATACATCCAGCATAGAAAAAATTGGTTTTATCAAAAATTTTGGACTTTAAATTATTTCAAACACTTCCGCAATGATCTTTCTTTTCTTACTAAGTCCATGGCCATTATGAAGAAAGTTAACATTCAGAATATTTTTCTTTCACTATTCATGTTTCATTTACTAAATCAGTGCAGCAGTTTCATTCGGTCTCTAGCTCCAGAGTTACTTCCGCCACATCATGTATCATATGAAAATCGACCCGTTCCTGAAATCTTGGAGTTCATGTATTGTAGACAATGTTATTTGTACCAGAGTGAGCAAGTAAGCATTTTTTTAGTTTATCGGTACACCATGATCTCTTTGGGAGAAAGTTTTTTTTGGTTTATTTTCCATTCTTTTTTAATTTAGTCTGCTGTATTTTTCTCCACGCGTTTGTTGGCGAAAAAATACTTACGGAATTTATAATTTTATGAACGGAACATTATGAAAGAAAAGAATTCGTATTAATACTTTTTCTTCTTCTCAACGCAATTTTATTCAAAGACGAAATGTTCTTGTTTATTGAACACATAATCAAACTAAGATAAATGTCCCTCGTTTGTTATTCTCTGAAATTAATCATTTCTTATTTTTTTCTTAAATGAATGCCAAACAGCATTCAGCATGGTGTTGCAAATGAAGACTATAGTACAATCCCCTTATCTTTTTGGCTACGTTGGAACATATCCAATGGATGTCTGAAACAGCAGGTATTACCGAACTCTATATATATGCTACGTATTTTCTTATACCTACTTACGTATGAGAAAGTTTAGTTTCTAAATTTGGCGCAATAAGTTATAAACAATAAACACTCTTAATAAAATATCACGATTATAACAATATTCTTTAATAAAAGTTAGGTGAATGTGAAACTCTAGCGCGAATTTCTTTTCTTTCCTCACAATTTCAGGGACAGAGAATTCGTTCTTACTGTAGATTTTAGAAACCTCACCGAACGGATTTTTTTCTTTCCATATTAAGTCGAATTTTTTCGCGTTTCCTCTCAATCGAAGCATTTTATGGCTTTTCTCTGGCATATCCGCATTGCCAGCATCATTGCTCTTGTGCTTTGAACCCAATCACTGCGAAACTGCGACAACCGACCTGACAACCGAGATGGCTACTGAGTAACAAACGGGAGGGTAACATTGATATAATAGACAAAGGGATTATTAACGTCCTGTGAGAGACGGCATGTTATTTCATCACGGCAGTCCGAAGGACGCTCAGTTTAAAATTTATGAATTGTTTATTTCCAGAATATTACATTTAATACTTTCTGGCCGCGGTTAACTGAAACCGCAAAAACCTGATACCATGAATGGGGAAGACTACTGTATATGAAAAAAAAATAATAGTTAATTCCATCCACCCAAAAATTTAACAAGCGATTAACGCGAAGAAAATACATTAAGCGTTTTATCATGAATTATTACTTAATCGATGTTGAATTGGTGAGTGGTCACCGTTGTATTGAACACAGATTTTAGCACCTGATGTGTCCAATTATTGCTGAAGATGGAAGGGTATGAACTTACACCTTAGTATTATACAACTTGAGGTATTTATTCCGCATTGAATGGTGTAACAATTTATAAAAAAACAATTTTATAAATTGTTACACCATACATATTTCAAGTTGTATAAGTATGAACTTTTGGTGAAAATCCTCTAAATACGTAGCGTCAATTGAATAAATAAATCCATAGCTCTTTCCACGTTAAGCAACGCACAGCAACCGAAAAATTGTAAGCCTCCAACTGCGGACGAATAACAAATTTTCGGTTGCTGTGCGTTGTAGAATATTGGAAAGAGCGAGGAATTTATATATTGAACTTTTTGGGTTACATCGTTGAACCAGGAGTAAGTGATCATTAATGTGCACATTTATTCTGAACGATTGCAATTCTATTGTTGATTCGGGATTAAATGGTCATTAATGTGCCAATTTATTCTGAACGATTTCTGTATAACCCTCGCGGGTTCCAAAAATTGCACCCAAACCACGGTGTATGATAAGTCAGGTGATACGACTCCCGGGGAAAAAATCGTCCGTTAATGTCACTAGTCACTAGATGGCGCAAGAAACGTGTGGGCCAAAGATTTCAAACAAACTATGCTTTCTTATGGGAGGAAGCGATAGAAACATTCGTATTTTACGAAAGCTATTTTACTTGGAATAAAAAAAAACGATATGGAATGCTTCGCAGACATGTTCTTTTGTCCTTATTACGTGGAAATATAACAAATATGCCATATATATATAATTTTTTAGCCACGAAATGAATAGTCGAACGTGTAGATTTCTGAGCAGACGATGCTGAGTTTTTTTTCGGAGGCAATAGGGAATAAACCTTTTATCATTAGAAAAACGTGTATTTCTTGTAAAATGAGATGGTACTGTACATTTGGAGGAGCATTTATTCACATGGAATGTTAATTTTTCTATTATAAGTTTTGTTTTTACTGCACTCATTGAAGCATCATTAACGGAAACTATTCGTTTTGAAACACCGAATTTTTCGCAAAAAGTAATTTTTGTTACTCTTCCCCTCAAAAAATCATTCACTAATGATGTTTTTATTTACTAATATTCAAGATGTCTTTCGCATGTTGTGCTATTTTTGTACCTATTCATACTGATGAATAAGGGTCTTCATTAGTATGATTAGGTACAAAAATAGCACACATGCGATATTATTACTCGTAAGACGGAGACTTCCCATTCGAAGGCTCCGTCTTACGAGTAATAATGTCTGAAGGCAAGAAGTGCTTTTGGAAAAATTAATCACTGCTTTGCTGTTCTCGATCCTTACGTGGGATAGCTTGCCGCCATTTTTCCAACAGTTTTTCATCTGTTGGGGCTTTAAAGGTTGATACACGTTCTTTACATATAGCATAACCTGTCCGACAGTTCGGCACAAAACACTTTCTCCCCTTATCAAAAACCTAAATATTGAACAGATTCTAGGGTGACATTTAGCTGCACTATACATTTATCTCCCGCTTAAGTAAAAAAAAAAAAGGTTGACGTACTCTACCTCTTGTGCAGAAACTTCGATTCTGGAACTTCATACAATATAATTGCACAAAGTAATAAATTAAAAATACTTAAGATAAACACCAATTTAGCACTATGAAATGTTAACTACCATATAATCCTACGATGGTTAGCATGAACTATCGGCCCACAACTCCTCAACGCCTCCTGGTGACCTGTGAAAATAACAGTACGTTTTCAAACTGTTAGCAGTACGGAGAGTTGTATCACCTGACTTATCATACACCGTGACCCAAACTAAATCTTACTATTTAGCGGCGCGGTAGACAAATGTCGTATGGGTGTCAGCAGACTGCCCTCACATTTCGTTCCTTGGACAGTCATGTTACCCTTGACATAGACGTTGAGAAAGCGAAGTTGAAGAATTATAGAATATTCCTTCTTTTCGAAGAATAAAGCGGTTATGCGTTGTATCATATTATCTCATGTTCAGCAATGTAATTTAAAAGCAATCTTATGCCGATAGTTTGCAAAGATTAAATAAATACAAAACCATATAATATAATTGCTGTGAGATGGAGGATTTGACTCGTTGTAGAATTTACAGCCATATTTCTCAGTACTCATGCGATAAAATCTTCAGTTCATTGAATGACACAGCTGAGCAGAGGTCAAGCATAAATTTGAGTAATCGGTGTTTCCTATTTATCTCATAGCCAGGATTGAAAACAAAAATAATAAATTCAGCTAAACGGGATTCCTTATGATGTTGGAAATAAGATTATATGAATTAAGCTTAAAATGTCGGTGCATTCTATACACTCAAAGTTTTAAAGAAGCGAATGCGCCTGAAAAGCTTAACCGGCAAAAATGTACACAACGCTGTGGTTGTTTCAGAAACGAAAGAGAACGTACTCCTTCTAATTATAAACTGGAACATTAAAATACACTGACGGAAAAAAATCCCAACACCACGAAAAAAAGTTGTAGAGGAATGAAATGGCGGCAACACATGTGTATAGGTAACATATTCAGTCGATTAAAGTTTCAAGATGACAACTTAACGGAAGCGCGAAAAGTGCCATTTCAAATGTGAAATGCTGGTACAATAATAACCATTGTAACCGCCAGAAAGTTAAATGCAAGCACGCAAACGTTCATGCATTGTGTCGTACAGGTGCTGGATGTCAGTTTGTGGGATGGAGTTCCATGCCTGTTGCAATTGGTCGGTCAATACAGGGACGGTTAATGCTAGTTGGGGGTGACGCTGGAGTTGTCGTCCAATGATGTCCCATACGTGCTCGATTGGAGAAAGATCTGGTGATCTAGCAGGGCACGGCAACATGTCGACATTCTGTAGAGCATGTTGGGTTACAACAGCGGTATGCAGGCGAGCGTTATCCTGTTGGAAAACACCCCTGGAATGCTGTTCATGAATGGCAGCACAACAGGTTTAATCACCAGACCGATGTACAACTGTGCCGTCAGGGTGCGTGTGATAACCACGAGAGTGCTCATGATGCCATAGGAAATTGCTCCGCAGAACATAACTCCAGGTGTAGGTCCAGTGTGTCTCGGCCGTAACCAGGTTGATTGCAGGTGCTCACCCGGCCTCCTTCTAACCAACACACGGCCATCACTGGCACCCAGGCGGAACCGGCTTTCTTCAGAAAACACAACAGATCTCCACTCCGTCCTCCAATGAGCTCTAGCTTGACACCACTGACGTCGCAAACGGCAGTGATTTGGAGTACGTGGAATGCACGCTACAGGGCGTCTGGCTCGGAGCTGTCGTTCAAGTAATAGATTTTTAACAGTTCGTTGTGTCACTATGATGACAACTGCAGCTCGAATTGCTGCCTAAGACGCAGTACGATGCGCCATGGCCATACACCGTACACGGCGGTCTTCCCTCTCAGTAGTGCCACGTGGCAGGCCGGAACCCGGTCTTCTTGAGGCAGTACCTTCCCTTGACCACTGCTGCCAACAATCATGCACAGTGGCTACATTCCTGCCAAGTCGTTCTGCAATATTGCGGAAATATAATATACCTTCTTGTAACCCTATTGCACGACCTCGTTCAAACTCCGTGAGCTGTTGATAATGGCTTCTTCGTCTTCTTAAAGGCATTCTTGACTAACATCAACACACTATGTCGAATCTCAACGATAACTAACGCTCACGAACGTTACAGCGCGTATTTACAGCAAACCTGCTTTGATTGTTTCGAGGGGCGCTACTAGCGCCACACGTACACGCCGAGCGCGAAATTTGCATAGACGTCATCTTACAGATGTACTCTCACCACCTACCAACTGTCGTTTATCTAACACAACCCCTTCTTGGTGTTGGGATTTTTTTCCGTCAGTGTAGTTTAAAAGAGATCCGTTGGTCGAGCATGCTTTGTTCGTAATTTGAAACATCAGATGTGAGGTCCTCATTACTACTTTATATCTTGAAAGTCTCATATATGCAGTTTGCTTATTGCCATTATGTGGCCTTCAATGTGGAACCATTTAAAAGCACTGGAATGATAACAACGAAACGCGATCTTAGGTCATCGTTCAGCTCTTTAACGTTAATTTCTTAATTACAAGCAGAACCTCCTACGCTACAAATTCGACAGTTCCTTCGTCCACCTAGCTACTGTTTCATTGACAAAGTTGATGCCACAACTCCGAAGCCGTGCCTCGGATATAATGTGTATCCATTCTGTAGCTCTTAAGTATACGGTGATCAGGAGCGTGCGTTTAACAACTGTCTGATAAGCACAGATAGCCAGTTTTATACGTATATATTAACCTCGACTTAAACAGAGCTCACAAAAAGTTCATTCCATGTTACTGATTATATATGTGTCTATGGAAATAAATAGTAGGTATTTAGAGAAATAACTTTTCCTAATAAAACTTCAAAAATTCATTTATGTGGAATATCTTACACAAAGAAACTGAATATTTGGTGTTCGTCTTACAGGCATTTGGCTGTATTTTCTTATATCGGTCTGTTCAGCAAATACCAAAGATTAAAACAGTTGTTTTCGCGAAAAGTGAGTTGCTACATAATATTTGTGGAGGACATTTCCACCATCCTTAGAAAAATAAATTAGGAATTAAAAGCAGCTTTTTCAAGTTTGCGATGATTTTGTCTTTAACTTTTTGTTTTCAGCATTCTACATCCAAACTCTGAGCACAATGAAAAGACGGAATGTCTCTCATCATTCCAAAATTGGAAAAGTTCATTTTTATTTCTACTAACATCGATGTGATATCGAAACGATTTATTGTCAGAAAAAAATATGCATTAAATTACGCCCGGTTCTTAAATCTCCCAACGTCAGACTTTTAATTTTTCTGGTTTAATAAAACGTATCAGTGGGATATTTCCTATAAAAATCTTTGAGCTGACTTAGAAAGTTTTTTTTTCAAATTGTCAGTCATGATTATTTGGAATTTTCAGACAGCTTACTAGATATTGTTTCTAGTTTCTTGCACTGTTATCCCTTTTTCATTTTTTAAAATTGTTATTTGTATCTTCAAATTCATCTGGTGTTGATCGCCACCAGTTCATGTTCATCAAGTTTATTTTTTGGGACGAAGTATGTCCATATTGGCTTAGAAATTAAATGTCATACCAGCCTGGAAAATCAAGTAATTACAAATATCAAACACCTATATTGAAGCAGCGTGGATATTAAATCACTAAACCTTAAGGAACAAAATAAATTCAAGCATTGATATCAATGGGAACATTCCATAAGAAGTGATACCCAATACACGAAGAAAGGATATGAAGGAATTTATGTAATCCAATGCATCATCTTGAAAGCTGGAAATGGCTCTTGCATGCTTTGTATTCGAAGCCATTAATTTGTTCGCCTCTGACGTGTGACGACAACCGTTGGAGCGATATGCAAATGATAAATACAATCTGGATATTCTGGATGATATTGACACACCATTTTCTTCCAGATTTTTCGCAAATTTTATGTGTTTTCGTCCACTTTCAGTTGTTGCATTTGGTAGAACTTTCATTACTAAGACACAAACTCGCCACATGTTGCGAATTGATACCGTGGTCCCCGCTGGATAGGAAGCTACGTATTTTCATGTATCCCTCTGCTGAGTTCGGAGGAAATGCTAAGATACCAAGAATTACGAATTTAGCGGAGATTTGGAGAGATACATATTAAACTGGCGGCCTTTACTAACAGCGCTTAGGTGAAATGCAAACCAAGTCATTGATATTGGGGGTAAAAATCTTTTGCCTGAATTTTGAAGGATAAATTAAAAACTTGTTGCCTCAAGTAAGAAGACGGAGAAAGGTTATTTTTACTTAAGTAGATGATTTGTGAGCTGGTTACGCATATTCCCGTTGAATCAGCTTTATGGGCTATAGTCTGGAGAGAAATAACTGATATATAAATCAAATGAAATAGATAAAAGGATAACACTTCGGGATCACAAAGCACATGGATGTTCATTGGTTTACTCATACGTAAAGATCCGCTCCGCAGACAAAAAGAAGTACAGTTTTGGTGACGCTTGTTCAATAACGGACTGATAATCCATTTGTTTTCAGCGCAGTAGTCTGGACAGTTTATGGAATACGTTAGGTAGGCGACCTTTTTCTTGGCACAGTAATGGCATACACGTAAACTTTTATCCCAGATGTGACTCTTGTATAAATCTTGGCCATCCCTCTTTTTGCTCAGTCTTGTGAGGATAGCCAGGTTTTCAGAAAGTTCATCTCTATATTGAGACATCGGTTGTTTTTCTTAGGGGAGCGAACCGATTTGTATTAATAAGCCAGCTGAAATGAAGCACCTCTCTTCAATTGTACACCTACACAAATATATATACATATATATATATACAAATTTGAACCGTTTTTTACTGAAGAACAAGCTCTCTCGTTATTAACACTGTGCAAAAGGTGAGTGTAGAAATGTTAACAAATATGAAATGTTTATGAACAATTAATCACATTTTGTGAGTTAGAATTGCATCAATCACTTGAAGTTGAAATTGTATTTTTAAATGTGGGATCACTGCAGAGAAAGAGACTAAGTAATCTTAATAAATTTCGTACCAACACAGAGTATATGTGAATTAATTCTACGTTGTTACGAGGAAAATAACGTTAATACATACACATACATACGTGTAGGATTAAAAAACGACCGCACTGTTCAGCAGTTACGTTATCATCATCATCATCATTGTCAACCATTATCAATCCACTGCTGGACGAAGGTCTCCCCAAGTTTCCTCCACAACGGTCTGTCTTGTGCCAGTCTCCTCCATGTCACTCCCGCATATTTACGAATTTCATCCACCCATCTCCCATGTGGTCTTTTTCTGGGTCTTTTCCTGTCCCTTGGAATCCAATCTAAAATTTCGGCTGTCCATCTATGGTCTGTCCTTCTGGCAGTATGTCCAGCCCATTGCCATTTCAGGGATTTAACTCTGATCATGATGTCTTCCACTCTCGTCATTTTTCGGATCCACGAGTTCCTCTTCTTATCTCTCCTGGTTATACCAAGCATGCACCTCTCCATGCTTCTTTGAGTTGTCTGCAGCCTTTGTATGTCTCTTTTAGTTAAGGTCCACGTCTCTGCACCATACGTAAGCACTGGAAGGATGCATTGATCAAACACTTTTCTTTTAAGACATAATGGCATATTGCTCTTGAAAATTATGCTGTTTCTTTCAAAAGCTCTCCAGGCAAGTTTTGTACGCCGATTAATTTCTTCATCAATGTGACCCTCACTTGATATCTGCTGTCCAAGATAAACATACGTATCTGTTATTTCCAGTTTTTCTCCATCAATCGATAAATCTTCATTTCTTGTAAAAGCATTGAACATCACTTTTGTCTTCTGAAAGTTCATTTTTAATCCCACTTCTTTACTCTTGTCAGTAAGTTCCTGGATCATACTCTGCAGCTCTGATGGGGTAGTTGCAAAAATGACTATGTCATCAGCAAAACGAAGGTGGGTTAGATAATCTCCATTAATCTTTATCCCTTTGTTTTCCCAGTTCAGTGATTGAAAGACATTTTCCAATGTGGCATTAAAGAGCTTCGGAGATATGGTGTCACCTTGTCTCACTCCCTTTCCAATTTTTATGTGTGTTGTATTTTCAAACAGCCGAATCTTTGCACTTGCATTTTCATAGATGTTATTAATAATATTAATGTATGCATCTTCAATACCGCAGGATTTCAGAGCCGTGGTAACTGCTGATGGTTTCACCGAATCAAAGGCTTTTTCATAATCGATAAAAGCCATGCACAATGGAAGTTCATATTCCCTCGCTCTTTCAATTAGTTCTCTCAGTACGTGGATATGATCTATTGTGCTGTAGCCACTCCTGAATCCAGCTTGTTCTCTCGGTTGAGCCATGTCCAGTGTTACCTTCAAGCGGTGTGAAAGAACTTTAGTGAAGATTTTATAAACCACTGATAGGAGGCTGATAGGTCTGTAGTTCCTGAGATCCTCAATGTCACCTTTTTTATGTAGCAGGATCATTGTAGCATTGTTCCAATCCTCAGGAATCTTCCCTTCATTAAGGCATTGAGTGAAAATTTGGGCGAGTACTGTTTCAATTTCTCCACTTGCTTCTTGTATGATGTCTATAGTAATTCCATCTTCTCCTGGAGCTTTCCCCCGCTTCATGTTCTTGATTGCACGAGCAACTTCTGCTGGGAGGACTGGAAGAACTCTGGTACCTTTCATGATGTCTGGAGTACATGTATCATCCCTTTCATATAATTTGGAGTAGAAATCTTTCACTCTTGTCAAAATTTCGCCTCTATTTCTTGTTATAGAACCATCTTCTTTTCTCAGAGCCATAATCTGTTTTCTTCCCTTACTGAGATGTCCCTTTGCTATCTTTAGGCTTTGGTTGTTTTCAATTGCTTTCCTCACTAGCTCACAGTTGAATTTCCTTACGTCTTCAGTGATACTTTTTCGTGCTGTCTTGCATAGCTCTATATATTCCACTTTGGAAGTCACATCTTCTTTAGTTGTCCTCATCTCTCTTCTTTTTTGCATCAACATTTTGGTTTTTCCTGATAATTTGTTTACATGCAACTTGTTCTTAGACCCAGCTAATTTTGTTGCTGTTTCCATAAGAGCTTTGGTTACTTTTCTGTTAACTTCCGAAATATCCACTTCTTCCGATGTTAGGCCTTCTAAAGCAGAGAATCTGTTCTTCAGTTCCAACTTGAAAGTATTATGGTGTTTTTTAAGGTTGGTTATGTCAATACATTTTGTTTGTCTTATGAGCTTGCCACGTTCCAGTTTAGTGTTGAGGTGCATCTTACATCTCACCAATCTATGGTCACTACCTGTGTTGAACTTGTTCAGCACACTGCAGTCTTCGATGACGAATTTTTTGTTACACATAATAAAATCAATTTCACTTGTCGTCCCAATTGGATGTCTCCATGTCCATTTCCTGTGTGGCTTTTTCTTGAAAAAGGAATTCAAGATGAAAAATCCTTCTGCCTCTGCAAACTCAACGAGAGTATTTATAGTCTTACAAATATACAGAAATATTCTTCAATATATATATATATATATATATACAAATATTTGACTAGTATATAAAGTAAGTTATCGACTGATCTAGAATAAGCTTTGTGACATTATGTCTTTCTTCAAGCACTCACACTAAAAGTTTGATAATTTATTGAGAAAATTCATTATAACAATTTAATCTGCCAAACCTTTCGCTTTCTTCTTGTGCTACAACTTCGCTGCAGATGTGTAAAGCGCTGCTGATATCAAGGCAGAAGTATTATTTAAACCAATTCTCTCCTATACGTTCCACTCAGCACTACAGATGATTTTTCGCTATCGAAACTGTGAATGCATCTTCAAAAAAGTTTGATAATTTAGGTGTTGTTTTTATTTTATTTATTGTTACTTGTGTGCCTATATATTTTTTATTTATATTTAATATAAATTCGAGTATTTAGGCATTTCGGCTAGTTACAAATACTGAAACTAAAAACTAAAAGCACACTAAGTGTCAGTCCCAAAGAGATTTAGAATATTTTCGAATGGTCTTAGGAAAATTATATTAGATACACAGAAATAGATAAAATGAAATCTATAATATTCAACAAGAAAGAATACTTCTGAAGAATCTACATTTACACACACGTTTGCACATAAATATATATGTAAATTTCACAGAATTGCAATCCCTTGGAGCACGGGATACTGAAAAGATACAGCAAGGGCAAGAACTACTGGGTACTCAAATATTTTAGCAAATTGAATTTTAAATTTAATCTATTTTATAGATCTGCTAATCTTCAACTTATTCTGTACCATTAAGCATTCAGTTTTACTATTGGAATCGGGTTTCTTGGGATTCACCTAATTGCATTCACTTCATCGTAGTCCAAGCAGATATTCATTAACAGAACAATTTTTACTAATTTTTCTTAAAAATATAGTACTTCAAGTCATTGATCTTAATTTAAGATTCGTTGTGCACCATATTTGTTAGAAAACCGGGACACTTGGTGTTTAGGGAAATATAATATCGTTCATAGTTTTCAATTGACGTTTCATTTTACCGTTTTTAGAAACATCTGCTTCATTCAGTTTCGTATCACACAATTTTTTGTAATTAACGTTTTCAAAAATCCCTCTGGCAAATTGGAAGAAATATGTAATATATTTATTACATTAACAGAAAGGCAAATACATGCGACCTACGTGTTTGCGATAATAAGTTACGTAGCTTCGATCTACATCTCAGGTAACACTGCGATCCGCGGAACGCAAATTTCTCTCACAGAAATCTCACGAAATTGCTCTTCAGAATTGCCAGGTAAAGTTCGTATTCACATAGAAACAAATGATCAAATATTTGCGTTGAGGTGCACGATATTCTACACTATGTTCTGAAACCTGGGCCTGATACTACACCAGGCTAATTGTTTTGGAATATATGAAAACGAGAAAAACATTTAAATTGCTAAAACATGCAATTCTATTTGAGGTTACGACATGGCCTCATAGTTCAAAATGTACTATCTAATGACAATTTCTTTAAAAATTTTGTTTTTATTCCAATTGCTCTTTATTACAAGGCGGACGTATCACACACGTACAGGACACGATAAGCTTTAATAGTGTGATTTGCAAACTGGTGTTAAATAAATTCTTTATTTTCCAAATAAATTACCCAAGAAAGTATTAATTCTGAATATTCTACGTAACAATACATTGCAGTGGAAAGCAATGAGTCCCAGTTGATATTCCTACTAAACAGAATAATGAAATTCAGTAAAACAAGTATTATACAATCCAGAATTCTGTGATTCCGGTTCAGTTGTAAATTAATTTCGAATCCATGTATGAAATCCAAGAATGAAGGCATTCAGTCTAATTTTTTTATGTACGGCTTTACATCCATTAATAATTTTATTGGAGTGATAACATGTTACAACATCCAAATAACATCAGTCACTCGGAAGCTGCCTGCATCAAAAACCTATCATCAATTCGTTAAATGGTCATTTCAAAGCCGAAGGAAATCACAAATTCCTTTAAAAAATAAGAGTAATAATTTAAATAATTATCATGGGAAAACGAACGATCAAATTTTGTCTGCTCTACGGAATTATCTGGGAGAGACAAAATGCCTTTTTTAGATAAATAATTTTTTGGTTTAGAATTCAGCCAGACAAACCATATTAGTAGTGAATATGGCTTCATACCACAGTTTTAATGATATGCTAAGCTGTGTTATCCCTTTGGGATTAAATAATAAGTAATAAATTAGGTTTTAACCGTTTAAGCAACGGGTCTACGTGAAAAAATGTCTGCCAAAAATCCACCGAACCTGCAGGGATTATGGGTCCAAACTCATCCCTATCATGGAACATTAAATGTTCCCATTGGGGCGGAAATTCGGGTTTTCCGGCAAAGCAACTGCTATTTCCTTCTCAATCAGCAGGGTGCAAAACAAACCTGTCCGAAGAGATTACCTCTGCCATCAAGTCCTTTATTGTCTGTTCTGTGACACAAGGCGACAACAGAAGCCCACCGCACACTCCTGTCTCAAGACCACAGGATGATTGTTCAGTCTTTCTTTTTTTGTAAATACAGGTTGTTTCAAATTAAAGTATCCCTGTTTGAAACGGTGCGGAGAGAGAACTCCTGGACGTAACGGCCCCAAATCTGGAGGATATACATGTCAGACCATGGGGAAACGATTGGTGGGAGGAGGGATTGTAGTTTCATAAAAGGCTGATAGGTGAACATGTGGCGCTCCGAGAGTGTGCAGATAAGGAATATAAAACACGACACTACCAATAACCAACAGCAGATGAAGTGATATCATGTGCCTTTATTAATGCACTCCATAAACATCCCACGTCTTGGAGACAGAAGGTGTGGATACTCTCGAACACCTCCAAATGCTTAAATTGCTGGCAAACTTTCTTCCACGGTATGCTTCACTTGCAAATGATGCAACCATTAAAACAGCACGAGTCAGCATGGCAAGCGCGTTCAACGGGACGACCTTATATAGCCGGTCAATCACAGAGCTACCATCCATCCTTGTTTGCGTCACATGCGCGGCGGAGCATGACACTTGAATGATTTGCACGTCTCATGATCTCAAACATACCCATCAAGTTTCATTCCTGTTGGTTGGTTCTTTCTGTGTGTAATATTTTTAGATGATGAGTGTATATTGTAAATCGTAACGCTTTGGCTTCTTTCTCTGCCAATTTGACTTTAAATATATCACTAAGGAATACCTTATATTCTTTAAAAGCATAAATTAGATGAAAGCTATTAACTGTTTGAAATGACCTTTTATATGTCTTTTTTTTTTACGTTTATACGATTTTGCAGACCAAACAATAGAAAAATGATGGCCGAGGTTTCACTGTGTCTTCTCTGTCCTTTTTTAGGCTCAGAACCATTGTTATAGTCGTATCAACAGGAAATCAGTCAAAACATATCTGTGTCAATCCGTTTCTTAAATGACCACTTAGAACAACGAAGGTTAAGGGACACCAAAGCTTTCAGATGAGCACGTTGTCTCTTTCCAGCCGTGTTGCGGCCACTTTTTCGACCCTGAAAATATGCCCTTTTGCTGATATAAGGCCATTTATCTGGCCCCGAGTCATTTCTTTACAGCCGAAAAAGCTTCCCGGTCGTCAATGCAAATAACTCTACAAAAAACCTGCTTACTCCAGTATTATATTAAAATAAAATACACGGTCCAGTCACATTATTGTGACCCAAGCTAAAATCCAGAGTAATCACCGTGTGCAGCGCGGACAGCAGCTAGACGGCCTGGGAGTGACTCAATAAGGTGCTCGAAGGTGTTCATGTGTATGTGGAGCCATGATGACTAAAGTGCGTCTGACAGCTGCTGGAGGGTACGAAGTGGAGGATCCATAAAGCGACACAACATGATTGAGGTGGTCCAACAAATGCTGAATTGGGATTACGTCTGGGGAATTAGGGGTCCATGGAAATACTTTGAAGTCTTCATCGTGCTCTTCCAACCACTCTCCGAAATTTGTAGATGTGTGACACGCCGCATTGTCTTGCTGGAAGATCCCATCCGCCCCAGGGAATACAATTAGCATATATGAGTGTACAATTATCTGATCTCGCAATAAAACTTCAAATATATGAGTGTACGTGATCAGCAAGTATTGATTCATAACGAATTTGGCCCGTAGTGCCTTGTACAGGAATAAATGTAAGCAAAGAATGCCACGAAAGCGTTCCCTAGACTATAACGCTGCCCCCACCAGCTTGTGTTCTTCCAGCAATGGTTGGAAAGTGTTTGTTCTCCGATGTTTCTCGCCTTATACGCCAACATCCATCCGTTCTGTGAAACAAAAAACCTGACTTACTGGAGAAGGCAATCCTTTACCAATCAACGGAGGTCCAATTCCGATACTGCCGTGCAGATGTAAACATTTTATGCCGATGCAGCTTTGTTAACAAAGGTGTCGTGATCATCCGTCTGCATTGGACTCCCATACGCAACAGGTTTCGCCGAACTGTCGTTTAGGACACAATTCCGCCAGCTCTCGGCTCATTCGGCCAGTGTGTTGCAACACTGTAGTTTGTTGTACATCCCTGACACACCTTCGAAGCCGACGTTCTCCTCTCATATCAATTGCACGTGGTGCTCCGCAGTTTCCATCTCGCTCATTCGTAATGGAGCCATTTCTCTACTCACGATACACTTTAAACACAGAGCACGTGAACATTTCATAAAGTGCGCTGTTTCAGAAATACTGCCACCATTGGCCCGAAAGCCGAAAATCATCTCTTTATGCAAATCTGATAAATCGTTCCTTTTATCCATGACCACAACCAATTATACGCTTTTAGAACGTCTAAAGCATTTTATATACCCTTCAAGCCAGCTCACGACATGTGCCTTCTTTCATTGGGCACTCGCTGTTGACATTAAAAGTAGGAGGTGGTCACAATAAAGTGACTGGACTGTGTGTGTAACAACAGAAATTGAGCAAATCTATTGTCCTGGAGTGCTTGCTGCTCAGTTGATTACGGAAATACCTATCCGTCATAGAATATGAAGATGCTTTCAACCTAGATTATATGAAGTCCATATGTTTGCAAAATGACGTATTGTACATAAGTTCATTGCTCAACATTTGCAGGTTTTTCAGATTATTCGAATTTATTAGAAGCGGTACTGTGGATACAGCCGAGGGGGGGGATAGAAAAAATAAGGAATCACTTCACAATTGAACCGACGAATATCCCTAGAAGTTTTAATTAGTTCAAATACCTGAAGATAAATATAATATAATTGAAAACAATCCTTTTAGATAATAAACAAGTAAAAATTTCATACTATTTGGCAGAATACCAAATTTAATTTGAACATAAAGGAGCATCTTTACCTTACCCAGGAATTCTTGCTTGTGGAAGCCTAAATAAAATATTTGCAATAAATTACTGAGTAGTGCGCATAAAATGTTATGCGAAAATTTAAAGATACAGTTAAGTTTCCAAAGGAAACCCCGTCTCATGTTCATGTCGTATTTGATTTCCAGGAAGTATTTCACATCATATGTATATCTTATGGGCAATAGGAAATTCATTGAAACTTTATTGAATGATGCTATTTTGGCGTATGATTTGGTAATTTTACAGATTTGCAATAATACAAGTATGTTTAAAAGACCAAATGTACTAGTGTGAAAAGCCTAACTTTTGGAGATTTCATATATTTTCAAAAAAACAGCAGAACATATCTATCATACTGGATCTGCCGGGTGTATTTTGTAGTTAAAATTGATTTTCAATCAACATTATTTAGAAACAAATTGTCATTGAAAAGCGTAGGAAAAGTAAAAAGCTAAACTTCACTTGAAATAGTGTAACTATACGAGTAATCCGAATTTCTTGGCGTAGGATATAAATCAAAGTTTCCAAGCTTTCGCACATCAACCAGTTGGCTTTTTAAGGTAGGGAGACGGCGAATTGCAGTTTACAGAGTACCTTCCTGCAAAAAGACACGAGCTTGCAAAATGCAGTTCGCTGTCTACCTTCCTTGAAAAAAAATTCTGGCTGATATTCAACGCCAAGAAATTTGTATTGCTAGTATAATCCTATTACTCTAAGTATAATTCGTCTGGAGTTCCTTGTTATTAATTAGCTGAAATAAAATTTTATAGATGGCTTGTTTCGTCATGTCATTATGACAACTGGGTATTTTTTTCGCTTGGAGAAGCTATGAAGAGTCATGGCTGCTCATGACAATTTTAAAGATAAACAAATCCACATTTTACGTGAGAAGCAGAAAATTTATGTGTCCTATTTAGAAATGTCAATGTATTAAACAATCTGATAACTCTCCGCTGTGTGAAATATTCAGCAGCCGTAGCTGTACATGGACATTTAAAAAAAAATCTGAACACTTCTCCTGAAAAATAGGACTTCATATAGGTGTTCACTGAGATGAGATAACTGTGTGTAATGTTACTGTCAAAGGTGTTTTACAATCTGTATGAAGAAATATTTTTCTGTGGAAATGTTCCTGCACGTTGATGGAGTAATTACACGCAAAAATGTGTATCTTGAGCAGTACACTTTTCTAAAAGAACATGCATGTTCTGCTTATTGTTTTGCGAATAGAAGTCCAATTCAGTTTCACATTTGCGCAGTATTATGACCCATGCAGTAAACTTGAAGCTATAACTTCAAAAGTAATTTCTAACAACGATTCATAATTTGTAGCCAGTTTTCTTCGATGCCAATATCTTCGATAGCCCGGCAGGTTATGAATGTACCTATTAATTTAAAATATGAAACAGGTAAACACACACTTCGATGTATCAGCAACGTAAGAAAAGACAAAATAGAAAAATTTTGACATGATATCCGTAGGTTTCAGAAAATATCCTCATCATCACGTCAAACTATTGTTCACACATGCTTCCTTTGCTCTGATTACCTACTGATCTCACTCTTTACAGGTTATGAGTGGTTCACCATTAGCGGTTGACAAATTTGAATGCTAAATATGCAGAACCATTTGGTTTAAGGGTCGATCCAAAAAATATATATATATTTTGGAAACGAGAATGATTCCAAAGCATTGTTATATTGAGAAATAATCTGTTCCATCTTCTGCGGGTAAACGGGAGCAATTCTTGTGAAGCAGTAGGAAACGTTATAGGAAGCTCGTCCCTTTTCTTTGCTTTAATTGCTATTGATTTAGGATGAATGGAAGATAAGTACGAATTACATATTTAGTTCAAGAAATACATATATCTGTGTTGATTTTTATGAAGTATGAACGTGTGGGACCATGGGAATCTGAAATGTGCACCGCGCGCGCCGTCTCCGTTGTTCTGCCTTGTAATTCAAGAGCATCAAATCATTTCTAAACGACTTGCTTACGAAATCATAACTAGTGAGGGAAAATGGAGACAAACCAGCAACGCAACCGTTGGCCTGGGTTAAAATAAATAATGAAAAACCTTGGTTTAATTATTTCTAAACGTCATTTTGTTTTCTCACTTATAAAATACATGCTTACAAATGCTTGATAATATATAAATGCTAGTGCTTCGGGCATTGTCGTGCAAACCTTTTTCTGTAACAAGAATCAGATAGAGAGAAGTGAATTATAAACTAATTAGATTCTTGTGTGCGCTTCTCTGCCAGGGTTGGGAAACAAGACATCGATTATTGGAATTCACACACAACTCCATGGTTTTAAGAAAACAATTGTAAAAAAAATCATTTAATATAAAGCATAAATGAAATTCTAAATGATCATTTTTTTTTTTTTTTTTTTTTTTTTTTTTTTTTTTTTAATTATTAAAACTGTTAAAAGTGCAATTCTCTTGTGCTCACTTTTAGCAGTATAAATCTACAACTCTATTTTCCTATTCTTCTTTCAACCTTTCCAATCAGGGGACCCTACCCCAAATCTATCTACTTCTTCTTCGCTCCATACAACTTAATGTGAATTGGACCTAAACCTAAAAAAAAAAAAAAAAAAAAAAAAAATTCTAAATGAGTGTAAAAAATATGAAATATTGACTGTTATCTCTTAAGTAAAATATTGAACAACAGAAAAGAAATTCTTTTCTTGAAAGCGTACTAAATTACCGTACACTGAAATTTCATTTTGCGTACAGCAGGAGTATATTTCCATAAGGAGATTAAAAATGTTCTCGTTTTATGGCCTCCTACTTTATGTTACATAAATATTTAAATTTCCGTTAATTCCAGATTGACATTTATGGTGACAAGTGGTGATGAAGTGTAGACTACGGCGAAATTCAGGCTATGCTTGTTCACAGACCTTGTGTCATGTCTCCCGTCGTTCTGCGCTGTTAGAGACTGACCAGCGGTTATGGTTCCGGCTAGACACCAGAGGATTTCTGACGCACGTACACGGATAGCCATTTGGCTATTGTTATTTTACAGTAGCATTGAATCAGGAAAAGTTTGGTCAAAATACCGATACTTATCATCTTCAGTTCTTTCTATAAGCAC
The DNA here is from genome assembly GCA_039090855.1 of Macrothele yani. NCBI lineage: Eukaryota > Metazoa > Arthropoda > Arachnida > Araneae > Macrothelidae > Macrothele > Macrothele yani. The sequence goes on along the minus strand of CM077033.1, from coordinate 45,857,456 downwards.
TGTACCAATGTCGAAACATTCGTCTGTCTTTGAGCGCCAAATATGTTCAGCTAGTGGTTCGATTTCAAATTTTTCTTTTCTTTTCAAATTATAACAGTGTGAGAACAATGATCGATACACAATCCTTTGTCTTTTGACGATACACAATAATGCAGATAAAAGACGTAAATGCATTCAATTCTGGTTTTCGCATTTATAATATTTAATACCATTTCTTCGAAAAATACTATTGGAAATATTCGGTTTTTTAGTTAATAAAATTCACAATGACGATCATCCTGCACGAAATTTGTTCTACCCGTTTCTAGCTAATAAGATGCTGTTCAGAGAAGAATAAATTATTATTACAAAATTCGTATCGACGGTTAAAGGCACCGTTTCCCCTCTCACTAACAAACACCTCCAATGGTCAGGATGTTACATGAAATCAAAATGGCTCAACAAGTAATCAACAGGAGTCAGATCTGGTGGCCGAGGAGGCTACGGGATTCTTCAATACCTGCTGATTAGTCTTACTGTATGGAATATTGGGACACAAAGTTGTTTCCTGAAGTTTTGACATGATCTGGCCCACCATCCTGCTCATGACCCACATGTGCAGCATATATTGTTCTTGTTAACATGTAATCACCTTTCCGCGCCGACACATTATGTAACATGAGGTATTTACTGAGGAAGCCTTCCAGAAGTTTCTGAGCCGGGATCTTCATCATCATCACCATTGTCAACAATTTTCAATCCACTGCTGGACGAAGGTGTTTCCAACCTCTTCCACAACGGTCTGTCCTGTGCCAGTCTCCTCAATGTTACTGCCGCATACTTTCGAATTTCATCCACGCATCTTCCATGTGGTCTTCTTCTGGGTCATTTCCTGTTCCTCGGAATCCAATCTAAAATTTCGAATGTCCATCGATGGTCTGTCCTTCTGGTAGTATGTCCAGCCGATAGCCATTTCAAAGATTTTACTCTCATCATGATGCCTTCCACTCGTGTCATTTTTCTTATCCACGAATTCCTCTTCTTATCTCTCCTGGTTACACCAGCATGCACCTCGCCATGCTCTTTGAGTTGTCCTCAATCTTTGCATGTCTGTTTTAGTTAATGTCCACCTCTCTGAACCATACTTAAGCACTGGCAGGATGCATTAATCAAACACTTTTCTTCTAAGAAATAATAGCACATTGCTCTTGAAAATTATGCTATTTCTTCGAAACGCTCTCCTGGCAAGTTTTATAAGCCGAATAATTTCCCAATGATGTGACTCTCACTTGATATCTGCTGTCCAAGATAAACGTACAAGCCTGTCATCTATAGCTTTTCTCCAACAATCGACAAATCTTCATTTCATGTAAAAGCGTTGAACAACACTTTTGTCTTCTGAAAGTTCATTTTTAAATCGACTTCTTTACTCTTGTCAGCAAGTTCCTGGATTATACTCTGCAGCTCTGATGGGGTAATTTCAAAAATGGTTACGTCATCAGCAAAACGAAGGTGAGTTAGATAATATCCATTAATCTTTATTCCTTGGTTTTCCCAGTTCAGTGATTGAAAGACATTTTCCAGTGTCGCATTAAAGAGCTTGGGAGATATGATGTCACCTTCTCTCACTCCCTTTTTAATTTTTATGTGTGCTGTATTCTTAAATAGCCGAGTCTTGGACCTGCATTTTCGTTGATGTTATTAATAATATTAATGTATGCATCTTCAACACCGCAGGATTTCAAAGCCATTGTAACTCCTGATGATTTCACTGAATCAAAGGCCTTTTCATAATCGATAAAAGCCATGCACAATGGAAGTTCATATTCCCTCGCTCTTTCAATTAGTTCTCTCAGTACGTGGATATGATCTATAGTGCTACAGCACTATAGATCCAGCTTGTTCTCTCGGATAAGCCATGTCCAGTGTTACCTTCAAGAGGTGTGAAAGAACTTTAGTGAAGATTTTATAAACCACTGATAGGTCTGTAGTTCCTGATATCCTCAATGTCACCTTTGTTATGTAGCAGGATTATTGTAGCATTGTTCCAATCCTCAGGAATCTTCACTTCATTAAGGCATCGAATGAAAACTTGGGCGAGTATTGTTTCAATTTCTCCACTTGCTTCTTGTATAATGCCTACAGTAACTCCATCTTCTCATGGAGCTTTCCACCGCTTCATGTTTTTGATTGCAAGTGCAACATCTGCTGGGAGGACTGGAATAACTCTGGTACTGGTACCTTTCATGATGTCTGGAGTACATGTATCATTCCTTTCATATAATTTGGAATAGAAATATTTTACTCTTGTCAAAATTTCGCCTCTATTTCTTGTTTCAGAATCATATTTTTTTCTCAGTGCCTTAATCTGTTTTCTTCCCTTAATGAGATGCCCATTTGCTATTTTTAGGCTTTGGTTTTTTTCAATTGCTTTCCTCACTAGTTCACAGTTGAATTTCCTTACGTCTTCAGTGATACTTCTTCGTACTGTCTTACATAGCTCTATATATTCCACTTTGGAAGTCACATCTTCTTTAGTTGTCCTCATCTCTCTTCTTTTTTGCATTAACATTTTGGTTTTTCCTGATAATTTGTTCATATGCAACTTGTTCTTAGACCCAACTAATCTTGTTGATGTTTCCATAAGAGCTTTGGTTACTTTTCTGGTACCTTCAGAGATGTCCACTTCTTCTCATGTTAGACCTTCTAGATCAGAAAATCAGTTTTTCAGTTCCAATTTGAAGGTATTGCGATGCTTTGTAGGGTTGGTCACGTCAATACACTTTGTTTGCTTTATGAGCTTACCACGCTCGAGTTTAGCCTTGAGGTGCATCTTACATCTTACCATTCGGTGGTCACTACCTCAGTTGAACTTGTTCAGCACACTGCAGTCTTCCATGACAAATTTCTTTTTACACATAATAAAATCAATTTAACTTGTCCATCCTTTAGGATGCCTCCATGTCCATTTCCCTTGCGGCTTTTTCTTGAAAAAGGAGTTCATGATGAAAACTTCTTCTGCCTGTGCAAACTCTACGAGAGTATTTCCACGCTGGTTTCTATTTCCGTGACCGAATTTACCTACTGAAGTTTCATTCTGTTGCCGTTGCCCTATTTCTGCAATGAAATCTCCCAAAGTTATCATTAAGTGCTTCTTGTCTTTATTATTTAGATGACTAATTTCCTCATAAAATTCTTCAAATTTTTCTTCAGGATGACTTGTGGTGGGTGCATAAGTTTGAATAATCTGAGCATGGTATCTTCTCGAGAGTTGGATAACGAGTCATGCAGCTCTGTCAGAGGAACTTTCTACTTCCACAACTTTTTCCTTCAGTTTGTTGTTTATTATAAATCCAACACCACTAGTTCTGCCAGTATTTGACCCAGGATAGTAGAAGAGATGTCCACTTTTCAGTTCAATGAGATCTTCTCCTTTTCTCCTTATCTTATTTAGCCCGACGATATCCCACTTGATCCTTTGTAGTTCCTCTTCCAATTCAATAAGTCTTGAATCAGAAGATAGGGAGCGTCTATTGTAAATATCCATGGTCAGCATCAAATGGCAGCCTACTCCGGTCCTCCAGTGATTCTTCGCACACTCTGCCTTCATGTCGCACTGGCCGCTGCCTTGGCCAGGTACATTCCAGGGGCCGGAGACTGAGGGTCAAGATTTAAGTTCTGGAGTCAATTTAGAGGGGTTTTGTCCATAACTCATCACGCAGGCCAAGCGGGTTGGTGAGTGTTGGATAGCATTTCCTCTAATCTCGATGGTATAGTTATACCACTATTAGCGGTCGTCAGGGCCCCTTCAGTGGGGACATGATGCACCGCGAGAAGGCGGGGTTTACATTTGTGAAAAAGAGGCTGTGATGTTGCGCATCAACTCACCTTACATCCCTGAGCCGGGATACTCAACAGAAATTGCTCAAGTATAAAAGAAACCGTGAATCCATAAGAAAGTGGCCCCTGGTAAAGGTAATGGTCCTACTATGTAAACGTAACGATTACCATAGTTGGGAATTATGCTTATTGTAATAAGCATCAACTAATGAAATAAGTGTTTTTCTGCTCACAACACACTTATTAACCACTGGACAATCTAGTTAATCTTTAACTAAGCCCGTTGGCCGAATTCTTTTCACTCTGTTGTATTCGCTGTTACAGCTGGAGAAAGGTTTTCCGTTTTATGGGTAAAGGTTGAACACATCATGCCGGATGCCATTTTGAATCTTGCTGTTTGCTCTGGATACAAGCAACACAGATAGCGCAGAAAAATCGAAAAACGATCATCCTGTGATTTTGTATGAATGTGTTCATATCCGACTGTGTGTAGAAAGTAAATCTTTATATTAATCGAATCTTTATATCATTTCATTTTTTTAAATAGTTATTTTACATATTGTTACGATTATCATTATTGTTCAGAAATTGTCAGCAATCTACAAGTATTCCGTGTAGAATTCTGGCGACGAGAATCACGACGATATTTTCGATTATTTTTATAGACACACAGATTATTTTATATATACCTTACATATACTTATATATATATATATATATATATATATATTTGTTATCAAAGGCAATATGTCTGACTGGAGAGTGTAAGTCCTTTATCTCATTTTACTGAAGTCTTTACCAACACATTAAAGTTACTCTGAAATGGCTACGTTCCTTCATAAACAAAGTAGTTACGTTGAACCAGGGTGTTTTAGTTTTGTTCTCTTCTTAGTTGCACATAGTGTTGAGTTTATATTTTCTGTTCGATCAGCCTTAGGTCTGCAAAAGAAGAAAATTAATTTAATTCTCATCTTCAGTCAGATATAATTTAAAAATTATGATAAAGTATTTTATTAGATTTTTATTTTATATAAATTACATTGCCTTTCTTTATTTGTTATTGTAAGTCAAACCTTTCGCTTTGAACAGGTGTCTAAAGCACCCAATAAATGAAAAAAGAGATTTCATACCCCAGCTCAAATCAGTCCTTCCGTATTAGCCGTTTCACGTTTTAAATCACCGATAATGTACAGCATAGGTACGAATCCTTCCAGCGACTGATGCTTTAAAGGGAGAGATCAGTTTTCTACATAATTTCCCTTCGTTCGTGGAGTAACATTTTAAAACTTGCACTAGTTATAATAATTCTGTGACTGAAGAGGTTCTTCAAAATATAATCTAGTTTAGGTCCAAATGCAATCTAATTTTAATTAAGACGTCGATTTGGATGTAAATGTCGGCATTCTGCCTTAGATGGCAACGTTTTAGAAACACAGATATACGAAAGAGTTATTCATGAAATTGCCCAAATCAGCAGTTTCCTTTCACGGTGTATTTCGTTTACCGCCATTTCTATTTAATACGCAGTAGGGTGGAGCGAAAAACACTTTTTTTTAATTTGAAACGTCTCTATGTGCAATAGTTGCGATTTTGTTACTGAAATGACCCTCCGAAATATGAATGACATTATTTGATATCTTAGGCTTCCCCAAGAACCTCGAAGTTTGAAAGTTATAGGTGAAAATGCTTTAAAAACACCCGCTTTCTCCATTTTGTAAATATAAGAAAATACTGTGTCACCATGTTATTTAATATCACTTTTGAATGTATAAACACTGGTAAAAGTTCAGCAGACGTCAATTAATTTATTAGGCTTCCCCAGATCCATTAAAGTAGGTAAATGTTAGTCAAAAATAGCATGATAAGAAGCATGGCAACTTATCGTGTTGTTCGACAGCAGCCTTAACGTTATCAATTTGGGCTTAACATTAACAATCCTTCCTCTCATACTTTCTAGAAACCTCGTGTTGATTTTCAGATGCATAACTTTCGACCTTGGGCTCTCCTTTGTTTTTACTTTCTTCACCTCACCCCACCACCTCCATCACAGCGCAGCTCTTTTTGCGAACTCGCTGAGTCATCTCATCAGAGTCGCACAGATCCCTTTGGGAGAGAGTGTTGGCTAGTGGTGCGTCATAATGATGCAACAGTTTCTTTCACTCCTAATGACTTTGATTGGAGGTAGCGGAATTTTCATTTTGTCGTTCTACAATTTATGATGGCTGAAAAAAGCAATAAACCTGAGAAATAAAGCTGATTGCCTTATCCTCGAGAGTTATCAGAAGATACATGACATTCTGTTGCCTACGTACGAAGATGTAACGCGCCATTACTACCTTGTGAGGAATAGTCTTAAGCAGGAAAGTGCAAATTATGGGCCTGCTGCAGAAGAAATGGCAAATATTGTCGCGGACAAAGTGCTGAATGTATGGAAGAAAGCATCTCTTCCGACATCGTTCCCCAAATCAGTTGTAAAGCGTATTACAGCATACAACACTGAAATCCAAAAGCCGAAAAAACACGATGGAAAAATGTATGAAACCTACCGGAATAAGGTTGAACATTTTCGCGCAGATTCACAATGTATCTTTGACATATGCTCGTGCAAGTGCATGTTTTAAAACCTGCAAGCTCTGAAAAAGTACCCTTAAAAGAGCGAGACTTTCTAATAGACCAGAGACCAAACAAAATAATGATAGTAGTCGGGCTTGACGCAAAAACCACCAGTGTACTGAAGAAAAGATCCAACTGGAAAGAGTGATAATGAAGAACATGTCCGTAGGAAATTACAGAAAACTGCATCACTAAAATCAACCCTGCGAGTCGATGATGATACTTCAGTAGAGGATACAAATACTAATTCTGCAGCAAAACCAGACGAGCCGGGTCCTAGTCATTTGTTGGCATCGGAGAAAGATTATGTTTTCACTCCACATCGCTCTTCAAAACCGAAGCGTGAAAGGACACTGTCTGCTATTTTCTAGAAAGTGCGATAGGCGAGGCATCAGCGATCGAGCGGCAGCCGTTCTTGCGTCTGCGTTCTTCATGATGTAAGTGAACAGGTTCAGTCAAAAGAATGTAATGCACCTCTTATTGATCTGGATAAAATACGACGAGAAAGGAAAAGGATCCGTCGAACAATTCAAGATGAAGTAAACTTGACTGCTCGCAATATTGTAGCTCTATTTTTGGACGGAAGAATGGGTGAAACTCTTACGAATACACAGACAGACGATGGCAAGTGGCACAAAGGAAACGAATGGAAGGTGCATATTACAGTTGTTGAAGAACCGGGTTTGGTCTATTTGGGACATTTTGCACCGAAGAGCAGGAGTGCAAAGGGCATTTCCGACCATATCTTCAGCTAAGTGGACCAGAAAGCCTTTGACTTGTCTAAGTTTGTCATTATTGGAAGTGACGGGAAGTGACTAATACCGGCACAAATGCAGGTATAATTAGGCGCCTTGAAGATAAGGTCAATTTTCCCGTGCACTGGATTATTATATGTCAACTTCATTTTAATGAACTGCCTTTATGCCACCTCACTGAAGCACTAGACAAGAAAACATCAGGTTCAAGAGGATTTAGTGGATTTATTGGAAAGCTCCTGAAGACGTGTGCAAAACTTTTTATCGTTAATTTCCAGAAAATTGAATTTTTATTTCAGTCTGGCATAAACTTTGAAGATCTTAGCTCGAATAAACTTTATTTGTGAGAAATTTGTAAGACAGTCGTCGCAGGTGATTGCCCTCAAGATCTGCCAAATCGGGATTTGGAACACCTGCAAATTCCCGTTGGCTGACCCTTGCAAATCACATTCTGCGTTTGTATGTTGGAACTCGTGATCCAACACCACAACTTGTCTCATTAGCCACCTGCATAATGAAAGTATATGCACCATCGTCGTTAACGATCAAATGTAACGGTACCTGTAAAGATGGTCCAAGAAATTTGCAGCTTTTTATACCTGGGTTTCAGTATCTTCCAGATAATTTAAAGGATGTTGTAAAAAGAGTAGTCCAAGACAACGCGTAGTTTGCCCATGCAGAAAACTTGCTCGCTGCAAAGTTGTTTGACGACAGAAGGTATGTCCGTGAGCTTGATCTTCGACGTATCATTGGGGCCAGGGAATCTTCCGAAGAAACAACTACCATTAGGAAGTTTCGGATTCCTTAGCTGAATTTACAGAGCAATGATTGCATCGACGTAATCTACTGGCAAGAGAGTATTGTGACTGGGCCTCCCATCATATGGAAATGGAAAGACGATGAGTTTCTGGTATTACTACAGTCTGGTAAATATACAAGTTCTTGCCCCGAATATAAAAAAATACCCTGCCATTCTTAGGCAGTGGAGATGATGGTTAAGATTGTAACAGATCCTTCTGCTCATGTGTGCGTCCTTCTTGCAAGAGAAGGATTCATCAGAGCAAACATTTTGGACAGGAAGCTGATGCCAAGTTTTGAAAAAGTCTGATTTCCAAGTGAAGTAAACTCACTTCTCACGTTGTACTATTAGGTAAGGCTGGTGTGTATATCATATTTACATAACATATGCATTTTCAGAGAAATATGATAAAACATGAGCTCTTTTGGGAAGCCTAAGAAATTAACTCATGTCTGCTGAAATTTTACCCGTGTTTATACACTCAAAGATCATATTAAATAACATGGTGACACAGTATTTTCTTGTATTTGGAAAATGGAGAAAGCGGGTGTTTTTAAAGCATTTTTCCCTATAACTTTCAAACTTTGAGGTGCTTGGGGAAGCCCAAGATTTCGAATAATGTCATTCATATTTCGGGAGGGGGGGGGGTCATTTCAGTAACAAAACCGCAAGTATTGCACGTGGTGACGTTTCAAATTAAAAAAAAAAGTGTTTTTCGCTCCACTCTATTACACAGTGTTCAAACTATCGTTAAATATTACAGCCACTTATAAAGAAGCGGATAATTAGCATACATTTTTAAAAGTACATAAAATATTAAAATAATTTTTAGGGAGTAAAACAGATTCATTTCTTTAATAAATCAATTTGGCTTCGGAAACAATAGATCACTTTTCTGACTATGATATTCTGTATAAGACGAATTCTGTTCAAAATCGGTGACTGGCATTCACCTGAATGGCAACGCTTCATGTTCGTTTGAATACAAATAATGTTTCTTTGCTCTCTGTGAGACACATCCCTTTTTTTGTGAGATTGATAGACGATTATCTTTACTGCCAAAATTACATATAAGTTGATGATGTCCAAATATGTAGATGACTTCCCCATATGATGAACACGAAGCAATTTAATTGACGATATTTATTTAAAATGCAATATGACACTGCAGCGAGACAATCGAATAATAGATCAAAATATCAGACAGAGGTAGTGCCAAATCCTTGAAACGGCATCTCTACTTGTTGCCATTCTTGGGCCAGAAAAAGTGAATGACTGAAGTCCGAAATGTTAGAACAACTGCATTACTTGAAAATATTTTCGACTATGGATGACGATATGACGTAAACAAGCTACAAAATTGCTTGGACTTTAGCCCTTAACAAGAAAGCATTTGTCGACGGAGAATTTGACAAATAAATTCTATTTTCTGTTTCGGTAAATTTGCTGGAATATTTGAAAAAAATCGAAAGTCAGTATTATAAAAAGTATAGAGATTCGGTCATCAAATAAGCAAATTATTCCTCGCAGTCCACTGGATATGTTTCCAAATATTTAGACACAAGAGATTGGTCAGTTGCAGAAACGTCTGTACTATTGGAATGCACTTTTTTGATTAAATAGTAATTCGAGTACAGATAAGTTAGTCCCTGTCTTCGAATGGTATAATCCGATTTGAAAATTCGAGAACTGCTCATATTTTGTGGAATTCCAAAACGAAGACGCGGATTTGACGTCCTAGTAATGTCTACAGAGCTTTAACAGCATTGCAAAATAACCTCCAGAAAACAGGTTCAATGACAACTGATGTTACATCAGTCGTGACGTACATCAAATCTGAATTTATCACTTCACTTTTGGAACATTTAGAAGTAAGTGAAGGAGTTGGAGATATGCCATCGCCTCACTGTCTTTTGATCCCAGATAATCAATACATATATCTGTCTAAATTGTAATTATATTCGAAGGTTGTATTTCTGTCCATCGACGGTTTGTTGAAGCACTAAAAGAAGCAGAACACTGTGGAGTAGATGATTTCTTTGACGTTTCCACAGTTCGATGGATATTACGAAGTATAGTAATACAAAAGTTTGTTTCTCTGCTTCCGGAGACGGCACAAAATCTGGTGGAGAAAAAACAGCTGCGATGTTCACTTAAATTTTGAATTTGATATGCCAGTGTGATAAGAATCGCTTAAGCTGCATTACGCCCTAGGTTTCTGCACAGGTCGTAAATTAAGAAACCCGACCAGATCCAGTATCATCTCGCTCAGAGTTTCTGGTTTACGACACGTCTCGGAAATACGCGTTTCAGAATTCCATGAAACAGTCTTCTCCACTCATTGCAAAGAATGAGAGTTTTTCTATAGGGCAGGTGTCTTCAAACCTTGCTCCGAAGAAAACTTTTGCTAAAATCTTCAATGTTTTCCATTTTTTTTCAAATAATTAATGAAATACCGGTGTTTGCATTAAGGTATATATCTATTTTGAAAGTCTCAAACATCATATCATTTAAGTAAAAAATACCTTAAGTCCTAAATATTGATTAATTCGATATAAAATTCAAAATGGTTTTCAATAATCGTGATATCCCTTGCTTAGTTTTAGGAGAAGTAAGCTTTTGTAATATACGTTGTATAACAAAGTGAAGTATTAAATATATTTTCCATGACTGTGCACCACTGAAATACAGCATTTTACAAGTATTCAAATATAACATCGTGTAATGAATTTACTTTAAAAAAAAGACATTTAAAAAAATGAATAAATGGTTACATAAACTGATACACTGATTTTACCTACATTCATTTACTCCCCTAGTATATTGAAATACACAGGAGCATATGGCAGCTTATCAATAGTCGGTTCACACTTGTTGCTTGTTCAATCGAACATAAGCTGTTGTTAAATGCATTTAAATTTATTTTTTTCCTGTTTGGGCAGTAACAAAACATACAAAAAAAAAAAGCTTTTCGTACTGCAATGAAAAACTGTATCTGTTAATATTGCATTCTTTCTCATCATACGACGCTGCCATCATTTGATGACATCTTCTGTCCTTTTTTTAAAGGTGGCATTTTGACCTTGCATTTCCTCTCAGATATAGAGGGTAATCAGAATCGACCGCACAATAAACCTATCGGACGATTCCTCGTGGAGAAAGAAGACGAAAACCGTTGTTTGATTTCCGATCGAACGTCGCATTCCAGAGATATACGCGCCAAAAGTTTCGTGATGTCACATCCGGTAACGCACATGCTCGTTGAAGAGCGACGTTGATAGTTATACAGACGCACGTATCACAAGGCAATCAAGCCGCCCCGGTGGCGCAGTGGTCTAAGGCAATGGCTTCTGGTCATTTGTCCGAAATTGGTCCGGATTCGAATCCCGGTGAAGTATGGATGTTGTGTTTGTCCTACGGCACTGACAAGAGACACCCTTTGGAAAGAGTGGTTCTAGATTCAGGACGGGGAACTGCTTACAGCACACTAAGTTGCTCACGGTGGTCGTTAAACCTTGCACCACAAAAAAAGGACGATGAACATTTAAAAATGTGGCACGGGGTGTGCATGCAAATTCGAAGGACGTGGTGGCGTGAAACCATCAGTTGTACGCCTGCACGAAACGGCTAGTAGGGATTAAATGGGTTGACAACGGTAGCAGGTAAGCTTATACTGCGTTGGTATATTTGACATTACAGTGGGTAGTGATATGTCGTACAGTTTGTTAGAGTATTGTGACATCTATCTCCTATTAGTGAATGCCATGGTTCAGCATTCTGTGCAGAAATGGTCTACAATGAGGCATCCCCAGCACGACGGCACCCGGACGGCTAGGTCATACGGTGACTTGACGCACGAATGCGCGACACAGGCACTGTCGCACCACGTCTAAGTGTAGACAATGGCGCTGGACCCTCTGTGAGTACATCATTTCTCGAGGTCCCCATACCAGATTTCATAAAAGACGAGCCAACGACCAGCAGCCGTGCGTTCGGGCGATAGTTCGGTACACACTAAAGTACCGTACTTCCCGTTCTATACGACGAAGACCTGCAGACATATCACATCACACGGGTACAAGGCCTATTACCACAGGATTATCCTCGAAAACAGGCATACCGTGAGTGGCTGCCACAGCAACATGATACCGATAATAGTTTCATCAGCCGGATCTTGTGGACTGATGAGGCAAGGTTTACACGGCATGGTAACTGTAACACGCATAATAGTCATGTTTGGGCATTGGGCAATTCGCACGCAACACGTAAACACGCTCACCAGGTACGGTGGGTTGTTAATATCTGGTGTGGTATTGTGGGTGATATCCTAGTAGTACCATTATTTTCTTCACGAACGTTTCACAGCTGTCAACTACATGGTGTTCCTACGTGATGTTCTGCTGGACTTACTGGAAAACGTACCACTGGCTGCTCTCAGCAATCTATGGTTCCAGCATGATGGAGCACCGGCGTATTACGCTACAAATGTTTGCCAGTTGCTGGATACGGAATATCCCGGCCGATGGCTTGGCCGTGGTGGTTTTGTCGCACGACCCGCTAGGTCGCCTGATCTTAACCCATTGGACATCTTCCTATAGGGTCATCTAAAGGAACTGGTGCGTCGACGGCCTGTCAACAACCTGCACGACATAGTGGCCACCTCATACGCTGCCCTCACAAATGTAACCCCTGCTATGCTGCAACGCGTACAGATGGCTATTCCTTGGCAGGCTGCCGCCTGTTCCGCACTAAAAAGTGGCCATTTTGAAAACATGTTGTAATATGACAGAAATCCACGTGTTTTATCTTTTGTGTCGTAGTGGTACACATCAATAAATTACAAGTTTTATGTCAAAGTGATTAGGTAAGTTATTTCAAATGTCTGTATTCTTACCCGATGTGACGCGACGAACTTTCGGCGCGTATATCTCTGGAATGCGACATCCGATCGGATAACGGGCAACGGTTTCGGCTTCTTTCTCCACGACGAAACGTCCGGTAGGTTTATTGTGCAGTAAATTCCAAACACCCTATATAACCATAATTGTGTATCATATTTTTTTGCCGAAAAAATTAAAACGAAAATTGGGAGTGTGCATTTTTGGAACATCAAGAATACGGTTTGAAATTGAGTAGGTGTAAAAGGACAAAATATCAAAGTATCATGTGTATGTATGAAACATCAAGAATACGGTTTGAAATTTATCAATAATACGGTTTGAAATTCAGTAGGTGTAAAGGAACCTTGATATTTTGTTTTGGACAAAAAGACATATGTATATGTCTAAAAAAAAACATGCAAAGTTTAGACTCAGCCGGAATGTCGTGCCTGTATTAAAACGTGTTAAAGTAACAACCAACAAGGCAGGTATTATCACCCATTGTTGGTGCCATTTGTACTCAACTCTTTCGGAAGAAAGCTGGTAATTTTTCAAATTTTCAGTCACTGCCGAAATAAACTCGAACATGTGACACGGAGTATTTGAATAATTTAGCACATAATGAAATTACCCCCTTAGTTTAACATACTTTTTAGCCATTTCTGTATCGCCTCTGAATCAAGACTTTTTCCTTTTTCTTTCACGTTTTAATAAGAACAAGAGCTTAAATTTGTCACATCATTTAAATTCCTAACGGAGGAGTTCTCGAAGGGGCCTTTCGGGAACACTTGGATGGAAATACACATCATTTCCCTCTTTCTCTGTAATGTCTTAGAAGTAGGAGTGATGAAATGTTTGTTTTGTTAACCTTGATTTTTTAACATATCCTTTACAAAGATAACATCAAATATTACATTCAGTAAAATTTTCGAAAATTTTTTTACGTACATTGCAACCAGGCAAAACTTCTGACTTCAAAAAAGTAAATACAATGGGGGAAATCGGAAATACCTATTTGCTGCAAAAAATCGGGAGTAAACTGACTGGCGTGTAGAAGCAGATACTATGTCTCCAATTCTAAGTGAAATTAATTACGTAAGTTTAAGACTTCAAGAACAAACAGTTCCGGGAGAGACACACAAAACATTTATCGGTGTTAGTTTCTCAAGAAACTTCAACGTTCTTTACTGCTATTTAATCATTTTTAGGTAAATATTTGCCATTTCTATGAAATGCACCCAGCAGGTGCGAAACAAAGGGAAAATAACCTACTATGAAATATATATCCTTTTAAATGTAATATTGATATCATAAAAGGATCTGTGAATGAAAAAGAAAATGTTACTAAATTTTTTTTCATGGGAATAAAGTTCCGACGAATGAGCATTTAAAAATACAATTTACTTGTTTCAACTTTTCCATTCTATACCTGAAACAATATTTATGCGTATCGAGTGTCTGCTAACTCTGAAGTGCATTTCATTTTATTACGAAAAGAATTTTGAAATGCAGTGAAAATTTACTCTCGGGGAAATATTTGTTGCAAAATCAATATATATATATATATATACACACTGACCGACAAATTAAATTGCACCCAGAAGGACGTGTCGGGTTTGAATGTTATTCTGGAAGAAGGTAAAGGTTACTAGGTACAATAAATGATTAAACATTGAGACTGATATGGACAATATTTATCGAGTTACACGCAAATAAGTAGTGTCTCACAGAATACCAGATGCTTCTACATGCAGTTGCACAGGTTATTAATGGTGTCCTGCGATGAGACATTCCATGCAACTTCAATCTCCTCACGCAGTTCCTGCAGATTGTACGGTAAGGTTATAGTGTGGATAGCGCCTCCAATAGCATCCCACACACTTTCAATCGGCTATAGGTCTGGCGATGCGGATGACAATGGCAGAGTGTCAGTGTCTTAAAGGCAAGCTCTCGAGACAGCAGCAGTATGCGGACGAGCGTTGTTCTGTTGTAACATCGCACCAGCATGAGCGTTCAGAATAGATAGAGCCACTTTTTGCAGGACCTCATTAACGTAACATTGGGCTGTCAAAGTGCCTGTAATAAACACCAAAGGTGATATGGCATTGTAGGCAAGGGAAGTCCACACCATGACACTAGGCTTTCTGGATGTGTGACGCTGGACAACAAACCGTTCATCTTGGCGCTGACCACGGTGCCTCCACACATGAATTCGATGGTCGTCTCCTCCAAGACAAAAGTGGAACTTGTCACTGAACACCACCAGATGCCATTCTGAGCGTCTCTATGGCAATCTAGCACGACACCATTGCTGTCTTTGACGACAATGCAATGATGTTAAAGGTAGTCGTCGTATTATTCTGATTGAGTGTAGTCCTACGTTGTGCAACCGTCTGCCAATTGTACTGGCACTAATCGGACGATGGATGGAGGGCATCACTGCTCGCTGAATATCGGCAGTCGCGGCTGTTTGGTAATTCCGCGCATGTCGAATAACCCGTCGTGTCTCGGTAGTTTACGTTTCCCAGACTCTTCCTGTCGCTGCCGCGTGCTTTGTTCTCTCCACCGCCGCCGACAGCGTGCAATAATGATATTCGCACGACCGTATGGCACGCAATACGGCGATAAAACCATTCCCCTTCACGGTGGCCGCCTATCCGGCCCCTGTTGAACTCTTCCAACTGCTCTAATTACTTCTGAACTTTCCTCCCAGGCGTACTTCACTTGCAAATGATGCAATCAATACGACAGCATGAGTCAGAATAACAAGAGCGTGCAACTGGACGACCTTGTATAGCCGGTCTGGAACAGCGCTCAGACCCCCTTTGCTTCCTTCACATGCGCGGCCGAGCGTGATACTTGAATCATTTGCGTGTCTAACGATGTCATACCTACCCACAAAGTTGTATTCACGTCGGTTGCTTCCTTCTGAGTGGAACTATTGTTTTGACAATATATATATATATATATACATATATGTGTGTGTGTGAAGATTTATCAATTGATGGGAAACAACAGGAGATAACCAATACCTACATTTATCTTGGACAGCAGATATCAAGTGAGGGTCACATTGATAAAGAAATTATTCGGCGTATAAAACTGGCCCGGAGAGCGTTTGGAAGAAACGGTATAATTTTCAAGTCTATCACACGGACCACTTTCTCAGAGGCTTGTTTTTAGGACTATGTGTTTCTGGTTCGTCCTTGTGTCGGGATGCAGAAACTGTTGTCCTAATTTTGTCAAACAGGATGTCAGAAGGTAATGTGGGTTGCCGTAGCTTTTTATGATAAGCTGTAGCACTCCACAGTCTACAGTGGATGACATTCGACGACGTTTACATGCATCTATGTGTACCATCGTTTCTGCACATCCGTTTGCGCTCCCCCGCACCATCGCTACGACGGCCACTCACCAGAGCAATTTTTCTTTCAAGGTAATTGCATCTTCGCCGTGCCAGACATGCCTAGCGGCACGAATGGAGCCAAGGCGTATTCAGTGACTACACTTGCTTCTGTCCCATAGTTGAAGTTCGAATTTCAGAAGTCTGAAGAAGGTGTGATTACTCGATTGATCCCGATGCGATCTGTGGTGCCATACTGCTCCTCAGTCTGGTCTCAGGACTTGGCGCGCTGTCAGTTTCATTAGCTGTTCTGTTCTCGGACCAATAGAAGGTACAATGAAATTAAGGAAATAGTTATATGAAGGGCTGGTGCCCTTCTTTTCTTCTGTATGTGAGTGCCGAAGCTAATGCACAGTTTGGCCACGATAACATCCGCTAACCCTGTGCGGTCATCAGTTGAGGGTTTCTGAAAAGTATCAAGGTTCTGCGCTCGTAAGCACTGTCTCGACTTCTTCCATTTGAAAACGTGTGTTACGTCATTGGTAGACAGTGTAAAGCCTTTGGGCAACCACCTTCAGTTGCCGTAGAATTGTGGATACACGTCAACGACACATTATCATTGATATTTCAGACACAATTCCACAAACTTTCCAATGGATGAAGCACTGTGTTTCTAAAAGTATAAACCAGCCTGGCAGTCGTACCTCGTACTAGCTTAGGTCACATTATGGTTTCTTACTGCCGAATACTTAATGCGAATTCGGAAATTAAGTCACTTTTTCTCGCTTACTTGTGTACATGTACGGCAATTTTCATCGCATTATGGGTATTTCTTTATGCCGCGATTATTTTTTATGTCACGAAGTGAAAAATGGCACGTCCGTGTGTGTTTATACATCAGGAACTTATAACTCTAATTAATATATTCACTGATTTAAAGATATCTAACGAATATCTTCAGGGTTTCGAAAGTTCTGGAAGAAATTGTGCAAACTCTTCAGAAGTTTAAATAATATTTTTACTGCACCGAAAAGACAGGGCAGGATACACTCTTTCTTTTGTATACACCAGATGCAGGAATAAGATTATAACAATACCACGGTAGTCTTTATTCTGTGCTTTGTTCTCTTTTAAGGCTTTATGGTTCCCGTCATTCTATCCAAATGTACCAGAACGTGTCTTCTTTATTTTGAGGACAATGAGAGGTCACAAACGTATTCTGTAGTTATTTTTCAATAGTGGTTATCGACTTTTCTAACTAAAATATATTTCCTATGTTCTAAGGAATTTCAGCTTTCATCCATCAATTTTTGTTAAAAATTTCGTCGTGGCTACATGCCCTACAAACAGATGCGTTTCTTTCCGATTTTATGTTTCTAAGAGCAACGTCTTTGCAGTGATTCATTTCTGAAACTTTTGATGACTTTGCGTCTTAGGTAAACGCTAAGGTAATGAGTAGTAAGCTATTTTATTCTAAATTTGAACCATTTTTCAATATTAATTTTGCATTACTTATTCGTTTTCAGTACAATATTTGTTAACTATAGCTTTTTAAAATTAATTCTGTTCAAACTGTGTCTGCAAGGGATTAAATTAGTGTCAATTCTTGGAAAGCGATAACTCGCTCATAACATTTATTCAGAGAAGGAATGCCTCTTTAGCAGTGAGAGAAGTCTTCTTTCAATAAACAGATGGACTCCCATATAGAACTAAAATTAATACAGAACATGATACAAAGCTCGCAAAACTATAACCAACATATACACTGAAGAGCAATTGAATTAGAGATACCTCTCTAGTAACGTGTAGCACCACCTTTCGTCCTGATTACGGTGGCGATTCGTCTCGGCATGGACTCGACGAGACACCGAAAGCGTTGGAAAGGCTTACAGATCCACGACCCCTGCAAAAGCCCCCACAGTTCACAAATATTTGATGGAGGGAAGTTCACAAAGATTTGATGATCGAATATCCCTCCCGATGGCATCCCTGATGTGCTCGATGGGCTTGAGGTCAGGTGGCCTAGCTGGCCAAGGAAGCGAGGTAACGTCGGTAGAGTGTTCATCCAACCATTTGAATACAATGCGGGAGCGATGGTACGGTGCATTGTCTTGGTGCTGGAGGAGGTCCCCAGTGGGTTGTTGAAGGCACACAAACGGGAGCAAATTATCTTCCAGGATATCCCGGTAACGTTGACCTGTGAGG
This sequence comes from Macrothele yani, assembly GCA_039090855.1. Taxonomy (NCBI): domain Eukaryota; kingdom Metazoa; phylum Arthropoda; class Arachnida; order Araneae; family Macrothelidae; genus Macrothele; species Macrothele yani. The sequence goes on along the minus strand of CM077033.1, from coordinate 45,839,042 downwards.
GACGATGTCATACGTACCAGGGGTCACATTTCAGCCCACGTAAACGGTCACCAGAAGATAATGCCCCACACACCAGCTTGAAGAGTACCCTGCTGGCAAGAAGGATCCATCGCTTCATGTGGTTTGCGCCATACTCGTATCCTGCCATCCGCCTGTACCAACGTGGATCTAGAATAATCATTCCAGGAAACATTTTTCCACACGTCTATGGTCCATTGGCGATGCTCCCGCACCCATGCTAATCTTTGCACCCTGTGATGTGCGGTCAGCAGCGGTGCCCTCGTGGGACGTTGGCTTCTGTACCCCATAGCGAGGAGATGGTTCTGGACGGTGTGGCTGTTAACACGTTATTGTGCATCAGCGTTAAATTGCCGAGTGATTTCTTTCTCTGTGGCCTGTCTATCCGCTTTTACAATGCCAGCTAGCTGACGATGACCCCTCTAATCCACACGCTGTTGTTCACGGCAGTTGGCCCTTGCAGGGATGGTTTTACCGGATTCGATGTACTCACGGTACACCCGGTACATAGTGGCTCGTGAAAATCCCATTGCCTGCACGAAATCCGAGATGGAGTGACCCATTTGTCGGTCTCCTACAATTTGCCTTCGATCAAATGCGTTTAGATCTTTTGTCTTACCCATAATGCGTCCGACTCTTACTGATTCCCTTAGCATCACTCCTTATATTGTCGGATCGCTGCATGCGTCATGTCGTTTCCGTTTACAGTGTCACCCACAGCACAACATTTGCATAACGCCAGCTTTATTTCAATTGCTTTTCAGTGTACATAAGAGAAGCATTGCTTTCACTTTCAAATCAGTCAGCTCATGGGCTGTGGGGTTTCGGAAAAAAATTTAAAACAATTATCATGGTTAATCACATTTTGAAAATCTGCAATGCTATTTTGATTGGACCACCTTCAATACTATGTTGAAAGGACTCATTACGTTAATCTATAAAGGGAATGCAGATGTCGAAAATACTCAAACCCAGAGTTCAGTCACAATCTCCATCCTAAATGTAGATTAAAGGTAATAATGTCTTAGATAAAAACCTCATCCTTATATACATTGATGTCATAAAAAAGGGGAAGATGCAATATGCAAATTTGCGGACGTTTAAGGCGGAAAATCGCTGCCGATAGCAACTGACGTAGGATGCAGATACTACCGATTGGCTGCCCTTAATTTACTTATGTGGAAACAAGTGAGAACATGAGATTGCTAAACAGCGATAAAAATTGAAACGATAGAGTTATCATTAGGTGTGTTAAACTGTTGGTTATTTGCTGGTGTTGGGTATTTGTTGTTAGGGAGAGTGGTACACAATTATGAAAAACGCACATCGATGATTTTTCTGTGGAAGGATTGTGGGGAAACTGGAGGTTAGACGCTTAATGCGAGGTACAGCCAATGAGTTCGGAGTTCGTAAAAGCTTCGTCGCACGGCTGTGGAAAAACTTTCCCGAAGTGGAACAGCTATCAGACGGTACATCAGTGGTCGATCACGCAAAACGACCTCTGCTGAGGATAGTTATATAACGGTAAGGGCGAAACGATGTCGCCGTATAACTTCTGACAGGTTAGCACGAGAGTTTCAGGCAAGCACGGGAATCACATTATCGCGGCAGACTGCGTCAAGGCCATTAAATAACATTGGTTTGTATTCCCGCAAACCGGTACTATTTGTACCTTTAACCACATCTTGCAAAGCACATAGGTATCGATGGTGTCGTGAAAATGCAACTGGACTGACGAGGAATGGGCTAATGTAATGTTCTCCGACGAAAGTAGACTTTGTTTGTCGTCCAATTCGAGGCGCCAATATATGTGACGTGAACCACACAATGCCTATTCATCCACCAAAACCATGAAAGTTGATTATTACAGATGTCGTAGAGTGATGGTATGGGCAGGTATCATTAGGAATGGACGTACCGAACTTTACGCGATGCAAAGTGGAACCGTGAAAGTTCAGCGTTATTGTCAGGATGTTATCTTTCCTCATGTGCGCAATTTTTGTGGTGCTTTTGGAAGTTCCTTCATCTTTAGTGATGACAATGCTCGTTGTCATCGTTCGGTCTGTGTTGATGACCTGTTCAACCGCGAAGTGATAAAACGCATAGAGTGGCTTGCGTACTCCCATGACCTTAGTTCCATAGAACATGTATAGATGCTCTTGGGAGACGCATAGCGGAATGTAGTCCCTCACCGCGTACAAAAAATGACCTGGTTATTTTTCTGATACAAGACAGGCGCCACCTATCTCATGATTTGCTGGACAATCTTGTCAAGATCATGCGCAACCGATGTCATGCCGTGGGAAACTTGATGGGAATGATGTTGATGCTTCATAATGCTTTATGCGAAATTTGTGGTGTTTGTGTAGTGGGTAGTAAAACAGTTTCATGATGGGCTTTTGTTTCCACCATGGTTGCGAAAGCATTGAAGACGACCCATAAAACGGCCGGGTGTCAGATGCAACGAACGACACTTTTGTGGTTATCGTCAACAGATTTTTGGAAGAAGATCGACGTAAAACATGTGAAGAGAGGCATTTGGAGCAAACATGACTACTGTTTCGGTTCTCAGAATCCCCAATGGAAACTCAGACAACAGAAAAGTGGCTGCCAAATGGGTTCCATATAATCCGTGTGAAGAGCCGCAAGCAGTTTGCAAAGTGTCACTGAAGAATGGCTTCGGGGATACGAGACAGAAGGCGACAGATTTTGGACAGAACTGTTGTCATAGGTGAAACCTGGATACCAGATTTAGTACCAGAACTGAAATCTCAGTCCGGTCAGTGGAGACATGCTGAATCACTTCATCAAAAAAACCTTTGCCGCCAACGACAAGATAAGAGAGTGCCCGAGGGAACTACTGTAACAGCGGAATACTACAGAAGGCTTCTGCAAAATATTTTACGCCCAAAGATTTGCGGAAGAAGGCCCGACGTGCTCGAAGCTGGTGTCATCATTCTGCACGAAAATGCGAGGCAGCATTTTGAACGTACAGTAAGAGACATTCCGGGAAGGTATGGATAGGAACTGCTTCCCCACGGGATATACAAAATATTCCCATCAGATTAAATACCCAGACTTAAGCTCACCACTTTTTCCCCAAAGTGAAGAAGCCACTCAGCTTGAAATGATTCGGTACTATTCAGGAAGGGTCGGATGTGGTAACCCGAGTAAACATGCTCCTTAACAATGAAAGTGACCTCACTGGGACACAAGACTTGCCCATACGTTCGGCCGCTGTCATAAAGAAAAATGGAGATTACTTCGAAGGCTTGAAAAGGTACGTTGCAAAATAATTTCGTTTTTTAGTCGTAAGAACCCACAGTGTGCGAAACGTTTAAAATTACCCTCGTATATAGAAAGAATCAAGACTATCTTGTTTAGTGGTTGAATCTTGCTTGACGATTAGTTTCGTTTTCTGAAAGAGAAATTTATGATCATTTTCGTAAGTGTTTTGCCAACGGCGACTTCTGTAGAACATTTCCGAACATAGCTTTCGTGTTCAATCAATTAAAAGCGCAAGGTGCTACGGGTCTGTCCAATATACGAAAGGCCACATTCACATGGAATTTGATAAATTTCCCACGAGTTTTTATCTTCAACATAGTACTTTGATCAAAAGAATTTCATTATGTTGTGGCTTTAGGAATCATTTTGAAATACTAAATTTAGAGAACTTCTGAAATTTTGAAGGGAATGTTACTGAAAAGCGGAACATTGGCATATTTTTTCGTAATGGGTGCATCACAAGGCATCTGTTTCCGGAATTTTGTGCCTTGTCTATAAGAGAAGAGTTGTATGCTGGGTGAATAGCAACGCGTTACAAGAAATGAAGTACTTTTTTTAAGCAGTTTTCATCCGAAGATATATGTATCGCGCCATATACGTAACAGTAAAAAGCACTCAGTTTTTGTTGCGAAGGGTTACTGTACTCGCCATTTGAAGGTGCGTAAACAGCGAAAGGTATCATATAAATATTAGTTAAGAGAGATAATAAATTGAAATCACTATAAACAACGTAGCTTTCACTGCGCATCGTCCTCGCCTCTCTCGTGATTTTTCCGCTTTCTACTTCCGCTGCTGCACCTCCTCTCCACCACGTGTCGCACTTGTAACTGAAGTACACATTTCTCTGTCTGGTGTCTGATACCGCACTAACAAGAATAGTTGTTTTCTTCACCAATACATGTTTGTTTCCACGCCAAGGAAATTTCCGTTTCTATCATTCTGTATATATACGCCTTCATTAAGCCGAAGGCAGCATTGCTCTTCGGTAATAACAAAAGGGAAGATCATCTTTAATTTATAAATTGATACTGTTCAAAACGTGTGTGCCTTCTTCGTGGTACAAAAATATAACTTAAAAGATATATAACATAAAAATATACACAGCGATATAACGTTTCCTTATTTAAAAAAAAAAAACTTACGTTTTAAGCTCATACACTCATGCACACGTTCATAGACATAAATTTGACAGATCTGCTCTTGTATACGAAAATGCTATATCTGTATTAAAATGAAGTTGTACTGGGTAAGACAATGGTAAGATGCACAAATCTTTGAACAAAAATATAAATTAATACAGTTAAATCTCGTTGGCTGGTTTATTCTTCACAAATTATGCAATGCTGAGTTCTGCGTTTTCGTCTGAACTCGATTATGTCGGTACTTCAAGGAATAAATTTCAGATGTGATCATTTATTACTCTCAATGATTACATTTACTTGTGAAAATTAACTTTACACTATTTTATTTAGAAAATAAAATATATATAAAAATGTAATCATTATCTATTTCTTTTCTTTCTACTTGTCCTTTTTTGGGAAAAGGTGTGTAATGCACGACTAAATTTAAGAAATCTGAACGCTCAAAATATGGTTCTGTGAAAATACCATTGTTTTCGCGCAGCACTAAATTGAAGTTTATTCGTTGTTTTAAACCAATGCCAAAACTTGGACACATCTAATTTTACTTAGCAAAAGGAACGATAAGATGAAAAAATCAGGATAATTAAAAAAAATCAAATGTTTGAATATATTTTAAATTTTCTCTATTTTTCACTGCATTTTCTGTCACCAGTTACCTGTTTTTTGTTTGGGTAAGAATTTCATGATTTTATATTATTATTATCCCTTCCGAACCCGAAGCACCGGCTTTTAACCATTCCGCCAAAGTCGGTCAGCGATGACCCTGTGTGTGGATGAATGTTGCACGTGTCAGTGATGCTTTCTATGTAGCTTTTCCTGAAACACTGCACCAAAATGTTTATTGTGAGTTTATCAAGCAGCACCGGCTGATCATGCAGACCATTAAATATCGAAACAAAATAAAATATTTTTGCAAATTTAGCTTTATATCAATACCAATAAAACTCCTATGTAGTCTGTATCACCTTTTAAATACAAGGATATATCTTCTTCAATAAAATTGATGTCACTATTTAATAAAAAGAAATTGAAGAGTTATTCTCTACTGTGAAACAAAAACATGAATTCCACCAGTGCGATCCACTATCCGCTTGGTCTGGGCCATAGACATCAAACTTGTACAGGACATAGCCCCGGAAGACGCATTCCTGGTGAACTCGCCAAATAACTGTAAAGAAACCATACTATGATTGATTTTAGCGTTTCAGTCTACCCGAAAGGGTCACATTGGAAAGTGTCTATCAACGATTGTAAAAAGCTCGGGGTAAGCTTTCAATCATTGAACAGGGAAAACAAGGGGATAAAGATTAATGAATATTACTTAACGTGCTTTAGTTTCGCAGATGACATAGTCACTTTGCAACTGCCGCTCTTTGGCTGCTGAATATAATCCAGAAACTTTCTGATAAGAGAAAAGAAGTCGGGTTTAAAATGAACTTTCAGAAGACAAAACTTTTGTACAATTCTTTTACGAGAAATGTAAAATTTTCGATTGATAGAGAAAAGCTGGAGGTAACCGATACCTACATTTTCTTTCAACAGATATCAAGTGAGGTGCGCATTTATGAGGAAATTAATCGGGATATAAAACTTGTTGCAGAACTGACTCCATTGAATAATGCTACAGCGCCGACTAGTGGTTTGACAGAAGTGCCACCTTGTGGTCGCCTAACACCACAGTTTTGGCTGTATTGCCAGATGGTGAGTGACCACAGTGCCACCTAGGGTACAATAAAATGACCAACCAGATTAACGTAATGAGTAATATAGTAATACTCGTATTTCCGGCTCTCGAAGCGACCTCTAAACCCAATCAGATTGGAAAAAAAGAAATAACTGATTTATTTTCTCACATGGTGAAACATTTTGAACAGTTGGGAGAAACAAAATTTCAAACTTCAAAAATAAGGCCCTTCTGCCAGCATTTCCAGCCCATTGCCATATCAGAATAACATCTCTGATATGGCAATGGGGCGCACATGTTTCCAGAAGAAAAGATCACCGAGGGACAACCGAAAATTGAGGCTGAAATCTAATTGCCAGAAAAAGACTCAGAAGAAAACCACATGGAAGATGGATGGATGGATGAAATATGAAAATATGTCGAAGGAATATGGAAAAATTTGGACAGACCACGTCCATCAGTGGATGAAACAATGATTGCCAATGATGGTGATGTGTGAGTATATGCGTGTGTTCATTCCTTAAGGTGCTAAATAAATCGTTAAAAAGGCAGAACTGCTTTTGGCAACTCGAAATAATTTCTTTAGCAACTCGAAATAATATCCTTCAGCAACTCGAAAGGATTCCGAGTTGCTGTTTCATTAAAGTTTATTGAACCAAAGATCCTTTGTACAGAGAAGGGGACAGAAGAATGTGTTTAACTTGAAATGTTATTTGGAATGTGATTTTCAATGCTGTAATTAAACTAATGTATTTTTTCAATTCAAAACTTCCTCAAAATACCTTTAGTTCACTGTACGTAACACCTACGAAGTACTCCAAGATAATTTTGATGATAGTGCTGCTGGCTTCAATGTCGGATAGGATAGATGTCAATATGAAATTAATTATTTTGGACTAAATGAAATTCTGTTTATTCATATGCCCTTGAAACATAACCTTTACAAAGGGAGTATTAATTCTTGACATTCAGTTTATTCGCGAAAAGCATTCGCTTTCAAAAAATCTGGAACAATGATAGCTAAAAAAATTTTAAAGCAATTAAATATTATTATTTTTTTCAAATTACGTGCTGAGAATTACTTTTTCTATATATAATATTTCTTTATTTTGCAATGGAATTTTACCGAGTAATTCAACCATAGAAGCTGAAAGAAACAATTGGCTCTCATCTCATAGTACACTGTAATGCACCGCTACCGTAAGAGTTAAATTTTAACTGCTTCACGAATTTCCTGTCATGAGTGTCAAGAAAATCTAGGAGACCTCATTTATAACATTTGGATTAGTGTCAGGTGACAAACTTTGGTAGCAAAAGCCACAAGGTACATATATATTTGGGGTTTTCTACTCAGTGATAATGTCTTAGGTTTTTGTCAGCTCCTTTAAAAGTTGAAAATATATATCTTTAGGTTAGAACTGATGCAAATGGTAATGTACTCTTTATTATTTTTCTAAAATCTTTTTTCTCTTTATTTTTTATCTCAAAATTAAAATTTTCCGGTTCGTTTTGGAAATGATGCTATTTTACTTCGCCAAATTTCGGGTTTTACTTCCTTCACGAACTTTTACTTCCTTACCTCTTTTAGAAATTCATTTTTTTTGAGATATAGATCCATTAGGATTACCTAAAATAATATTCAGGGTATGATCACTGAAGGGTGCAGATTCATTAGGCTCGACAACGGTGAAAATATTTAACGAAGCCCACAAATAGCAACGGTGCGCAACCTTTCGACGCATCTTAACCCTTTAACCGGCTGTAACGTATTAACTCGGGGTTAGCAAAATGGTTTCAAATCAGCTCGAGCGTATATATTCGCTGTCCATGAGGTGCGTAGAACACGGATGGAACAAGTGCACTTACTCACCAGGAAATGTTTTTTTCCCCTCAGTTTCGCTGCTCAAATGGATCATTTAGTGGTACGATTCACACTAATCCTTTCCGACTGATTACGTCATAACAATGGCAATGAACCTAATAAAAGAGAAAGATGTTTGAATCACTTGTTTGAACTTAATTGTATAATGTTAGTGATACAGCGACTAGCCGTTCCTTATCATGTCTTGAGTCATGGAACCGAGAATAAAAGACTACAAGCGAGCGCTTATCCCTAATGACGTGTATATATTCAATACTGCCACCACGGTGGCGCACTGCTCCAAACCGTGACATATAACCAATTTTTCGACATCAGTCCGGGCTTGAATCCTGGAGAAGCATGGACGTTGGGTATGTCTTATGGTACTGGCTCTCTCTCTATCGTGGAACCAGTGGCCTGAAATTACGGGCGTGCGACTGCCTACAGACCGTCGATATACTCACGGCGGTAAACCCCCAAAACAATAAACAAAACAGAAAGATGGTTGGTATTGCTGAAATTAGAGAAAGAAAGCTTGTTTACGCCGTAACTTTCCTAAAACCAGTACGATATGCAAACATTTCCGTATGGAGAGCGCCGAAAGGTGTAACACCATTTCATTTTGGTACATCGGCTGCTTAAGGGGATATCATTACAAATGTGTATTTGCAGTGCAAACCGAAGATTAAGAAAAAGGTTGCTGCTGTGAGAATACGCGTTCTACGATTGCATATCATGGTAAAGAAAATTAAACCTCCTCATCATATTCGACTCTTCCAAAATTACTCAACCATTTCTTACGACGGTTAAAACTTACCTTAATGAAATTTGTATACACTGAAGGGCAATTGAATTAGAGACAGCTGGCGTTATGCAAATGTGCCGCTGTGGGCGGCCCTGTAAAGGGGAACGACATGACTTATACAGCGATCTGACAATATAAGGAATAATGCGGCAGGAATCAGTAAGAGTCGGACGCATTATGGGTTAGACGAAGAATCTAAGCGCATTTGTTCGTGGGCACATTATCGGAGCCCGACGAATAGGTTACTCCATCTCGGAAGTCGTAGAGACACTGAGAATTTCACGAACTACTGTTTCACGGGTTCACCATGGGTACATCGAATCCGGTAAAACCATTCCTGCAAGGGGCAACTGCCGTGGACAACAGCATGTGGATGAGAAGGGTCATCGTCGGCTAGCTCGCATTGTAACAGCGGATAGACGGGCTACATTGCCAGAAAGCACTCAGCAATTTAACGCTGGTGCACAAAAACGCGTAAGCAGCCACACCATCGATAACCATCTCTTCGCTATGGGGTACAGCAGCCATCATCCCACGAGGGTACCGCTGCTGACCGTACATCACAAGGGGCAAAGATTAGCATGGGCGCGGAAAAATCACCACTGGCCCTTAGACATGTGGGAAAATGTTGCCTGCACTGATGAGTCGAGATTCTCGTTGGTACATCCGGATGGCAGGATAGGAGTACGGCGCAAACCACATGAAGGGATGGATCATTCTTGCCAGCAGGTTACTCTTCAAGCTGGTGGGAGTGGAATTCTCGTCTGGGGACTGTTTACGTGTACTGAAATGGGACCCCTGGTACGTGTGACATCGTCCCTCACAGGTCAACGTTACCGGGATATCCTGTACGACCATTTGCTCCCTTTTGTGCGTCTTCAACATCCCACTGGGGCCTCATCCTGCAACAAAACAATGAACCGTGCCATCACTCACGAATTGTATCCGATTGGTTTGATGAACACTCCACTTCCTTAGCCACCTAGGTCACCTGACCTCAATCCCATCGAGAACATCTGGGATTCCATCGAGAGAGATGTTTGAGGCTCTGACCACCCTCCATCAAATCTTCGTGAACTGTGGGAGCTTTTTCAGGGGTCGTGTATCCGTATGGCTTCCCAACGCTTTCGGTGCCTTGTCGAGTCCATGCCGAGACGAATCGTCGCCGTCATCAGGGCGAAAGGTGGTGCTACACGTTCCTAGACAGGTATCTCTAATTCAATTGCTCTTCAGTGTACATATGTCAAAAATGATGCGTAACCACTAGTGTTTTCTATCACATAGTATGAAGAAAGCTATAGCTATCTTAATACGGTATAAACTTTATTTTAAATATATCAGATTTTCGTTTCTATGTTGTAGGTATTTGAAATATGGGTTTTCACAAAAAATATGAACGTAACGTGCCCAAAGGTAAATTATTATAATACATCATTTAGGAAATCAAAAATATTATATAAGATAAACAAAAATTGCATTGTTATAGTCATTTTAAAATATACAGAAATATTACCTCATGTCTGATACGAAAGGAAGAAATAGGAAATTAGATATGAACTGCTGATATCAGTGTCGATATTGAATCTAGAAATAATAATATAGGAAAAAAGTCACCTGTTGCAGGAATTTATGTACTGCAGTAAGTGGCGTTTTCTCTGGGTGTGCAAGTTGTGTGTCAATGCCCAAAGAAAGTTACAGAAAGAAAGGATTTCTTTATAATTCATCCAACACAGTAGAATGTATTTTTGTTTTTGTTTTATGACCTGTTCGTCGCGGTAACGCGCTCTCCGTTTCGAATGGCATGTAAGCTGTGAGGTCCGGAGTCCGGACCGCAGAAACAGCCAGATAAGGCCAAGCCGTTTCAACGATTCCCCCACATTATCTCCGCTGCTTTACGGGACTCAGTTCGCGCATGCGCCCCATGTCTTCTACCCGGCTCACTTAAGTGCGAAAACCAGCGAAGGCGTTGTATGCAGTTTCAACGCTTACATGCTTTGCTTAAGTTCAATTTGTCTCTGTTTTCCGCACGTTTGTATTGTTGATTGCGCAGTGAAGTTGGGGGTTCAGTTGTTTTAAGATTCAAGATGGATAGTGAGAGTGCAATAATAAAACCCATTAAACTGTAGTTTTTCATCGCTTTCGTATGCTGAAAAGAAACAAGTAATTGACAGCGGCCGACCATGTCCTAATCTCACAATATCAACACGTGTAAAAGGAAAAAATGGCGCTGGAAGAGGTTTTGAGAGACATTTGCGTAAAGAGCTCTATGAAATACCAGACAGGCTTTGGGGATGTGATATAGATAACAATTTTTACTGTTGGACATGCTTGTTGTTCTCAAATAAGAAAACTGTTTGGAATCATGAAGGGTACGATGACTTGAATCATTTGAATACTGCAGTGAAGAAACACAGTGAGTCTGAAATTCATCTTTCTAGTTTTTTTAAATTCACCAGATTTATTGCGTCCCCTACTAGAATTGACATTATTTTCGATTCCCAAAGAAGGGTTAAAATCGAGCTGCACAATGAAAAAGTTAAAAAGAACAAGGAAATATTGAAGAGGTTGAGCCATGTGCTATTTAGCGAAACAGGAACTACCATTCCGAGGTCATGAGGAAAATGAAGTATCTTTTAATAGGGGAAATTATATGAAGTTGCTTATTGCAAGTGCCAAGTTTGATTCCCCATGGAAAGAACATTTAGCGACTTCTACAGTTTTACGCGGAACTTCGGCAAGCATTTAAAATGATTTAATAAATTCCGTTCCTAATGTCCAGAGATATAAAATTGACTACGAAATTCAGAACACCGATTTTTTGGCCATCAGGCTTGATGAAACATCAGATGTAAGCAATAAATCTCAGCTCTCAATTGTGTTGCGGTAGTTTTCAGTCTAACAGAAAAAAATCGTAGGACGATTTCGGGGATTTCTTGAGGTGAGCGCTGATAAAATTGCAGAAGCTCCGTTTAATCATGTGAAAGTAATCGTGGACCGATATAAGTGTGGGGATAAATTAATTGCCCAGACGTACAATGGAGTGGCGGTGATGAGTGGCCATCTCAATGGACTTCAAGGCAAAGTTTTGGGAACGTACCCTAAAGTTCTCTCACGCATTACTATGCTCATTTAATGAACTTGCTACTGCACAGTCTCTAGTGTGCAACAAAGAGCTTAAAGTCATTTTTAGCGGTCGTAAATCAATACCGACATTTTTCTCTCATTCTCCTAAAAGATTACACCAACTTTTTGCTTCCATGTCCAGAAAGTTACCATCATTAGCTCCTACCCAATGGAATTTTACCTCAAGATTTGTTCATACAGTCAATGAAAACAGAGAAGCATTCATAATGTTTTTTGAACAAGGCAGTGAAAGTGGGGACTTCGACCATTGGACTGCAATGTCAGCAAGAGGATTTGTTGGCTTTTTAAAGAACTTCAAAAACATATTTTTATAAAGGTTCTATCTAATTTGATTGCATTTTCAAATGTATTATTCAGTATACTGCAGTCCACGAATGTTCACATTTTGTACTGCAGTACTAAAATAACTGAGTTTTAACAGCAACTGCAAAGAGAAAGGGAGAATTTTGGTGAAGTAAGGGAGGTAGAAATGCGTCCAATAAAAAAACAGGGATGAACGATGAATCAGAGAAAGACTACTGCCGGAGACTTTACTTCGAAATAATTGATAATATTGGCAATCATATAACAATTAGATTCGCATCGTTTGAAAAGTTGCAGTGATTTATTAAACCCAAAAAAATGACCTACTTTAAGAAAAGAGAAAAGTTTCCTCGCGATTTATTAAAAAAATTGCAGGAAATCTATGGCGATCTTTTTAATTTGAGCAAACTCCAGAATGAACTATATGTATGGTATTCTTCCAATGAAGGTTCAGACAAAACACCAATTCAAATTGTTGATTATTTTTTGGAAATGAACCTAATGAATGGATTTACGGAAATATACAAATTGGCTATGCTGATCGCAACAATATCTTTCACAACATCATCCGTCGAGCGGTCGTTTTCGTCCTTGAGGCAGATCCACACATTGTGCCGCGCCACACAAACCCAGCATCGCATGGATAATCTAAGTCTTATCTCCATTGAAAAAGAATTACTTTCTACGATGCGACAAGAGGATAAATCCAAATTATATGAAGAAGTGATCAAGGAATTCCTGCAGAAAGAACGAAGAATGGAACTGGAATTTAAATGACGGTAAGTAATCACTTTGTTTTGCTGAATTTTTATTATGTTATTTTTTCTACTTTATTTTCGTAAGTACATATTTAAGTAGATTAATGCACTTAATTAAGTGCCTTCCTATTGTTTATGTAATGAATACTGTATTTCTTGATTCAATTTTATTCAGACTTTTTCTAAAGTTACCCGTAAATTGCTCGGAGCAACATTGAAATATTTGTTGGAAGAAAAGACATGGGGTGGGGGTGGTGAGAATTAACACTTAACACATTATTAAATCTGTGCCAACGCCTTTAGTTCTGTATCAGGAAACGCCGCTGACTGCAGTATCGGATATACACAAAATAAATAAAGGTAAGGAATAAGGGCTAACCCTGAAAATTTGGTAAATAGTGAAAATGTAGTATAAAGAGTACCCCCATACATTTATTTCTTTCGGGTTAACCGGAAAATACAACATTACAAAAGTAAGGAATATACACTAAAGTGTCCTTAAATTACAGATGCTTGTGTACTAAACCATTAAGTCGCGTAATATCCTAATGACGATGGTCAGATGATGAAGCATTGACTCCACGAGCTTAAGGAAATGCTCTTTAGGTATGAACATTGACCAGTTATATCTCATACAAACGTGATCATAAACCGCTCAGATTCGCAAACAATGGTAAACGTGTTCAGGCAGTCTATTTGATGCTACTCCGAATATGTTCGATGGAGTTTCATCAAATATTTAGTCAGCCATTGTGGCGTTCGAAATTCATTGCAATGCACGTGTAACTATTAATACGTAGCAGCACGGTTGGATCTACGTGAAACGCAACAACCTTGTTGTGATATGCATTGCCACTGGGATGCATGCTGGATATGAAGAATGTAAATAGTCGGCAAGGATTTCTACATATTTAGGAGCAGTTTGTAGACTTTCCAAAACTCCCAATGATTTCCAGTTGAAGACACCTGAGACTGCCACTTTGCGATCAGCAACACTTAATGCTTCAACCTGAGATCAACAACACGTGGCTCCATGCGGTTAATACCAGACGGCACTCTCCCACCTACCAGATATATTTTAGATCTGGATAAATCGCTCAAGGCTGTCCGTTTTCGGACCTCCTTTGTGCACTGCCGGTGCGCTTTTCGCCCAGACAAGTTATTGATCCCTATGTCATGTCGTTAGCAGAGGGAGTATTGCGAGCAAGCGGTTCCATCTCCTACACATTTAGAACTACTTTTTCTGACCTTGAAAGGCTGCTACATTTCTGCATTTTATTCGAAAGCTTGCTGTTTTGCCAGAATTTCCGTATTCCAGAAACACTCGAAAAAATTTCAGCGTGTTGGCGTCTTCCGAAATTAGAGTGACACATTATGCTGGGAAAAGCATTTAAATCGCGCATCTTAGTCAAGCCTGTAATTGGACACTATTGGGGAATCTGTGGAGGACGGCAGCGTTAAACCACTGTTCAACCGGGCATCCCTCATAATGCGGAAATGGCACACAAGCATTTAGTTAACTTCTACTATTTAATTCATGAGAGCTTCGAAGTAATTATTTTTACCTCGGGGAAATATTTGCACGTTTTGGGGCATTCAAACAAAAAGAGTGATCGCGGAGACGCTTCACTAAGCATACCAGAAACTTCTTGTATTTAATAATTTTCGGTTATTTTTTCTTAACATATAATATAAATATAAAATCTTGGAAAGTCATTACTCAAGTTTAATTTTTGGAAATCTGTCGAACCCTTCTTGTTGACATAATAACGGGAAGCATGACTTAATAAATGCAATACATTGACAAGGTGTTCAAACATTTAGGTCCATCAAACACAAAATAATTTAATTCCCGTGATCAGTATATAATTCGTTAATTTCTGGCATCACCGATGTTTCAACACAAGCTTTCCACGAGATGCCGGAAGGTCTGTATCGGAATGTTTGCGCATTTCTTCTGTAAAGCTTAATACAGTGATGCTCTAGATAAAGGACTTAACGGAAAGGTGATGCATTTTAAATCCCAGTTTGTTCCACAGACACTCTGTCTGATATAGATCAACACTTATTGTCGGCCATTCCGACACGTAAACGTCCTGCTCTTCAAATCATATCCCGACAATTGTCCAAGTGTGGCGAAATTCTCGAACTTGCTGAAGCAGTCAAAGACATGAGCCGAATTACTGCCAAAAAAAAAAAGAAGGTGCCTGGGTGTTCAGGGTAACTTCGTACCCGGCCATCTGCCTGCCTGGAGGGCGCCACAAAGTGGAACAAAAATACAGAGTTCTCCAAAATACAAACAAAAAATTATCCCACACTCTTTCTCTGATCACTTTCCCTATTAAATGTCGGGAGAATGGAGCTCCCTGACAGCGTTCCATGAGAGAACGCCACACGCGAATGTGCCCATGCGAAAGAAAGAATTAATAGCATGGTTGTTAACCCCACCTGCCTCTCTTCCACCCCTGAGATGTCCAATAACGGCGATCAGCGCACCACTGTATTCGTTATTTGGAATTACCTGGTGTTGTATAACCCTTTTTTAATAAGCGTTAGCAAGCATTTCTCAAAGGACTATTCTGATGAGAAAGATGTTCTTGTGTGTCATCGTTAGCCAGGTCTGTGGGTGAGTACGTGCGCGTATTATTCGTGTTACCGGATGAAAGAATATTTATTACTTCAACCGGTGTTTACACAGCCAGATATAGGACAAACATTAATACATTTTACGTCCTGTAGTGACAAGGTTGTGTGTTCAATGAAATTTCAAATTACACACTCTTTACATATACACACTCATGTCTTCTCAAATTACATACCCATTACATAATTTTTAAAATGTATGTTGCCTTTAAAAATAGTAAAAAAAAAAAATTCTGCAGATCTGATTATTAGAAAAGGAGATGTCGAAAAAATTTGATGAAATTCGACATAAATGTGAATTATTATGAGCAGGAAGCCAGCAAATTCCTCCTGCATTTTTTTTACCTAAACACTAAAAGAGATGGACAACGAATTAAAGGTACGAGTAAGAACGACATCCAGAAAGGAGTTCCGACAATTAATCTCATTTTCGGTGGTAAATTTCAATGACGGTTAGGAGGATGAAATGGAATTGGCAAACGATTCTAATTCGGAGAAGGTGGAGGGCCAGAAGACCAAAACATCATCCACATACCGCATAAACAGGAGTGTCTTAATACGGCATGTGGACATAATCCGAGCCTCCAGATCCTACCAAAGGACTTCGTCCAGAAGAAGAGAAAGTGTTGACCCCATAGTAGCCCCGAAACATTGAAGATAAATAGTATTGTTAAACCTAAAATAAGAGCTTTTATGAATTAGTTTTAAGGCGGAAAGTATAGGAAAACTTCACTTCCCATTCTTATTCCGAATGTTTTTGTTACCCTAACTGTTATAAACTTTCCTCTTTCTCCTTTCTGGTCAAATAAATTAAAATATGTTATTAAAAATAAAATCCCGCCATTCGAAATGTCGAACTGAATGCTATCAAGGACATTGATACGTCATTTTGTTATTTCAGGCATTTAATTGAACATAAGAATCGGAGATGTTTTGGACCCATTTTTATTCCTTACTTCGGGAATCTCACTCAATCAGATTCGTGGGGTCAATATCGTTTAACGCTCACATTTTCAGTTCCCTTCAATCGGCTTGTCGACCTTTTGGCATTAACTTTGTACTCTAGACTAAAAATATGTTTTCCATCATCAGAAAGATCCGATATAGACCAGAAGATCTACATAGGCATGGCATTTACAAAATCACTCTTAAATACCGTATCACTGATCAGGAGGACACTTGCTGCATTGCCTCTACAGTTCGGACACTGAAAGCCCGATTGTCAGAATATCAATATGACATTTAAAATATTGCAACTTCTACAGCATTAGCCCGGCAAATGTTTAATGGGACTCACGAACCAACAAGGGAAAAACTTATATTTTTGCCGCATCTTCATCTAAATCTCAGCTATTGTTCACTGAGAGCCTATACATTTATAAAATGAACTCTGTCTGCTGTAATGACGGAAAACCTATGTTCATACAGTTCCTGTGGAGATTGGCCCTGGAGGCTACAGTCGATATCACTAGAAGGGTCTCCTTATATTGGAACATTACTTTGAGCTGAAAAACGTACATGTATATGTTATTAATTACATTTTTACTTCAAATTGTAGTGGTGCATTGCACTTCAGTTAATTGTGGGTATTGTAATGTCGATATTATCATATGTTACAACTTTTTAGTGTATCTCAAATCACTATGACAATGTTCGATTTAGTGTGTGGACATGCGCAGATCATGACTAATTTCGTCACATAATACTTATAAAACTGCGGCTTTGGCGCCTTTGTTCCATTTGTTATTTAGTCTGAAGGTGGACCCTGCAGGCGGGGTCTCAAATATCTCATTTATATTATAGTTTTAATAACGTATTATAATTTATCATCTCATATATCGTGCTTAGACGGTTTTCAGTTTACTATCGGGTTTTAGCACGAGACGTATATTGTTCGGAAATCAAAGCTTTGCAAATATTATCTAAACGTAGAATTTGCATCAAATTCTACGTTTTAGTGCTTCTAAGAAAAGAATAACCCATTTCAAAATTTATAAATCATACAACTGATATTTCAATTTTAGAATGAGTTTAATCTTTAGGCTGATAACGTTTTTGAATATCCGTCGAAATCTGAGTTACTAAATGAATAACGAAACAGAAGAATTCAGATATACGGAGACAAGTTCAAGTCTTATATGATTTAGCAATACATTTCATGGGTGTCGCCAGTCAACCCAATAAGAAAATTTATACAAATATAAAAGTACTTGTTTAATTTGAGAGACATCCTGCGTTGCTTTGAATTCCAGGAAAGCGAAATATGTTCGCTAGGATTCATTTTTCACGAAAAGAAGAAAGTAGTGATTCTGATTACTTTTAATGAGGATGAAACGTAAGCCGTACGTTCACTTACATTGAATTCGCCCTGTTGTTCTTAGTGTTAATATGTTTCTTATAATTTTAGTGACTTAACCATTGTTACTAAGCATGTACTTTTTCAGTCGGCCATTCTAAGAATCCATATTTAATTTATTTTCCAAAGTTAGACGTAATGCATTTATTTTCTGCCAACAGCAGTGCCCTGGAAGAATACACGTGACACTTGGAAAGTCTAACACGGTAAACAACAAAGTCAAATCTGGCATGTTATGTCAGATTCGAAACAATAATTGACGATACCTATTGAAATTATCTCCGTTGAAGTAACTTTGATCTGTTTATTACGAGTATTTTGCTACGCAACTCAAATCAATGTGTTAGATTATTTTGTGTTATGTATATTTTTAAAGCCCTTTTCAAAGAAAAACCAAAACATGAAAGAAAAAGAAAAAATATGTGAGTTTATCTTTCGGAAAAACAATCAAATTTTGCATTGCTAATCTTTTGCTACTAGTGTTTTCATCATATCGCGCTCTAAGTTTACTGAGTTGGAAAAATTGGAAAAAGATTCCAATGTCATCACAAAGGTGGTGGAAAAAGTTTAATGTCTTTGTAGTACACTTCAGAATCTATAGTATAATAATTGCGTATCTCAGTGACTATCAAAAAACCACAGAGGAAAAGAACAAGGACTTGTTTCTCTAAGAGATTGGTCAGCAATCGGGATTGAAGTCTCGTCGTAAGAACACTTCTTATCAAGATTAATCAACCGAAATTATAGAAACTATTAATATATTATCTTTTGTGATATTATATTGAAAGTCAAATACATTTTAAAGCCAAATAAATATTCCATTTACCACTACGAAAAAAAGTAAGATAATAATAGGACAACTCTCATTAACAAAAAGAATACGGAAAATGAGGGTATGTAGCCTTATCAACCAAAAGTAAAAGTCATGTTATTTTTCTTGTTACTGTTCGTCAGTTTATGGGATTTTAGCAAAACAATTTAACTCAAAAAGACGAATCGATTGGGTCTGTTATTACAGCGGCAGATCCATTAGAGGTATCAAACAAAGGTCATTAATTTTTCGATACGGAGAACACCAGAAAAAAACTTAAGAAAATGACTGCATCATAACCAGCTTAGGTAATTGTTCCTGAGGATTGAGTTGAAACTGAACCGTATTTTTATTTGACAAGGATTTGCATGCATGAGATCTTGGATAGGAATCTCCCGCTATTAATGCATATTCAGAAAGTTGTCTGATTCATTTCATACGTGCGCGAAAATACGCGATAAGAATTTGAAACATCTCACTCGCAGTATGCTATTCATTTGTCACAGGATATTAGTAAAATATCACAGCATACTTTTCGGACACATGACGTCGCGTGTTGTTCTCATTATTTCTGAAAAAATTAGATGCTCTCTCATATGATCGCCGAAATTCTCACGGTTCAGTTTTCTCGTGTCATTTCATGCTTATTTGGTCTTCTGCGTTTTACGTTTTTCACGGTTAGCATGCATTTTCTATGTGCTCCGACGATTTCTTTTTATACAAATCCCAAGGTTACTTTTTTTCCGGAAAAAAATAATTATTTGAAATAATGACAAGTAAGTTACATATTGCCACATCTCAAGGAGACAAATAAAATGTCAAGTATAAAATGTCAAGTAAAGGTATTCTATTACCAGAGGAGAAAATCGGGGAGTTTTGTTGTAAACTTACTACAGCGCATAACATGTATACGTGACGTAACGCAGGTCAAAGGAAATGTTCTTTTTTCAAAGGCAGCTCACCGGCCATTCGATTTGGAAAGCTGGAAGGCGTTCCGATATTTTTAAAATAGCTGCATTTGAATCTATCAGGCGTGTGATCACCGTTTCCCTATTCAGCAGACTTTACATATTTTTAAAATTTATATAAAACAATCAATTCAAGTTCTGTCTAAAGATGAGACTTGTGTCACTGCTACCCATAATAATGAGGGCACGAATCAATTCTCATTTCATTTTAAGCATATTGTCTCATAGCATTATAGCCGGAGACTCTAATTCAATTAAAAAAAGTGAGAAGTCAATAAAAGTTCCAAGGAGAAATGATATATTAAATTATTTACCGTAACATCTTTCTCGAACTACAATAAAGTCTTAACAGTCCTAATCCCGGTAAACCGAGTTTCGATTAATCCGCGGTCATTCTCAGTGAAACATAATAAAATACGCATTACTAAAAAAATCGAATAGATGAATCCGGGAGATTTGGACGTGAAAAGTTTTGAAACAGAATCGAAAAAAAAAACAACTTTCAGGTACTTTAGAAGCCATTATTGGGACTGTTAAAATATAGCTAAGGGACAAATGTGCAATCCTGTCGGTGTGAAACTTTGAAAAACCTACGTAGCTGGAGACCTTTCAATAAAAGAAATATGAAATGAATTTTGATGCCAACTAGAAAGTCCAAATGGGAGTAGAGGTCCCTAAAGAGAAGCTACGAATACCATCTACGCGAGCCTGTACGGCGTGCAGGCCTGTTGTGTAACATATTGAATGAATGATTCATGCATCAATGTGATCTGAGAACTTGATGGAAGAGGACGACAAAATCTAAAACTAAAATAAGTGGGAAAAGAAAACCCGTTTCTATGTTTCTGAATGTGAATATCGATGCCTTGAAAATAATACGTACGGGAGATAGTATGAAGAAGGTGGCGAATTAATTAGGCGTCGGCGAAGTAACAGTGGGTGATTGGAAAAGGGATCGATAAAAAATTGAGAAGTGGGAAATCGAGAGCGTATCCGCCGAAGAATGCGGAAATCAAGAAAACTTTTGCAAAAAAGTCAATACGAAAAGACCAGTGAGGCACTTTTCCCATGGTTTTTCCAGCAACGACTGTGGGGGAGTCCGATACTTCAAGAAAAGGCATTGTATTTGTGCAAAGAACTAAAAGAAGCCGACAATTTTTCTTTTAGTTTCGGGTGGTTAAGCCGACAGAAAACAAGGTTCCGAGTTCGTCAGCAAACCATATGAGTCGAGTAACGTTGTGTGAATTTTGAAGCAGCAGATTCCTTTCGCACAAAACTCAAAGAGTTGATGCTAACTGGAAATGTTACGCTTAACAGTGTTACAACTTCGCAGACACGGGATTTAACTTTAAAATACTACATAGCAGATCTTTAATCTCTCAATTTGAAACATCAGCGTTTGGTTTCAAGCAAAGAGTAAACAAAAGTTATGGCTAGTTATAATGCATCGGGAATTGATAAATTGCCCTTAGTGGTGATAGGGAAATCTGAAAAACAACGGACTTTTAGAAAAGTCCTAATTCAGGCTTTGCCAATATTCTACAAAAACCAGCGAAATGGGCGGACAAGCAGGGATATTTAAACAGTGGTATTTTTAAGAATGTGTGTCCGAAACTGAAAAATGTTTGAAGGAAAACAACCCACCTCGAAAGGCAAAACTTCTCATTGATAACGCCCTATCACACCCTGATATCGAAAATTTTTCAACAGGAAAGATAAAGAAATGTATATCCCTCCCAAACTTACCAGGCTCATCCAGCCAATGAACAAAGGGGTGATTAATAGCCTCAAACAGATGTACCGCAAGCACGTAATTAAATGCACCTACTTTGGAGGAATCCTATGGAGAATATTCATTGACAGTTCGTTTAAAAAAATCGAAATCGATATGTGTTTTGGATGATTTTTCGAAACGAAATGTGTATGTTACCCAAGTGGAAAGAAATTTTCGTTCGAAATTTGGAAAAGATCCTCCACGTCGTAATGGCATCTTATCTGGGCACAAGAAGTTTCTGGAAACTGAATATGTCATTGATAGGCCAAGATGTGGAAGACTAAAAACGAGTGAAGACGACGTCGAAAGCATTCACGATGCCTTTTCATGTTGCCCTACTAAATCGATACTAATTGTCGCAAAGTAAGTGACAATTCCTCGTGCAAGAGTGCATCCAGTCTTACACCACAAACTCAGCCTACATGTCTACAAAGTTCAGATATTTCGAGGTTTACACCAGACAACATAATAACGGAATACAGAGGATAACGTGATCAAAACGTTATGGCAAAATACAGCTGTATTTGCTAGTAAGCTGAAAAATAGCATTTCCATGTAACATGGTTAGTACGAGGTTAAACCGCCATGAACTGCGTCGCACTGTGCAATTCTGGCATGGAGTTCGTCGTACAGATGTTGGATGTAAGTTTGGGGTATTGAGTTCCAAGCATCTCCAACCTAGACGCGTAAATCAGGGATGGTCGTGGCTGGCCGTTGAGGTCAGATAAGTCGCTGTCCCATAAAATCCCACACGTTATCAATGGGGGACAAATCCGGTGAACGTGCAGGCCATTGAAGTTGTCTCACACACTGAAGTGCATGTTGCGTTGGACGTGCCGTGTGTGGGCGTGCGTTATCTTGATGGATAACACCACGATGGACCGACCTTACAAATGGCGCAACAACGGGCTGAATGATGTTGTTGATGTACGAGGTGCTGTTTTACGTACCCGGTACAAACATTAGTTGTATACAGGAGTGATAGCTGATCGCTCCCCACAAAAGGAGACCTGGTGTAGGCCCTGTGCGTCGCTGGGGGATGCAAGAAGGGTGTAGGCACTCTCCTGGGCGCCTATGAAAACGCATATGGCCATCGGAGGCTCCCAAGCAGAATCTGCTTTCATCGCTGAACACGACAGATTGCCATTGCGTTCTCCAGTGCAGACGTTGGCGACACCACTGCGGCCGTTCCTGACGGTGGGCTGGAGTCAGTGGTACACATGCCAGAGGCACACGTGCACGTAGTCCTACATCCAGTACACGTTTGGGGATTGTTCGCACAGTCACGTCAGGTGCAACGGCAGCTCGGATTTGCGTCGCAGTGGATGTTCTGCTTGACAACGCCGCTCTTCTTATGCGTCGATCGGTCCGCTTATCAGTCCGTCTGTGATTCCCGGTTTCACGTCTTCTTGTGTATAAATGTTCCTCGGACCATCTACGCCACCATCGTACCACCACCGATACTACCCGTCCAATTCGCTCCGCAATACGACGATACGAACACCGGCCTCGCGGATTCCGACTATACGACTTCTCTTAAAGTCCGATAACTGCTGAAAGCCTACACGTCTTCCATGTCCAGGCATTGCAGCTTCTTCAGGGTCTTTGTACGTGTCCGTACGCCGACGAATGATTACATTCACTTCGCCGTACTCCTTAAATACCACACGTGATAATTTGCATATCATGCCGTGCTGTGGTGTAAGTGCTCACCGGTTGGTCCTAAGATTTACATCACACCTACGTAAGCTCGACTAGATTAACATATGTAAATTTCATGATCAACCGCCAATTCCTTCTTGGTGTTCTTATTTCACTTTCCCCCAGTGTATATTTGCAAATACTACCTTACTTTATTGGACCTTTTCATTTTTTTCTGCTTTGAAGTTTAATGAACACCGTGCGACACATGAGGAGCTATAAGCAGTGGTCCGTCCGTAATTTAAGGGCAACTGGGTCTAGGAAAAGGAAAAAGCTAGTGTCGTAAGAAAAACACGGCCTTATATCTTATCTGGAATAGATCCTGGACTACACAAAAACGAATGCTCAGAACGCAGCACTTAGACCACTGCGTCACTGGATCGTCTTTCTTGCAATTGCCCCAGACGACAAATATCAGACCGTAATTCTGAAATCACCTGGCACAAAACTTTTTTTAGCATTTCAGCTTCTGAACTCTGTCAATTACACGTCGTCGTTAAGTGCTGGTTATGTGTTCTCATTTTTTAAGCTGTAGACTTACGTTCAGGAAATTCAAGGCTCAGAATATTCTAGTTCTCATAAGTCTGGTTCAATCTACCTAAATATCAGAAAATTTCTTAATAATTTCTTAATAATTTTCCAATATAATACAAGAAATACTTATTTTAACCAATCAACAGGGGCATATCAATTAATATTGGGTAAGCAAAATTTTCCGAACTTTGCTCGAACGAATACATTCGCAGTTTCAGGACTAGTAACAACGCGGCAGGAACAAATAAACTTATGCATCAAAAAACGTTACTTTTCCTTAGGTGTTTTTACTTGAATTGGTCCTTTATGGGAATGATTGAGAGTAATCATGTCTAACCGTTTATCTGTTAACATGCAGCCACAAAAATGGGGACGAATCTGAGAAAACAGAGAAATGTTTGAGTCGCTTTTTTCTACCAAGTGGCATGATTTTCGTGTTAGATAGACTATACCCAATCATGCGATGTGTCACAGAGCAGGGAATAAAGGATTTCAAAGAAGCAATTATCACGAGTCACAGGCGTTTGTACTGCAGAGAGAGAAGGAAGAAAGTAATTATTTAACAGTAGCTTTTGGGAAACACGGCAGCTATGTGAACCATTAATGTATAGTGGAAATATGCACGCTCTATATTATGAACGATAATGTATAGTGAACAGCTATGTGAGAAAAGTGGGCGGGTAAAACTTTTGTGCTTTTAATTTGCAAAAAAGAAGGTATTTGCAAAGTATAAATAACAAAGTTAAACACGATTAAAATAAGCAAATTAAATCTATTACGTTTTTCAATTACAGTTTTTACGCACTTTTAATAGCAAATTAAGTATGTTTAGTGAGCAGAAAATAAATTTCGATTGCAGTTGTTTCAGACACGTCGACAGCTTAAATGGTTAAGTCACAAATGTAATGTTCATCATTATAATGTTTGGAGCAAATGCTTACATAATTTTCTTTTAAATTATATTTTAGTTTGCATCTCTTTACCCAAATTTTTTGAAAGGCCTTGAGGAAACCATAGTCAAAAATTTTCGAAATTTTTCTTTTACCGCCGGCATGCTGCATGCTACTAGGCCGTCGTGATTTTAAGTTGCACTGATGGAACATTGGAAAATATCGAAAAATGTTGAAGAACTGCTGAAAAAACATTAACTAAGAAATATGATACCAAAAACTCAGATACCTCATCGACTTTTGAAAAGCACATGAACGAATCTGCGTTTTTGGATTTTCTTCGCGATGGGCAAGGTCGTATCTCAGCTTTCTGTTTTCGTTAGTGATCGGCAATTCATTAACAACTTGCTAAGAACAAATGGCTGCTCATCATGAATGGCAAGTGAATCGCTCTCACCGCTGTGTAGGACATTCAATTATCCACTAGTGTTGCATGCAGAAATTTTAACTTACCCTTCTCCATGCTGCTCACTCTTGAATAATTATATATTACTTTCATTAATCAGTATCAGAGCTTTAAAAACTTTGGTGAGCATTTAAGATACAATTATATCGTCTGCCTGTACCCCCATTACTTCTGTCAGAGCTTTTTATTTTTAGATACTTCTATTGATTTAAAGTAAATTTTATTTGTACGATTTTATGAAAAATTACCCTTAACATAAGAATCAAAATATTTTCTTTTTTTTTACAAGTAATATGTAGGAAATATGGACCAGACGTAATAATGATGATATTTAAATGTAAATGCATTTATTTGAACTGAAATTTGGAGACGAATTGAGATCCACTCGCAAACGGTAGGTATTTCCTTATCTCCCAATCGTTTGGGAGCTTGCAGAATTTCACTCTGGCCTTAAATGCTAATCCAGTGATCCAAACGATCGAAGATCTATTCGTGAAAGTTGAATGGTTTTCATTAAACTCGCGATCCTTTGGGGAGTGCGGATTTTCTTTTAGGTCGTAAAAACTGGATCCTGTACACGAAAAATATACTTAGTAAATTTCGACGGACATGTGGGAAAGGTGAAGCCTGAAGGGCCATTATTTGAAGTATCATTCGTGAATAACTGCTTTGCTTGTATGATAAACTAACTCCCTAGAAAGAATGAACAATCTAAGACATCACAAAATTATACGGTAAACTCATGCTCAGAAAGTGAATTCAACAATCTGTACTGTACATCTAATGGCGTCACTAAGGTGAATTCAATTTTTCATTTAAAAGCTATGTCATTATCCCGTTGATGTATCCTCCTCCGTCCCTGGGTCATTTTCGAGCTCACTCAGTATGTCCTATAATTGTGATTTGCAATTTGAAAAACAGTACTGACAGCTTCTCGTATAGCTTGGCGTAAACATTCGCATCAAAATATCTGGTACTCTTAAGAAACGCTTACTTAAATTAGTAGGTGAGCTATGGCTCACGGAAAGAAAAATAAAGAACATTTCCGAAAAGTTACGCTTGGTGAAATGATTATTTATAAAACAAATTTCTGTTTTTTTACCGCATGAAACCAGCTCTGAAAGCAGCCTTTAATTTCATTGTTTAGTAAACACAAAGAAGAAAAAGAAAAATGAATACTCGATATGAATTCATGTAAAAGGAAAAAAAAAGTATCATAAAATACATTACGGTGATCTAAATTCATAAAATTCGATGCTAACAGAAAAACGCACATAGCGCCGTGGATGGTTGGCCACCGTGGTGTAAGGCTTACGATCTCGGCTAGATATCGAGAGATCCGGGATTCAATTCCCCGTCGACGACCGATTAACAATTTCTAGGGAGCAATGTCTTTGTTTGTTCACTGACGCAACGTATTTTGAGGATTTTCACTTTGCGTAGCTCTATTCTCTAAATACCAAATTTAATGTAACTAGTAGTAAACTCAGACTTGTCGTGAACGGCTTGTAATATCTAGAAACAAATATTGTTATCACAATTGTATTTCTAGAAGTAAGTACGTTACTAAAATGCCGTAAATCCGTGCATTGTAAGACATTTTACCAGTTTCATTTGCCAAAGATCTGTATATTTGCAAGTATTAGATTAAGGAACCTTTAATGCAAAGGTGAATCCTAAAATTAAAAATGAATTATTAATATTTTGGTCACATGGGTTTCACGATTATGTTGATTAGGAGCATTAATAAATGTATTTTATAACCGACGAAGGATGTTAAAAAGAATTTCGCTCTCGTATCCTGTTAGATGTGGATAAAGTATCAGGTTTTTGTGTAATTGGGAGTGCAGTTTTCCTGCCAGAAAAATCAATCCCACATTTATTATACTGGTTTCCACTGCAACTCGAAATGCATTTAACTCATACAAAACTGAAAAACTTTTAATCTAAATAGTGCATTTTTATTCAATGGAAAAATGTGGTTCTTTTCCGGTCATTTCTTCTAAGATAATGGAAAACCTACAAGGAATACTAAAGGATAGCAGCAATTAGCACCTTGTGTCAATTTTAATGTAAATAAGAATGTACAAATTTTTCATGTATATTTTGCTATTGAAAATAGAATGATCCGTCAGTGTTGTGCGCTTTATATATACGAAATACAGTTAAAATTATCGCCTTTCATTTATTTCATGTTCAGTGTATTAACCAAGCTGAAAAACTAAAACACAATGCAATTGAAAGAAAAACCTAAAAAAAACCCCTCCCTTTATTATAGTACGTTTGTGGGATGTACTAGAACGGGTTGTAAGAACTGTTGATTTTCATCGACGGAATGAGTGTGTACTGAGGTAGCAATATATTTAACTGCACCAGCGGTCATGGGTCTAAGTACGTATGGTGAATGTTGGTCTAAGTACGTATGGTCAATGGGTCTAAGTACGTATGGTGAGTGTGTACTGAGGTAGCAATATATTTAACTGCACCAGCGGTCATGGGTCTAAGTACGTATGGTGAATGTTTGTCTAAGTACGTATGGTCAATGTGTTTAAGTACGTATGGTGAGTGTGTACTGACGTAGCAATATATTTAACTGCACCAGCGGTCATGGGTCTAAGTACGTATGGTGAATGTTGGTCTAAGTACGTATGGTCAATGAGTCTAAGTACGTATGGTGAATGTTGGTCTAAGTACGTATGGTGAATGGGTCTAAGTACGTATGGTGAGTGTGTACTGAGGTAGCAATATATTTAACTGCACCAGCGGTCATGGGTCTAAGTACGTATGGTGAATGTTGGTCTAAGTACGTATGGTGAGTGTGTACTGAGGTAGCAATATATTTAACTGCACCAGCGGTCATGGGTCTAAGTACGTATGGTGAATTTTGATCTACGTACGTATGGTCAATGGGTCTAAGTACGTATGGTGAGTGTGTACTGAGGTAGCAATATATTTAACTGCACCAGCGGTCATGGGTCTAAGTACGTATGGTGAATGTTCGATGTATTGTAGAATATGTTCCTTGGCTTCTGCTAGATATGGTGGCATAGGAATGTCGAATAACGCTTTATTATATGCATACGTGATTCCAAAGCAAAGCTAACACACATGGTACTCTCGTGAATTTATTGTTTTTCCGTAAGCAAACTACATTGCATTTCTTTCTAATTTTGCCTGCAGGAACTTCGATCTAGTTTTAATGAATTTACATAGTATTTTTAATATTTGTTTTGAACAATTTACTGCAAAAAATTTTATACCGCAAAGTAGGGTTTTGAGCATTTTAAAATACATTTATTTTCATAAACTTAACTTTTTAGAGCCGTTAATGCAACTAAAAAATTACTGCACTCATTTATTTATCATTCTGTGTTCAAAATATTCTGTTCTTTTAAAGATCCTTTCAATTTAGGCATAATGATGCTTTATGAGGTTTAAAAGTTTTGAATGAACCAAGTATGTACTGGTTTCTCTTAAAACCATTGGTGCTTTTAATAATTTACCATTTTACTGAATTTGAAGTTTGAAAAAACTGTCCCGTTTTCTCCGTTTTTCTCTCATACAAAGTTTAACAGCCATTTTCGGGGTCATGATTACGAGTATCAAACCCGTTTTTGCAAAGTTTATCGGGATATTTCTCTTGTATCGAAACACTTCAAAGTTTGAAATACGGAATCCTGGAAGCTTACAAAAAGATTCGACTCGCATGTTAAAGCCACATGAGTGCTATGATTTTTTAGGAAAGTTTTGAATTCTACACAAATTTTGAGGGCAAAGGAAGAAAACCACTGCTAAAAGCCTAGGAGAAATGTTTGTCTTTTAAAATAGCTGCTTCTTTCGTTATTTTGCTGTGTGTGTGTGTGTGTGTGTGTGTGGTTTCCTTTAGTTGGCCACAAACAATGGATAATGTATGCACTTAAAAATATGCTATGCATTAATCTCAACTTTCCTGTTTTACTGTATGTTAGTAATTTTTGTTATCTTTTGGGTGCGGGAACGCTTAACAATTTTCCCTGTATAAATTAAAGTAATTGCTTTTAAACTTTACTCTATATTTGCATTTACGAAAGTCTCCATTTGAACGGTCTGCCTTCGAACAGCCAGAAGAACCTTGTATCTGAGCATTTATGGTGTTGCAGGTGAGCAACTGCTCACGAAAAGAGGACTGCGTAATTGAATGAACAAAGTAAGGTTTAATTCAGCTTATTAGAGTTAATTTTTGTAAGAAATTACGAAACTGTAACATTTCGCATTTCTTTAATTGTTAGCCAAAAAGGAAAAATTGTTCTTTGAAACCTGATTTCTGAATATTTTCCATCCAAAACACGGTTTGTTTTAAAATATAGATGTATGAGTGCCTTTTAGCTGATGTGTTCACCTACATCGGTATTAGAATAAACGCTATTGGCGTGATCAGAATTTCTCAAACCGTGAATGAACATTTAAAACACAACATCATAGCACAGTTGTTCCCAAACCTTTTCGATTCTCTGCGCCTTTGCTGAATTCAGGATTTCTCAAGGTGCCCTATGTCTAATTTTAAAAAGTACCTTTTGCCTATGTCAAATTCTAACAGTACACTTAGGTAAAAGCAAATAAACATGTATTGAAGATCACAAAAAAAAGTAATTGATAAAATTCAACTAATTATAATTAGTGGGATGGATGAGTCTGTTTTCTCAAATCACCGCACATTTTCTCAAATCTTGGAATCAAACTGGTCACAGCAACCCTACCGCGTGATACTTATTTTTTATCACAGCGACAGACGAAAACCCAGCTTCGCACAAATAAGAAGTCGCAAATCGAATTAAAATTATCTGAGCTTTACCACTCAGAAGGAGATATTGATCTTTTACAGATATCCAAAATTCAGGTAACTCCCTGCTGCTAAATTTTGTTTTCAACGTATTGTCGCAAGACATCTCAATAAGATTATCTTCTGGAGCAGAAAAATCAGATGGAGCAGTGGCATGAAATGGATCTTGAATCCATACATATTTAACGGTATTATCATTTTGAAAATATTTCCCAGACCAGGCGATAAGTGTTCTGCAAAAATGGATTTCATGCCTTGAGAGAAATCAACTACATCAGAGGTCAAAAACTGTTGCAACAAGAGGAAACATTCTTTACCTCCGTCTTCATTCATTTCTCTTTCCCATAGTTTTAGTTTTTTTATAAAAGCTGAAATATTTCTCAATCCACTTTAAAAGGTGCATTTTGTTTCCTGCAGGAGAGATTCAGAGCATTCATATTTTCAAAAATATCACATAAGTATGCTAGTTTTACCAAAAAATATTCATTCACAAAATGTTCGGTATACTTGTGGTCTTGCTGTTTAAGAAAAATATAAATTTCCTGTGGCAGTTCAAATGTACGAGACAATATATTACCACGAGAGAGCCATCGCGAAGTGCTGTAGTACAACAAAGACGTGTGCCCGTATCACATAACCTTACATAGTTTTTTTAAAAAACTTTGTCTTCTACGGCCGAACTTTTATAAAGTTTGCTATATTCTCAAGGTGCCCTATGTCTAATTTTAAAAAGTACCTTTTGCCTATGTCAATATGTATATTCACTAGGGATGTAAGGTCAGGTGATGCGTAACATCACAGCCTCTCCTTGACAAATGTCAACCCCGCCTTCTCGTGGTGCATCCTGTTCCCACTAAAGGGGCTCTGACGACCGCCAATAGCGGTATAACTATACCATCGGGATCAGAGGAAATGCTATCCCACACTCACCAACCCGCTTGGCCAGCGTGGTGAGTTATGGCCAAACACCTCCAAAATGACTCTACAACTTAAATCTTGGCCCTCAGTCTCCGGCAGCTGGAATGTACCTGGCCAAGGCAGCGGCCAGTGCGACATGAAGGCAGAGGGTGCTAAGAATCCCCGGAGGACCGGACTAGGCTGCCATTTGATGCTGACCTTGGCTACCTATAACGGACGCTCCCTATCTTCTGATTCAAGGCTTCTTGAATTGGAAGAGGAACTACAAAGGATCAAGTGGGACATCGTCGGGCTAAGTGAGGTAAGGAGAAAAGGAGAAGATCTTCTTGAACTGAAAAGTGGACATCTCTTCTATTATCGTGGGACAGATACTGGCAGAACTAGTGGTGTTGGATTTATAATAAACAAGAAACTGAAGGATAAAGTGGTAGAAGTTGAAAGTTCCTCTGACAGAGCTGCACGACTCGTTATCCAACTATCGAGAAGATACCAGGCTCAGATTATTCAAACTTATGCACCCACCACAAGTCATCCTGAAGAAGAAATTGAAGAATTTTATGAGGAAATTCGTCATCTAAATAATAAAGGTAAGCAGCACTTGAAGATAATTATGGGAGATTTCAATGCAAAAATAGGGCAACGGCAACAGAATGAAACTTCAGTAGGTAAATTCGGTCACGGCAACAGAAACCAGCGTGGAAATACTCTCGTTGAGTTTGCAGAGGCAGAAGGATTTTTCATCTTGAACTCCTTTTTCAAGAAAAAGCCACACAGGAAATGGACATGGAGACATCCAATTGGGACGACAAGTGAAATTGATTTTATTATGTGTAACAAAAAATTCGTCATAGAAGACTGCAGTGTGCTGAACAAGTTCAACACAGGTAGTGACCATAGATTGGTGAGATGTAAGATGCACCTCAACACTAAACTGGAACGTGGCAAGCTCATAAGACAAACAAAATGTATTGACATAACCAACCTTAAAAAACACCATAATACTTTCAAGTTGGAACTGAAGAACAGATTCTCTGCTTTAGAAGGCCTAACATCGGAAGAAGTGGATATTTCGGAAGTTAACAGAAAAGTAACCGAAGCTCTAATGGAAACAGCAACAAAATTAGCTGGGTCTAAGAACAAGTTGCATGTGAACAAATTATCAGGAAAAACCAAAATGTTGATGCAAAAAAGAAGAGAGATGAGGACAACTAAAGTAGATGTGACTTCCAAAGTGGAATATATAGAGCTATGCAAGACAACACGAAAAAGTATCACTGAAGACGTAAGGAAATTCAACTGTGAGCTAGTGAGGAAAGCAATTGAAAACAACCAAAGCCTTAAGATAGCAAAGGGACATCTCAGTAAGGGAAGAAAACAGATTATGGCTCTGAGAAAAGAAGATGGTTCTATAACAAGAAATAGAGGTGAAATTTTGACAAGAGTGAAAGGTTTCTACTCCAAATTATATGAAAGGGATGATACATGTACTCCAGACATCATGAAAGGTACCAGAGTTCTTCCAGTGCTCCCAGCAGAAGTTGCTCATGCAATCTAGAACATGAAGCGAGGGAAAGCTCCAGGAGAAGATGGAATTACTATAGACATCATACAAGAAGCAAGTGGAGAAATTGAAACAGTTCTCGCCCAAATTTTCACTCGATGCCTTAATGAAGGGAAGATTCCTGAGGATTGGAACAATGCTACAATGATCCTGCTACATAAAAAAGGTGACATTGAGGATCTCAGGAACTACAGACCTATCAGCCTCCTATCAGTGGTTTATAAAATCTTCACTAAAGTTCTTTCACACCGCTTGAAGGTAACACTGGACATGGCTCAACCGAGAGAACAAGCTGGATTCAGGTGTGGCTACAGCACAATAGATCATATCCACGTACTGAGAGAACTGATTGAAAGAGCGAGGGAATATGAACTTCCATTGTGCATGGATTTTATCGATTATGAAAAAGCCTTTGATTCGGTGAAACCATCAGCAGTTACCACGGCTCTGAAACCCTGCGGTATTGAAGATGCATACATTAATATTATTAATAACATCTATGAAAATGCAAGTGCAAAGATTAGGCTGTTTGAAAATACAACACACATAAAAATTGGAAAGGGAGTGAGACAAGGTGACACCATATCTCCGAAGCTCTTTAATGCCACATTGGAAAATGTCTTTCAATCACTGAACTGGGAAAACAAAGGGATAAAGATTAATGGAGATTATCTAACCCACCTTCGTTTTGCTGATGACGTAGTCATTTTTGCAACTACCCCATCAGAGCTGCAGAGTATGATCCAGGAACTTGCTGACAAGAGTAAAGAAGTGGGATTAAAAATGAGCTTTCAGAAGACAAAAGTGATGTTCAATGCTTTTACAAGAAATGAAGATTTATCGATTGATGGAGAAAAACTGGAGATAACAGATACGTATGTTTATCTTGGACAGCAGATATCAAGTGAGGGTCACATTGATGAAGAAATTAATCGGCGTACAAAACTTGCCTGGAGAGCTTTTGGAAGAAACAGCATAATTTTCAAGAGCAATATGCCATTATGTCTTAAAAGAAAAGTGTTTGATCAATGCATCCTTCCAGTGCTTACGTATGGTGCAGAGACGTGGACCTTAACTAAAAGAGACATACAAAAGCTGCAGACAACTCAAAGAAGCATGGAGAGGTGCATGCTTGGTATAACCAGGAGAGATAAGAAGAGGAACTCGTGGATCCGAAAAATGACGAGAGTGGAAGACATCATGATCAGAGTTAAATCCCTGAAATGGCAATTGGGCTGGACATACTGCCAGAAGGACAGACCATAGATGGACAGCCGAAATTTTAGATTGGATTCCAAGGGACAGGAAAAGACCCAGAAAAAGACCACATGGGAGATGGGTGGATGAAATTCGTAAATATGCGGGAGTGACATGGAGGAGACTGGCACAAGACAGACCGTTGTGGAGGAAACTTGGGGAGACCTTCGTCCAGCAGTGGATTGATAATGGTTGACAATGATGATGATGATGATATTCACTAAACATTCTAAGACCTGGTTCTATGTAGGACTCAGCTATTTTAACGCGAGTTCTTCCCTCTGAATAACAGAAATGGTCCTCAGTGCATCAGGTGCTTTGCTTCGAATAAGTGTCTGCAATCATCCATAACGGCCGGACATAGAACAAGCACCATCAGTACAGATGCCAACGCACTTAGTCCACTCCAAATTATTTTCGCATATAAAAGTATGATAAACCTGGAAGAAGTCTCGAGCACTAGGACTACCAGTGGTACTTTTACAAAAGAAAAGGTCTGTTACAATGTTATTACCATCTATAAACCGTTCATAGCAAATCAAGTGAGCATCATTATTATTATCTGTGGCCTCATCTAGCTGCAACCCAAATTCATTACCTTTCATTTTTTTTAATTAATTGATCATTGAGGTTTTCCGCTGTGCTGTATTCTGCGACTGATGGTGTAATTGGAGAAAGGCACATTTGAAAGCAGCTTCCCAGTAAACTCACTGATCATACAATTCACCATATCTACAGCATCCGGTAGAATGTGTTCTTCTGCGATGGTATGCGGCTTCTTACCTTTTGCGATTCTAAATGTCACTTTGTAAGATCAGATCAAAGCGTTGCTTGGTATTCATGCCTGCTTTAAAACTACCTTTTTGTTAATTTAACTCTTCTAACTTTCTCGTAAAGCCATCAAGAGATTAACTAAGCATGCTAGAATGATTGGTTTCTAAATAGCGATTCAACTTACTTGGTAGTATGAACTCTTGCGCCAAAAATCCCATACACATTACACACGGCGGCATCTCTTTACCATTGACTTCTATCGACATAAAACCGAAGTCCAAATAACTGTCATCATATTTTGGATATTTACTCTTCACACTATTGCTACTATTTGACGGTATGCCCTCTTAATTTTTACTTTCACAACGCGTATTACTGTCTATTAAAAACTGATCTTTTTAAAAGTACGTAGGAGAAGAAATATTTCAAAAACTTCACTTCACTTAATCACAACAATATTCAGTTGATACGCAGAAAGCTTACAAACGCCGAAACTCAGCTACAGAGCATCAACATAACAGACTGCTAACCACCAAATGAGTCACAAATGACAACAGATGAGATTATTTAAAGTTCCTGGTGAAAAATCTGGACTGAGAGCCTCATTTCCTCATTTCAGAGGACGAGGGAGGAATGCCTATCAGAAGCACGAAAGCTGGTATATCAAAGAAAGATCTTCGCTCTTTCCACGTTTATAAGTGAGTCATGGAAAAATTCTCATTGGCCGCCACCGGGAGTCGAACCCAGGGTCTTCCAGTTACGCGCCGGATATGCTTCCGCTACACCACAGCGGCCTCGAATTCCTCCAGACTCACATTGTTGATATTCCTGGTCCACGTTAAATGTCTGTATTAACGAGAGCTGGTGCGAAAGCTCAGGTTTCTTCCGGTAGCGGCCGTGCGGAATACACACGTGCGCCCGTCGGGCGGCAACCGTACTAGGGCAAAGCT
The DNA here is from genome assembly GCA_039090855.1 of Macrothele yani. Taxonomy (NCBI): domain Eukaryota; kingdom Metazoa; phylum Arthropoda; class Arachnida; order Araneae; family Macrothelidae; genus Macrothele; species Macrothele yani. The sequence goes on along the minus strand of CM077033.1, from coordinate 45,803,617 downwards.
CACGCTTTTAGCATTGTTGTGGAGCGCCATCTGGTAACCATTTGTAAAAGCTTCTGTAAAGGGTTATTACTACGTGAATAACTGGTTTGCAACAAATGCGCTAGATGTCGGGATGTCGCGTCCGATTAGAATGAATTGAAAATCGAAATGCAATTTTGAAAATTGTGTATTATTTCGCGGCGCCCCTGTGAGGAAGCCGCGGCTCGCCATGGCGACGTGCCCCACACTTTGGGAACCACTGGCATAGCAACTTTAAAAAAATTCGTGTTCATTTTTCATAAACAAAATGATTTGAATATTAAACTTATCAGTTTTTAGGTGAATCTCAGTGTTCAGGGAAAGGGATTTTGCTTGGAAGTAATAGACGTATTTTGGATCACGTTATTAAAAAACAAAAAAATAAATAATACAGAAAATTGTAGTTATTTGTTATAATACAAGGTAAGTACCTCAGTATTCACATCATTTATGATACTGTGTAAGAATGAGGGTCTTTTTGTTCTAACTAAGGGTTGTGTGTAAGGTATTTCCACAAAAACGTTTGAAATAATACAAACACACACAATAAAATCCTATAACAAACAGAATTTCATATTTCTACCTTTGAATTTGAACATCTTTGTCTGTACGAACGAAACATGACATTCCAATTTCCAGTTCAAAGCTTATTTTATAGTATACACATATAGAAATTACATACAAAAAGAAACAATCATTTTCAGATGAAAATATCTTTAAAAATGATGATCTTAAAGTAATAGTTAATTATTTAATTTGGTTATCTTGATACCATGATATCGCATGTAGTTTTATATTACATTTTTGATTCAAACATTTTGGCTACATGAATTGACATCTGTTTTTATACTTTGCACAAGCTGAGCTTTCATTATAACACTTGTTTCTTCGACTATCATAGAATTGATTTTCGTTTCAGTAGATAATTCCAAAATATGCAGAAATAAAAGGCTTTATGCAGAACAGCGAAATCGTCCATCTGTTTCGTAACGAAACGTAAATCAATTTTTAAGACAGCTTATGCGTAGTAGATTATCTCTTTCGTGATTTCATCGGTTGAGTTTCATTCGGAAAAAAAGGACTGTTACTGAAAGAAGTACATGCAGATATCTCTTTCGATGCCTTCGTGCGTTTTTCAAAAATTGTTAGCTCTTCTAAATGAATATTTCAATGCATTTGGAAAATCTCTTGAAAGACTGAAAGGAGGAACGTAACTTTTATTGTTTCCCTGTTGTAGATGATGTTTACAAAGACTCAATAAAATTCAACATTCCTTAAATTGAGGTGTAGAGAATTTAGGAAAAACCGTACATTTTCTGAATTGCACATTTATTTAATTATTGAATACATAGTATAAGAAAGGTAAAGTAAGGGATAATTAAAGTTCCCATATCCAAGAGCACAGCATGTGAAACTATTGATCTGAATGGTTTTAAATTTCACATCCTTGGGCGATGCAAGTATGTTTGAGAGAAAAAAAAACAGTTCCAATAATCGCCTCCTCGAAAAAGAGCCGCTATATTACAGTTGAGAAATATGGAAAAAGTGAATGAAACTTACAACACAAAAGTCTCATTTCGTGGTTAAAATACAAGTTTCTTATGCTGTCTTCCTATACTTGCAACATGCTGGAATCGCAAGCTCACATGCTCAACCATAGATAGATGTTTTTGCAGGAAGGGTTGTGGATATGATGCGTAATGCTTGCCTTGTGGTCGACCAATATTTATCATGTGATCATTATTTAGGGTGTCCTGTAGATGACCTAAAAGCCAAATTTCGCACATGTTGAGTTTTGGGGAGTATGCGCGCGAAGCCAAGTAGTTGGAAACTGAGACCTGATTACTACTTTGTATCAAAATTTCCTAATGAAACTGTTTGACAGGCATTACATTCGAGCGAGGGTACCGTTCTGCATAAAAATCGCTGGACTTAGTTCACTTACACTGTGTGAGTGTTGTAACCTCCAACACTTACCTGGTTCTCCAAGAGATAGATAAATATATTCTGGCCGTTGACAGATCATTTAATAAGATCCGCCATTACAATAACCTTCAAAATGGGACCAAACAAGGAATTCCGCTGCAGCGCTGCACCGAGAAGTGACTTTTAGAGAAAAAAGTGGAATAACGCTCACGAAGTGTGAATCTTCTGTTCCCGAAATTCTTCAGTTGTTAGTGATAACACTACAATGAAGATGGAATTCGTTTATACTTCAGCCAAAATTTCCCTCGGTCATCCTTTTTTAAATTCAGACCACTGCAGAAACTATAGTGGGAACGCTTTTTGTGCACTCCCGGCAGGGAAAGTAAATGGTGGTCTTTGGAAATTTTGTAAAGATAACAGCTCGAGTCGTATTGAAGGAGCTGCCTAAAGACAGAGCAATACTCCTCGCGCTACTGCTTCCAAAAGTATTCTACATTCTATTTTCCTTCAGCGGTCTAGCTACATCTTACAGGATCTGCTGGCCGAATGTCATCCGTTGTTTGCCAAGTTTGGTGTCCAAAGAACCTGTGTCTTGACGGTTTGGAATAATTTTACATAAATCATTTTCCCAGATTTAATACCTTTAATTTTCGTATAGTGGCAGTGCAGTTAAAGAAGAGCTTATATTCTGGTAAAGTAAAGTTTACCAGATCTGCACTACCTTTTGTTAACGACCCTGTGCTTTAAAATGTTGACTACCCACATTCGCTGAAATGACATTTCCCAGATGGCTGATTTTACAAAAGCTTCTTTTTAAGCATTGCAGGTACTTAATTTACACATTTGAGTCACTGCAGGGAGTATAACTGAAAACCGTGATTGCTACACTTAATTACAGCCCAACTGATCGACCCAGGAATTTAGTGTTCGGTAAATATGTTCGACTAGTTTTTGTTTTACGTGAAATAAAATTCCGTTCCCACAGGATTTATCATATTAACTTCACAGGCATTCCGAGAAATAGCTCTAGCTGTTGCGCTAATGAAATTGTAAATTTTAATTACGAACATCCGGAATATTGATAATCTCCCAAATCTTTATCATAACGGGAACAAGGTGACGGTCACAGTCAGAGATGCCTAAACTGGGATTCACTGTTATCTATTTGACATCACTTCTCATCATGAAATACTTGGGGGAATTTAATACAGTCAGGAATGAGTATTCTTGTGAGGGCTCTCATGATTAGTTATTTGTACATTTGCTTTGCACAAATATTTAATACTACGTTATTTTATGCAAACGGATGAAATATGTGTTAAAGAATTTAGAAATTGCCTATTTTTTAATCCCATTTAAAAGTTATCGCCAGGAATATATATAAAAACACTAGATTTTATATAATGGTGAAATACTAACAAAGTGGACATGTACAATACCGATTGTATACTTTGCATAAAGATGGCTAATTAAACCATCTGTCCTTCCGAAAAGATGTCATAAACAAAACAATTGTGTCATTGTTTTAATTGCGATATGACTTTATTTTCAATACACACTTTCTTTTATACTATATGACCAGTGCAGGAAATACATAATTATGACAGAAAAGCAGAGTAATATATTTAAGAAGACAATCTAATTGAGGTGAACAGCAATATAAGCACACCAGATAGAAATTAGTCATACTTAACAGAAATGACAGTAGGAAGTTACCGGTTGCACAGATGGCCCCGTCACAACATTGTTGGGAGATAAATAGCATTGGTGCAGTGGTGAAGAGCAACGTGTGTGTTGAATTTTGTCTGCTATATTGTTCGAAAGACAGAAGTTACTGAGCGGCAAAAAAAAAAGCCATCGTATTTGGCCAAGCCCACGGGCACAAAGTGATTGAAGTCGGCCAATTTGTTGATGTGTCTAAGCGTACTGTCTAGCGGGTCGGCAAAAAAGGTGTAGTCCGCAGTCAACTGAAAATCGGCGACGTGCTGGTTTCCAGAAACCGATTCTCACCAAAAGTGACCGCCGCCATGTCTCACATCTAATAATTGATAACTGTTTTTTTTAACTGCAAATCGGTTTCAAAGCGGGAAACGATTGCTCCTAAACAGTAAACGAAATTACGCTTCCAGCAATTGCCGGAAGGACATTGCAACCAGAACTGCATACTATGGACATATGCAGCAGAATACCATGAAAAAGGCCTCTTTCAGCAAAAAGTCACTAAGTCGTACGTTATCAGTTGGCTCCGAGGCGCAAAACCTTTACTGCGAAGGATTGGAAACGAGTAATTAGGGAACAGCGATTTTGGTTGTATTCCAATAATGTGAGGTGACGAGTGCATCGCACACCCAATGAAGCCTTTAATTCTTATTGATGTCATGCTGGAGAGGGTTCTATGATATTTTGGGGATGTTTTTGTACCACGAAATGGGCCCTCTCGTTCCAGTGACGATGAATTTGAACCAGCATGCGTACCTCCGCATTCTGAATGACGCAGTGTTACCCTTTGCCCTGCATCTCCCGAAGAGTCATCATATTCTCACTCTTGTCATCCAAAACGCCAACTAGCCCGCCAAATCCTCAGACATAAATCCTACTGAAAATCTGTTGGATCATTTGCAACAGAAGAAGGAACGCCGGAATAGATCCCAACGTACTCCGGCTGAATTTCGGAATCAATCAGAGAACAAGTTAGGTCAAATCGATGTTCAATACATCCATAAATTCGTGGAGTCTCTACCACACAGGCTTAACGCTATTATGAAGGCAAGAGGAGTCGTCACCCGTTATTAGGTAAGTTATGCTGGGGGTGACTATTTTTTCCGGTGTGCTTATAATTTTGATGAATAACATAGAATATCCAGGATTATTTCCAAATAAATGTACATATTAACAGCACTGAGTAGCACAGCAGCGTGATCGAGATGATACTTCTAATATCCATAGCTACAGCTATGGATATTAATAGCTATGGTGTACAACAGCTGATGCATTCCGGTGTGTCCCTTTCTCGTATGATAGACTGTTAAAACCTGTCACATCCCTAAACAGTGGTCACAGGATACACCAAACCTGGAACCATCAAAGCTTTAAAAAATGTCTTCCGGCCCTATACATCAATTTTTCATTTAATAGATGTAAATGAATCGACTGGAATAAGGAATCGTCAGAAACATCGGTCAATCTCAACTTCATAGCTTAAACAAGAGAACTTGTTGGAGACAGTGTAATTATATGGGTCGGTTTCCGTGAAGAGCAGTTCGTTCCGTACTATATCTGAAGCGGTATTTGTATGTCACGACGTATCTGAAGAGCATTTTGGACAAGAAATAACTCATATTCAGATGTATTTATGATGTGCTTATGTGATAAACTGTCCTTAATATCTCACATGATGACTTTTCTTTGATACCAATTGGACAAAGGTATAGAAATATAAAATACTTGTTTAAGTGGTTTACTTAACTGCGTGTCCAGTACGATTCCCAATAGCTCTCGCCAAACTTGTGAATCCATCTAGTGAGTAACAAGACAATGGGAAATAATTTATTTTCTCATTTTCTCCATTACCTGTTTTGTCAGTAACCCAATAGTTTTTTGTTTTTTTCCCTCTTCGCTGAACTTCGGATTGCGTTAAATATCTGTATTAAAACAAACCCTAGAGATTTCCAAATTTATTAGAGCATCTTATTCAAAAAATAATTTTTCTACCTTCACAAAGTGAAACTTGCGTCTATTTCCGTACAATTGCACTTGATTGCAACCTCTAAGAGCGTTTGTAACATAACTTTGGGATACCGTTCGTGAATTTTCGAGTCGCTGGCTCTGGAATATTCTATCTAGCTAATATATTTACAACAGCAGAGCATTCTTCTCTTTGACGTGGGTTGTTATTTCATAATTTATAAAATATTTTACAAACACAGCACATGACATTTCAGGTTTCTACAGAACGTACCCAGCACCAAGTCCGAAGGAGCGAACATTACTTGACATGTGAATCATCCTTTAGGTCAAATTCCTCAGAATAACCAGCCATTATAAGTAATTCGTGTATATTCGATAGTTCGTATTCTTTCCAAGCTCTATCAAATCAAAACATAATATCTATTTTATTAAAATTCTCACTAATTCTAAATTACTTATAACTTTCTTTAACCCGTTACGCCACTGTAAATTGGTAGGGTCTTACTTACTGCTTTATCTACGTATCCACGCTGTAATTGTTTTGGGCTAGTACGCTGTTACTGTGTCCTACACTATGTATAAGAGCTAATGTCTTAAAAGCACTTGGGTTTCTTTTTCACCCCTTTCGGTGGAGTCCTACAGTGGTGTGCAAAAGTATTGCATCACCTGCAAAAATCGTGAATTTTTAAGTTTTTCTTTTTTTACATCTAACTGGTTTTCATAGTTCTTTCATCATTTATATATGTATTGATTGCGAAATGTAATTGAGATTTCGAAAAAGTCTTTGGATCTTCCTGTAGTTACTTCTTTTCTTAAGATACATTACAAAAATCACGACCAAGTAAAACCTATAACATTGTGTTACTTTTAGCTGTTTTGTCGATGCTGTATATCGTCAACTAATCTGCATTAACGAGCTCTATCCAGAGCATTTATGGAAACATTTTGATGAAATATGCATATCGCTGTTATCAGTGTTTTCTACAGATTAATAAACCATTCTGAATTATAGTTTTCAAGTAAATTGATTTATAAAAATTAGTAAAACAAAATTCATAAACGCCAGTAAATGCGTAAAATCATACCTGAAATGCACCTAGATCTTTCCGTGCGTTTATATAATATGAATGGATTGTAGTATACTAGCGAAAGAAGCCTCGTTCATCGCAATGAATTTAAATTTTTGAGTCAATATTTATTATATAAACGTGTGCCTCATTTAAACGAAAATTTAATTGAAAGTGCAAACTATTGGAAGTAAGGACACCTTCATGTTGTGCATCTTTATTCTGAGTTTCTGAATGCACATTGTATCGTCCAGCATTGTTTTTAGACTATAATACAATAGAGCGCAGATAATTCGGGCACCAATTTTCCAGATATTCGACTATTCGGATCGGATATTGAGAAGAAAAATGACGTAAAGATTGATTTGTTACCAACTTTAAAACCGATTCCTGGGTGCTGTGAATTGCGATCCTCATGATGTACAAGAATGGCTGAAGCGTGACGAGGAAGATATAGAGTAGCAACTTTTAACGGAAGACGAAATGATTTAAGGGCTTGAATCTCAAATTTTACACAAAATTCAAAGAAAGGCGTTTTATGGGATTAAGATTACGGCTCTGTGCTTGAAACACACAGAGACCTGATCTTAATCACAGCGATAGGTATGTGCATAGGCAGATCCCTGATGTGGAACACAGCGACACCATTCAGTGCATAATGCTGCATGCGTTTCCATTCAGTGCATAATGCTGCAGCTAACTATTACTTAATAGCAGGCCTTGGTTCCAAACTTCTTCTCCGGGGCTCTAATTATTTCCATGGGTGCTTTATGGAATTAAGATCAGGGCTCTGTGCTGGCCAGTCCACACACGGTACGAAAATACCGCCAAACTACGACGTAATAGTGCTTGGCCTATAGCTCGAGGCATTATCCTGCTGGTACCAACAAGGCTCGGTTAAATAGTATTGCCACATATTTGTCCAGAATCTCGAAGTAGATGTGCTGAGTAACAGTTTTGCCCACGATAACCAATGGGCCTGTACCATACCACAAAAACAGCCGCACACGAGTAAACTGCCATCTCCAAACTTGACTGTGGGAATAGTCATCATCATCATCATCATCATTGTCAACCATTATCAATCCACTGCTGGACGAAGGTCTCCCCAAATTTCTTCCAAAACGGTCTGTCTTTTGCCAGTCTCCTCCATCTCACTCTCGCATATTTTCGAATTCCATTCACCCATTTCCCATGTGGTCTTCTTCTGGGTCTTTTCCTGTCCCTTGGAATCCATTCTAAAATTTCGTCTGTCCATCAATGGTCTGTCCTTCTGGCAGTATGTCCAGCCCATTGCCATTTCAGGGATTTAACTCTGATCATGATATCTTCCACTCTCGTCATTTTTCGAATCCACGAGTTCCTCTTCTTATCTCTCCTGGTTACACCAAGCATGCACCTCTCCATGCTACTTTGAGTTGTCTGCGGCCTTTGTATATTTCTTTTAGTTAAGGTCACGTCTCTGCACCATACGTAAGCACTGGAAGGATGCACTGATCAAAAACTTTTCTTTTAACACATAATGGCATATTGCTCTTGAAAATTATGCTGTTTCTTGCAAAAGCTCTCCAGGCAAGTTTTGTACGCCGATTAATTTCTTCATCAATGGGACCCTCACTTGATATCTGCTGTCCGAGATAAACATACGTATCTGTTATCTCCAGTTTTTCTACATCAATCGATAAATCTTCATTTCTTGTAAAAGCATTGAACATCACTTTTGTCTTCTGAAAGTTCATTTTTAATCCCACTTCTTTACTCTTGTCAGCAAGTTCCTGGATCATACTCTACAGCTCAGGTGAGGTAGTTGCAAAAATGAATACGTCATCAGCAAAACAAAGGTGGGTTAGATAATCTCCATTAAACTTTATCCCTTTGTTTTCCCAGTTCAGTGATTGAAAGACATTTTCCAATGTGGCATTAAAGAGCTTCGGAGATATGGTGTCACCTTGTCTCACTCCCTTTCCAATTTTTATGTGTGTTGTATTTTCAAACAGCCGAATCTTTGCACTTGTATTTTCATAGATCTGATTAATAATATTAATGTATGCATCTTCAATACCGCAGGACTTCAGAGCAATTGTAACGGCTGATGGTTTCACCGAATCAAAGGCTTTTCCATAATCGATAAAAGCCATGCACAATGGAAGTTCATATTCTCTCGCTCTTTCAATTAGTTCTCTACGTACGTGGATATGATCTATTGCTCTGTTGCCACTCCTGAATCCAGCTTCTTCTCTCGGTTGAGCCATGTCCAGTGTTACTTTCAAGCGGTGTGAAAGAACTTTAGTGAAGATTTTATAAACCACTGAGAGGAGGCTGATAGGTCTGTAGTTCTTGAGATCCTCAATGTCACCTTTTTATATAGCAGGATCATTGTAGCATTGTTCCAATCCTCAGGAATCTTCCCTTCATTAAGGCATCGAGTGAAAATTTGGGCGAGTACTGTTTCAACTTCTCCACTTGTTTCTTGTATGATGTCTACAGTTATTCCATCTTCTCCTAGAGCTTTCCCCCGCTTCATGTTCTTGATTGCATGAGCAACTTCTGCTGGGAGGACTGGAGGAGCTCTGGTACCTTTCATGATGTCTGGAGTACATGCATCTTCCCTTTCATATAATTTGGAGTAGAAATCTTTCACTCTTGTCAAAATTTCGCCTCTATTTCTTGTTACAGAACCATCTTCTTTTCTCAGAGCCATAGTATGTTTTCTTCCCTTACTGAGATGTCCCTTTGTTATCTTTAGGCTTTGGTTGTTTTCAATTGCTTTCCTCACTAGCTCACTGTTGAATTTCCTTACGTCTTCAGTGATACTTTTATGTACTGTCTTGCATAGCTCTATATATTCCTATTTGGAAGTCACATCTTCTTTAATTGTCCTCATTTCTCTTCTTTTTTGCATCAACATTTTGGTTTTTCCTGATAATTCGATCACATGCAACTTGTTCTTAGACCCAGCTAATATTTTTGTTGTTTCCATAAGAGCTTTGGTTACTTTTCTGTTAACTTCCGAAATATCCACTTCTTCCGTTGTTAGGCCTTCTAAAGCTGATAATCTGTTCTTCAGTTCCAATATGAAAGTATTATGGTGCTTTTTAAGGTTGGTTATGTCAATTCATTTTGTTTGTCTTATGAGCTAGCCATGCTCGAGTTTAGTGTTCAGGTGCATCTTACATCTCCCCAATCTATGGTCACTACCTGTGTTGAACTTGTTCAGCACACTACAGTCTTCGATGACGAAGTTTTTGTTACACATAATAAAATCAATTTCACTTGTCGTCCCAATTGAATGTCTCCATGTCCAATTCCTGTGTGGCTTTTTCTTGAAAAACGAGTTCAAAATGAAAAATCCTTCTGCCTCTGCAAACTCAACGAGAGTATTTCCATGCTGGTTTCTGTTGGCGTGACCGAATTTACCTACTGAAGTTTCATTCTGTTGCCGTGACCGAATTTACCTACTGAAGTTTCATTCTGTTGCCGTGACCGAATTTACCTACTGAAGTTTCATTCTGTTGCCGTTGCTCTATTTTTGCATTGAAATCTCCCATAATTATCTTGTTTTTTGTTTTTTATTGAACGTTTAGCGACCGCTGTGAGCAACTCAATGGGCTATAAGCAGTCGCCCGTCCCTAATATAGGGTCACTGGTTCTAGTGAAGGGAGAGAGCCAGTGCCGTAAGAAAAACACAGCATCTATCCCTCACAGGGATTCGTACCCAGACCCCGTTCGGACGAATGATCAGAGGCCATCGCTTAGACCACTGCGCCACCGGGGCGGCATATAATTATCTTCAAGTGCTGCTTACCTTTATTATTTAGATGACGAATTTCCTCATAAAATTCTTCAATTTCTTCTTCAGGATGACTTGTGGTGGGTGCATTAAGTTGAATAATCTGAGCCTGGTATCTTCTCGAGAGTTGGATAACGAGTCGTGTAGCTCTGTCAGAGGAACTTTCAACGTCTACCACTTTATCCTTTAGTTTCTTGTTTAGTATAAATCCAACACCGCTAGTTCTGCCAGTATCTGTCCCACGATAGTAGAAGAGATGTCCACTTTTCAGTTCAATGAGATGTTCTCCTTTTCTCCTTACCTCACTTAGCCCGACGATGTACCACTTGATCCTTTGTAGTTCCTCTTCCAATTCTAGAAGCCTTGAATCAGAAGATAGGGAGCGTCCATTATACGTAGCCAAGGTCTGCATCGAATGGCAGCCTAGTCCGATCCTCTGAGGATTCTTAGCACCCTCTGCCTTCATGTCGCACTGGCCGCTGCCTTGGCCAGGTACATTCCAGCTGCAGGAGACTGAGGGCCAAGATTTAAGTTCTAGAGTCATTTTGGAGGTGTTTGGCCATAACTCACCACGCCGGCCAAGCGGGTTTGTGGGTGTGGTATAGCATTTCCTCTGATCCCGATGGTATAGTTATACCGCTATTGGCGGTCGTCAGAGCCCCTTTAGTGGGAACAGGATGCACCACGAGAAGGCGGGGTTGACATTTGTCAAGGAGAGGCTGTGATGTTACGCATCACTTGACCTTACATCCCTGTGGGAAGAGTACAGTGTGGTAAATAGCGTTCCCCTTGCTGCTGCCATACCCACACACGGCCATCAGACTTATGTATCGTGTAACCGGAACCATCAGTCCATAAGACCAGTCTCCGTCGAACTACGGTCCACGATAAGTGTTCTTTACACAATGCTAAACGTCGAGTAGCATTTTTCCTGGAGATGAAAAGCTTATGAGCAGACGCAAGACCACGTTAACCTGTAGAATGAAGTTATCTGTGATTGGTACATGTACACATCGAAGTTCCAGCAATTTTACTGACTTGTTCATTGTGGTCTTGTGCAGTACTCTGTGGATTAGCTGAAACGACTCTCCTCAGATCCCACGTCCTCTGTCACTGATTCCTAACTTGACTGAAGTAATTTTTTGGTCTGCTGGTACGTTTTGCTGCTCCAGGCACGCCATGTGTCTTCCACTTATACAGTGCATTCAGAACAGTTGATTTGAGCATGTTTCAACGTCTGTGGGTTTCTCTTATGGGCAACCCACTAATATAACTCTTAACAATATTTCCTTTCTTAAAGGCAGTTTTCTGCCGCGGCGAAATTTTCACTCAACCTCACAGTGCGGTATGATCGCGGGCAGCTTCAGGCTTGTTTTCATACCATTTGCAGCTGTACCTCGTATCCTAACAACGCAGCGGATCCATTCATTTGACTTTAAAGTGATATCCGCTGATTTACATCAGTATAGTGTACATTCATACTTGTTAATAGATACCTCGAATGAACGCGATTTTAGTAAGAAACTGAAATTTGGTTTTATTGTCACTTCTTTATTCAAGAAAATAAATAAAGTAAATAAAATTTTGAATACTTGTTTTAGATTTCTATTATTGCTCCAAATATTTCATGCTGACCTCATTGATTACAATGAGAGGTACATCACAAGTACAGTCTGATATACATGAACAAAGGCTGGCTTCATGAAGATTAGAATTTGCGCAACACGTGTGTTTTAATATAAAGCACGGTTTTGGACGTCTGAGGCGGTATGCTACAGTTTAAGATTCGATTCTGAAAACAGTAAAGGACGTTGGCAATGTCGATTGTTCGAAATATGCATTTTGCCTCAAATATTTTAATTGACGTCCAGTTTTTCCTAACTGTATTTATAAATGTAATTTTATATGTATTTCTCTGAACTTCGAAAAAACAATTGCAATTCACTATATCCTTGTTCGATATAAATGAGTTTGACGGTAATATATTTTGAAGGTGTAAAATGTTGTAATTGTTTTCGGATACAGCTTCACTTAAAATGCTCATAATCTAAAAAGAAATGATTCCTTGTTGCTCTAGGAGTGAAGCTCTAGTAAGCAGTTAAATTCCAAAACCTGAAAATCCTGACAAGTTGGGTATCAAACACAAACGAATTACTCTCGAAATCTTGTTTGAACCTTGTTTCAGGGGTTGAAAGATTCAAATGTACTGCACGAATTTCAAGATATTACCAGAGTACAGTGTTGTAAAAATACACTTCAAAAATCTAAGGAAATATTTTTAGCTTCATGAGTTTTATAATGAACAACAGCACGGGCTTGTTAATTAAAAACACTGTTGTGGTGCAATGTTTTACACCTTTACCAAATTAGCTGCACGTGTAGTTTTGGCATACTAGGGCAGTCCTGCAAAGTCCTGTGTAATTTAACAGTCGGTTTAAATTGAAATTATACCTATATTCCATTTTTTTAAAAAGGTATTGTGAGGTTTTACTACCGAAATGCAAATAATAAGAAAAAAAGAAATATGCCGAGCACATATTAGACTTCTAGAAATGGTACACTACCACGATCAGTAATACTATTTCTGTCTACTTAATAATGAGCCATTAGTTTTGGTACTTTGTTTTAATAATAAAAACCCGAACAAAAAGCAGGATCTACAGAGCATCTTTAAATCACTTTGAGAAAAAGTCCAATGTATCAAGCATGAAATCTTCCATATTATAATTGCAGTTATACTCAGTCGACGTAAAATTTCGCCAGAGTTCCAACGAAAATAAAGCTCATTTCTGCAATTCCTGGGACAAAATTTGATAAAGGAAAATAGGATTTTCAGATGTATGCGTCAATATTCGATGAGATGTATTTTGCATAATTTTCTAAGTTAAAAATGACGTTTCATGGAAATTATTTGTGCGCATGCTTCTCAATATATTTTTTTTTCTAAAAGAGTTTATTTTTCATTGAAATGCACTGTTTTTAATACATTGCATTATTTTTCCTTTACGCCTTTTTTTTTGGTGTGTGGGTCTCCACCATGCTCTCACTTCTTGAAACGAAGGAGGTGCCGAACAAGATTTTACAAATTTGCGAAGAGAAAATGTCAGAGAAAGTGAAAGAAGAATATGGTAAACTTCAAAAAGAGTGGTTGAGGAAGTAGAAAACACCTCCAAACGACTGACGTTAAATACCAAGAAGTACATCATAAAGGGGGTAGCCAGTCACCTCTCAATCGAGGAAATCTCAGGAGCCTAATAATCAAAAACAAACATTTAGCCCATGGACGAGGCCAAGGCTCTTTTAACGGAGGCAGAAAGGGGTTTCGTGGCAGAGGAAGGATGACTGCTCCACCCTCCTCAATTCCCGCTAGTGGGTAAACGTATGCCCTGGTGATTGCAACACAACCACCAACATTTTAACTAGTGGGAAATCCGTCTACTGCCGTTGTTCCATCTGGAACCATGACACTAGACGAGAGGAAGAGGTCGGAGTTGGTTACCTCCCTCATGACCATGAAACAGCAATGAGGAAAAAAAAGGCCTTTTTAAGGGACACCTCTATTTTTTGAAAAAAAGGATTACTTGAAGTACCGTAATGTAATAACACGGGAAGAGCAAAGTTATAATAATTACAAAAGAAGAGCAAAGTTAAAAAATAAATAAATAAAGGCCTTTTTAACAGCCTAGCAAAATGTTGCGAAAAAGAATTATCTCTTTAGTACTGAATATCTCTTCCCCTAACAAACAAGGTGTTGTTTGTCTTGTCTTATTTATTAAATTTTTTTCTTACGCCTTAGTTCTGACTAAAAAAATGTCTGCTTGTTGCACATTTGTGTGCAACAAGCAGACAAGTAGCGAGAAAAAAATGATTGGCCCTTATACTACCGGCCTTTTAAATAAGGAATGAAAAAATAATAACCCTGATTGTGGCCTTTTTTGTATTTTTTTCCTGTTGTTTACTCAAAATGAGTAACTTAAACCTCGATCGGTGTAATCTTGTGTTAACCACCTAAGCTACGGTTACTCTCACCATGTCACGCAAAAATCAGCAAAAGTAAACCTGAGAAAAAATGTTTTAAACCAATAATGAAAAATCTTTTCTCTCATTGGCTGATGAGTAACGAAGCAAATAGCCGACTCCGAGAGTAAAACTGAGCAAACAGCTAGTTTTGTTTTATCCGTTGTTGAACGTCGATATATCTCTGGGAAACTTATTCTGTGTGTGATGTCTTTTTTTATTTCAGGTTCCCCCTTTCCCGTGACCTTCCCTTCCTTTTCACTTGTACTCATCTGTGGCAGAGATGTACCGGGCTTTTTCTGCGGAGAGAAATATCGCTCGCAACGGCTTGTTGTTGCAGGTAAGTATGTAGGGCAGCTTACAACTTCATTACTTAACGGGAAACCGTTTACTTCTTCTGCTCTAATATTTCCATATTTTTCTATTCTATCAGGGCAATCTCCTCCAAATTCTCTTAGTTTATTTTTCACCTGCTAAAAAGCGCATAGTGCTGTGTGTTCGGGGCTCTCAACCTAATCTAGGAACTCCTCTCTCTAAAAAAAAATAAGGACGCGACAGTTTTTCGAATGTAACGTCGTGTAGAAGTACTCCACGTCGACTCAAATCATACCATAAGATCCCCAAGATGTAAGAATATGGGACAAGTGAGCAAAACCGTCCAAACAGGGATTCCAAAGGATACAAAGGCAATCTATTTAAAAGGTAGCTTCGGGCACAGCTGGACAGAAACGTCCATGTGACCGGCTGCTGCCAAAAAAAAATCCAGTCTTTAGTAGGAGATATTATCACCCCTGACTGCGTTGCAGGTTTACAACTTCTGTCCATGCTGAGGACGAGGTTTTCAAGTAGCTGTTGAGGCATCGCAGCCAATTCGTCTTCTATCGCCAATCGCAGCTGTGGAATCATTGCTGGCGGCTGGTGACCTGCTGCCAAACGTCTCCCGAGAATTTCCCACACCTGTTCAATTGGATTTAGGTCCGGGGACCTTGCGGAACAATCCATGCGTTGAATATCTTTACTCTCCAACAGCTCAGCTCTGCGACAGCCACTGTGCGATGATGTGTAGCATTTTTGTCCATGAAGAGGACTCAGGACCCACAGCACCTCTAAGCAGAAGCACATGAGGCAGGAAAACCTCGGTACAATAGCGGACCCCAGTGACTGAACCTCCTTGGAAGATGTTGAGGTCAGTACGGCTACCAAGCATGATACCGCCCCAAACATGAACTCCGCCAACTTCAAACGGGTCCTTTTCCTTGATGTTGGAGGTGTGATTGCGTATTCCCTGCTCTCTCCAGATGAGTATACGTCCAGAATTGCTCGCCAGACCAAATCGGCTCACATTCGTATAGAGAACTTGACACTATTGCTGATGTGTCCAGTTCTTGTGTTCCTGGCACCACAGAAACCACCGTCGCCGATGAGGAGGCGTTACTGGCACGCACCGTAGTGGTCGTCTTGCAATTAGACCACCTTTGTGCAGCCTCCTGGCCAATGTAAATTGCGATAACGGACGTCCAGTTGTCTGTTACATGTGCCTTGCGATTTATCACGCTGTCTGCCGCCTGTTTCTTCTAGCTTGTGGGACAATATACCTGTCGTCCGTCGTCGTTGTTGCTCGTGGAAGACCACTGCTAAACTCTCGGGCAGCTGTTCCTGTCGTTTGAAACGCTCTCCAAGATCGTGAAACGATGCTGTGAGCGATCCCGAACTCGTCAGCCACACTAGTCACACTTCGACCTTCTTTCAACTTCCCAATGACGCGACTTCGGGTAAAGTCATCCAGATGTCGTCTACTGGTTGCCTGTTGGCCATATCACACGGTGGCAGCATCTCGACGTCGTTCAAAATGATATACACCATGCAATAGCTACAGCCAGTGTGTCTTATACTCTCCCCACCCCCTACGTCATGCTGCATATATGCGCATGCCCTACCGCACCGTATCCTTGTCTATCTCCTGAGTTGTCCTTCGGTCCGTTCTTTCCGCTCGTTCCGCTGTTATGCTAATTTCTCCTCCTCGTCCTTAATTTTTGCACACCAATGCATATATTTATACAATGCTCCTTACAGCTATCTTTTTTGATAATGTGAAATTACATGGTTCTTCCTTAGCTGACTTTCTAAAGGAAATGATAATACACTGCCGGACAATTGCTAAGGACGGATGACAATAGCAACGATAGCAACCATAAAATGGAAGGCAGGAAAATGTGGAAATTAGCATAAGTGCGGGATACAGTAAGACGTGTTGTGCGTATGCAAATTTTGGATTGCCGAACTTGTTCGTGACGTCATAGCGCTGATAAGAGATGTAAAGGATTTGACGCGTATTGACCGTTGTTGTTCAAACGCAAAGTTGAAAGGGAAGGAATCAATTGACGAACTTGCAATTTTCAGTATGTCTTCCCGACATCACCTAGATGATTTTACGCGTGGTCGTATTATTGGCAAGATTAAAGAAGGGCGAAAAATAACAGATGTTGCCAGGGAGTTCGACGTCAGCCACAGTGTTGTTTCAAGGCTTTGGAAATCATTTCAAACAAATGGAGAGTGTAGCAAACGTCACGAGGGAGGTCGTGTTCGCAGTACGACAACTGCAGAAGATCGGTACATAGTGCTATCAACAAAAAGACACCGGCGCAGCACAGCTAGTGAGGTAGCAAATCAGTTTATGGCTGCTACTGGCAAGCGGATCTCCCGAAAAACTGTCGCCAGACGTTTGCATGAAGGAGGACTATACGCCCGCCGTCCTGTTGTGTGCATTCCATTGTCCAGACGTCACCGTACCGCCCGTTTGCAATGGTGCCATCAACATCGCAATTGGACTGATAACGACTGGTCTGCTGTCCTCTTCTCAGACGAGAGTAGATACAGTCTATCGTCTGATTGTCGATGACAACTGATCTGGCGTGATAGTGGTACTGCATATTGTCCAGCAAACATACAGGAAAGGGACCGATATCCGACATGTAGTGTCATGGTATGGGCTGGCATCATGATCAATGGCCGTACGTCCCTCTATGTGCTTCCAACTGGGACTATGACTGGCCAACGATACATTAATGATGTTCTGCTACCTCATGTTTGCATGTTCCGTTGTGCTGTCGGTGCTAGATTCATTTTCATGGACGACAATGCAACATGTCATCGAACAGTCGCTGTCCAGGAGTGTCTTGAGAGCGAGGATATTCAACGCCTCGTATGGCCAGCACGTTCTCCAGATCTGAATCCCATTGAAAATGTGTGGGATGCTTTGGGGAGGAGTCTTGCTGGTCGCCAATGCCCTCCAATAAACAAGGACACCCTCATCCGTGCACTGACAGAGGAATGGGATAAATTACCCCAACAGCTGCTTGATAATGTTGTGCAAAGCATGACACGACGTGTGGAATCTTGCATCGCCCTCCATGGTGGCCATATCCCGTATTGACATCTTACGCCGGAACGCCTGCGGACGGTAATTGCATTTTTTTCACGTTTACGTATTCTACACAAAATGGCCTGTTTGTCCCTTGAACACGTTGCAAAGCCTTCTGGATTTCAGAGCACAATAAATTGTCTTTCTTGTAATGTCCTGGCATTCTGACATTATTTTATTTCACTTGGCATCCAACCACACTTACTTTTTATGCGCTATATAGCCGTTTATGATCCGTCCTTAGCAATTGTCCAGCAGTGTATTTTGTGAATGGGCGTCTAAAGTTCCACAATTGTTATGTATCGGCATTAGAAGGACATATCGGGTTCACAAGTTCCTTAGAAAAGCGTCTTCACGGCCCTGTGGTGCAATCACGGTATTTCAAGAAAACAAAATGTAGTTTCTTCTGTTTTAAAGATGTTTTTAAATAATTTCGCAGTCGCCGAAAATGAAATAAAATTCTTCTAAATATCACAGACTAGTTTCTCTACGCCAACGACGAGCAAAATGTTTGAGAAAATTTTCTTATTATAATTTTCCAGATTACCATATATTGAAGGAGGATTTAGAGGTAGAACAGTTCTCTTAACATCACCTACCCAGGGTGTAGTTTTCGTGATACTGGATCGTCATACTGGACGGAGCCTTAACGCAGCATTACAGACGCGAGGAGCGAGGTTAGACGTTCAGAGCAGGGCTTGACGTCCCGGTCTGATTGATCTTGGTTTCTCTCAGAGTGGACGATTAATCATTTCTCACGTGGTGTTTCTGCATTTGTACACATCACATTCTGTAAATTCGTTAGCTAATACTTAGTGAATTACTTTCAATCCGATGAATGTTGGGTAACGAAAGATGGTGTTTTAATATGAATAAAGTGTCCTAATTTTATTTCACAAATTATTTAGAAGGTTGTCGCTAAAATGAAGAGGAATAAATTTATCTAATATTTAGACGAGATTTTAAAGATTCACGCAGAATGAAAGAAATGCTAATGTTAAGATGAAACTGACAAATTACACTGGTTGACAATTGCTGAGGAACAACCACATTTTAGAATAAAACAGCACATAGGTGCAACGCTTGTGACAAAAATCTAAATAGAAACAATAAAGATGCCATGAATTTGTTATTCACGCTGAAGAACAGACAATTAAAGAAATACAAATGTGACAAATGCAATATATGTACAATATGAGCTTTCCAATGGTTTGTCTTGATGACCAAAACAAAAGCTTAAAACACTGTTCGCTATAAACAACGAATCGTCAGTTGGGGATATGACATCATATGAGCTTAGTACACATATCACACCTTCTGGACATGCATAGAAGTAGAGTATTTAAACGTTCTACTGGGATTTTGTCCCACTCCTCTTTCAGTGACATCTTCAGCTTCTGAAGACTCTGAGGCGACGGTGATCACGTAGCAATACGGCTTCCAAAAGCGACCCATTCGTTCTGAATTGCACTTAATTCCAGCAAATAGGCGAGCCAGTCCATTCCGAAAACATCCTGTCTCTGCAATACTTCATATACCTGTGTCTTTCTGCGAGGTCTGGCATTATCATCCATGAAGATGAAGCTAAGACCCACTGCGTCACGGAAAAAGCGATCATGGCTTGCTAAGGTTTCTCTGCAATAGTCCCTCCGTTGAACACATGGTGCGATGTTCTTCCATTCATCATTATGCCGGCCCACACTAGGGCTCCAGGGTGACCATAATTGAGCTGTTCACGGATGTTGGGAGGTTGATAGGGTGTTTGGCGCTCTATGTACAGCAGCTAATGTCCTTAGATCCTCAATAAACTGAAACGTCTCTCATCTGAGAACATCATTGTGATTGTGAAATAACTCTGACTGTCTCACTCTCTATGTACTTTCCACCACATTAACTGGGTAACATGATACTCAGATTTTAACCTCACACAGTTCCAGGCTTTTGGACATAAAAATCGATTTCGATCCTGTTCAATAGCCGACTGATTGTTCGACTTCACAACTAGGTTCCGGTCTCAACGTCGAGGCCTGCAATGAGCTAAACTGTTGTAGCAGTCCTGTTTTGTCGGGCGATGAGGGACACATATCCGTCGTCTTGTGATGTTTTTGTACTTCTGCGGCCTCGACCATGACTCCGGAGTCTTGTTCCTCCGGTTTCTAAAGCTTCTTTAAAACGCAATATCACGCTTTTTGCTACACCCTTGTCTCGAGAAATTGCTGTTCCTCTTTGTCCCTCTTCGAGCTGTACATCGACATTTCAACAATTATAAGCACTTAAATGACAACGATGTGGCATTTTGTACCCAACGAAATGAAATCAAATAGTTACAACGAAATTACTTTGCAAGAATAATAAGATGCGGTTGTGACTTTTACGAAGGTCTGCTTCGAGAGAATGTTATCCCTTAAATATCCAGCCGGCCAGTCCATTTATATCTGAGGTTGTTTAGACTAACACTCAGCGAATCTATTGGCTTTTCCCCATATTTATAATGTTCTTCATTCATGTTTGATTCTAAAACAGACTTGTACCTTAGCAACTGTCAACCAGTGTACAATATACTACACAATATACATCGATAAGGTCAGGTGATGCGTAACATCACAGCCTCTCCTTGACAAATGTCAACCCCGCCTTCTCGTGGTGCATCCTGTTCCCACTAAAGGGGCTCTGACGACCGCCAATAGCGGTATAACTATACCATCGGGATTAGAGGAAATTCTATCCCACACTCACCAACCCGCTTGGCCAGCGCGGTGAGTTATGGCCAAACATCTCCAAAATGACTCCACAACTTAAATCTTGGCCCTCAGTCTCCGGCAGCTGGAATGTACCTGGACAAGGCAGCGGCCAGTGCGACATGAAGGCAGAGGGTGCTAAGAATCCCCGGAGGACCGGACTAGGCTGCCATCTGATGCTGACCTTGGCAACGTACAATGGACGCTCCCTATCTTCTGATTCAAGACTTCTTGAATTGGAAGAGGAACTACAAAGGATCAAGTGGGACATCGTGGGGCTAAGTGAGGTAAGAAGAAAAGGAGAAGATATCATCGAACTGAAAAGTGGACATCTCTTCTACTATCGTGGGACAGATACTGGCAGAACTAGTGGTGTTGGATTTATAATAAACAAGAAACTGAAGGGTAAAGTTGTAGAAGTTGAAAGTTCCTCAGACAGAGCTGCACGGCTTGTTATCCAACTCTCGAAAAGATACCAGGCTCAGATTATTCAAACTTATACAGCCACCACAAGTCGTCCTGAAGAAGAAATTGAAGAATTTTATGAGGAGATTTGTCATCTAAATAATAAAGGTAAGCAGCACTTGAAAATAATTATGGGAGATTTCAATGCAAATTAGGGCAACGGCAACAGAATGAAACTTCAGTAGGTAAATTCGGTCACGGCAACAGAAACCAGTGTGGAAATACTCTCGTTGAGTTTGCAGAGGCACAAGGGTTTTTCATCTTGAACTCCTTCTTCAAGAAAAAGCCACACAGGAAATGGACACGGAGACATCCAAATGGGACGACAAGTGAAATTGATTTTATTATGTGTAACTAAAAATTCGTCATAGAAGACTGCAGTGTGCTAAACAAGTTCAACACAGGTAGTGACCATAGATTGGTGAGATGTAAGATGCACCTCAACACTAAACTTGAACGTGGCAAGCTCATAAGGCAAACAAAATCTATTGACATAACCAACCTTAAAAAACACCATAATACCTTCAAGTTGGAACTGAAGAACAGGTTCTCTGCTTTAGAAGGCCTAACATCGGAAGAAGTGGACATCTCTGAAGTTAACAGAAAAGTAACCAAAGCTCTTATGGAAACAGCAACAAAATTAGCTGGGTCTAAGAACAAGTTGCATGTAAATAAATTATCAGGAAAAACGAAAATGTTGATGCAAAAAAGAAGAGAGATGAGGACAACTAAAGAAGATGTGACTTCCAAAGCGGAATATATAGAGCTATGCAAGACAGTACATAAAAGTATCACTGAAGACGTAAGAAATGTCCACTGTGAACTAGTGAGGAAAGCAATTGAAAACAACCAAAGCCTAAAGATAGCAAAGGGACATCTCAGTAAGGGAAGAAAATAGATTATGGCACTGAGAAAAGAAGATGGTTCTGTAACAAGAAATAGAGGCGAAATTTTGACAAGAGTGAAAGATTTCTACTCCAAATTATATGAAAGGGATGATACATGCACTCCAGACATCATGAAAGATACCAGTACCAGAGTTCCTCCAGTCCTTCCAGCAGAAGTTGCACATGCAATCAAGAGCATGAAGTGGGGAAAAGCTCCAGGAGAAGATGGAATTACTGTAGACATCATACAAGAAGCAAGTGGAGAAATCGAAACAGTACTCGCCCAAATTTTCACTCGATGCCTTAATGAAGGAAAGATTCCTGAGGATTGGAACACCGCTACAATGATCCTGCTACATAAGAAAGGTGACATTGAGGATCTCGGAAACTACAGACCTATCAGCCTCCTATCAGTAGTTTATAAAATCTTCACTAAAGTTCTTTCACACCGCTTGAAGGTAACACTGGACATGGCTCAATCGAGAGAACAAGCTGGATTCAGGAGTGGCTACAGCACAATAGATCATATCCAGGTGCTGAGAGAACTAATTGAAAGAGCGAGGGAATATGAACTTCCATTGTGCACGGCTTTTATCGATTATGAAAAAGCCTTTGATTCGGTGAAACCATCAGCAGTTACAATGGCTCTGAAAACCTGCGGTATTGAAGATGCATACATTAATATTATTAATAACATCTATGAAAATGCAAGTGCAAAGATTAGGCTGTTTGAAAATACAACACACATAAAAATTGGAAAGGGAGTGAGACAAGGTGACACCATATCTCCGAAGCTCTTTAATGCACATTGGAGGGTGTTTTTCAGTCACTGAGCTATGAAAACAAGGGGATAAAGATTAATGGAGATTATCTAACCCACCTTCGTTTTGCTGATGACGTAGTCATTTTTGCAACTACCCCATCAGAGCTGCAGAGTATGATCCAGGAACTTGCTGACAAGAGTAAAGAAGTGAGATTAAAAATGAACTTTTAGAAGACAAAAGTGATGTTCAATGCTTTTACAAGAAATGTAGATTTATCGATTGATATAGAAAAGCTGGAGATAACAGACACGTACGTTTATCTTGGACAGCAGATATCAAGTGAGGGTCACATTGATGAAGAAATTAATTGGCGTACAAAACTTGCCTGGAGAGCTTTTGGAAGAAACAGCATAAATTTCAAGAGCAATATGCCATGATGTCTTAAAAGAAAAGTGTTTGATCAATGCATCCTTCCAGTGCTTACGTATGGTGCAGATACGTGGACTTTAGCTAAAAGAGACATACAAAGGCTGCAGACAACTCAAAATAGCATGGAGAGGTGCATACTTGGTGTAACCAGGAGAGATAAGAAGAGGAACTCGTGGATCCGAAAAATGACAAGAGTGGAAGACATCATGATCAGAGTTAAATCCCTGAAATGGCAATGGGCTGGACATACTGCCAGAAGAACAGACCATCGATGGACAGCCGAAATTTTAGATTGGATTCCAAGGGACAGGAAAAGACCCAGAAGAAGACCACATGGCAGATGGGTGGATGAAATTCGAAAGTATGCAGGGGTGACATGGAGGAGACAGGCACAAGACAGACCGTTGTGGAGGAAACTTGGGGAGACCTTCGTCCAGCAATGGATTGATAATGGTTGACAAAGATGATGATGATACATCGATGAGCCATTACATTATGACGATGATGATGATACAGAACGTAAATAATAAGGAAGGATGAAGTGTAATTATGAAAGAACATAATAATAAGCAAGGGCATAAATAATAAACTAGGGTAATGTTTCTTACAATTTCCCATTCCTGAAAGACAGTGGTTGGGGCACACTACCCCAAGAAAGATTTGACAATGTTTTCGTGATTAAAAAATATCCACAGCTATTATAGCGCACGGATAAATCAGACTAAAATCTCCTGTTATGACATAAATACAAACACTCAATATTTGCCGAACTTTAGCACTCCGCTGGATTCTCTTCGTCTTTGCTTAATTTCAGAGCTTAGAACGATCATTGACACTCTGTATGAATTCAAACACATTTCACACAACGCTTCCCCAAAAACATTAGAAACAAGTGATCCATTTGGGCCTCTTTTATTTGTTTAGACTTTTTTTTTCTAGAAAATCAAATCGTTGTGTTGGGTTACTGAATTCAATAAAACTAAGATTTCGTATTATAATTTTTCCTGCTAAGCCTCTGAATTTTTACTGCTGTTTCCATTAGGTTGTTGCTTCGTCTAATGGGACAATGGCAACGTTAAACTACGTGAAACTCAAAATATCAGTGTCAGCAATTTGAATTGCGTTGCTACGGTCGACAAAGTCCTAGGTTCATTTCGGAAAACGGTCTGATTATGGAAAGAACTTTGACATGAGTGCTTATAGGAGGAATTTTGTCAATCATTTTACGAATGGTAAGTCCGAGATTTGTTCTTAGTTATTATCGGTGATAAGATGTGGCCTGGCTTAAGGTGTTTCAGACATGCGAAAAGGGAAGCGACACAGCAGAAGTTGGAAAAGCTGGGGAGACACAGTTTGGTCCAAGGCTACATATTTTCCCACATATACTCTTTATGTGGTAAAAGAGACAGCCCGTGAAGAGAGATAAATTAGAATTTTAGAATTATAACATTTCAATAATAATGTGAAATACACATCAGTGTTAATAAAGAATAAAGTCTTTTTCTTAAGAAAAATGTAACTCTCCGTTGAAAATAAGTGTTAGGCGACTCTCATAATGTACAGAAACCTGGGTCTTGTTGGTGAAGATTCCGGACTACCCCGGGGGTTTATGGGAAGAGCTCCCCTCAACTAGCTTCCTATACGTCAATTTGTTTAACACGAACAAATTACTAAACATTGTTTAGTTGTGGCAAATATAATATATCTAAGAACAGTAATTTTGACATAGCTGACAGTATCGATGCTAAAATTCTACCTGCAAATGTGAAGAAAGTGAAGTGATAGACATAGCGATATTAACAACAAGAACGCATTGTAAATGTGATCATACTACATAACGACAAATTCCTTGGTATGAAGAAAGAATGGGACATCATGGAACAATCTTTGACATCTTCAAATGTATGTTTAACAGAAGGGTAGGACTGCAAATTAAAGACGTGCAAGAAAGTACCTGATATTGAGGAGTCCTTCTTACATGATCATCCGTATGATAGAAATCTGATTATTGGTGTGTTGATGTACAAATAACGACTAAGCTGCAGAAAATGTAGGAAGAATAGGGTTCTGTAAGTCAGAAAAAGGTTCAGTACAATAGAAGCGTGTATAATGCCAGCCAAACAGATTTACCTACTCTTCACTCAGTAACAGATGAGCAGCAAGAACGACGTAACGTTAATAAGTCTAATCAAATTTATATAGAAGAAAATGGGGGAGAAGAGTATGAGATAATAGATAGAGGGCGTAGCATACCCGTTACGCGTATTGTAATTGATGAACTTAAAGACAGACCAAGGGGTATGACAGGAAACACATTAAAAAGTCAGGCAAAAGCACTGGCATCAATGCAGAGTAAAATTTTTACATATGGCACCTGAGAGCTAAACAGAACTAAATATATCACAAACTGTTCTATGGGTGTTCCAACAATAGAAGAAAAGTAAATAAAACTGGTTATGACAGGATTCCTGGGAACACTGGGCCGAAAAGCGACATGCGAAACACTGATGTGTGGCAGTCACCACTATTCTGCTTCTTGTGCATGCCACGGAGAACCGTATTGCAAAACTGCCAGCTGTTTTACCGAATTAACGAATTCCCACGACCTACAAGAATGCACACGTCACACATCGGTGCATCTTTGCGAAATTTTGGAAGCTTCCTTGAAACGAAATTTAAAGTAGTATAGGTGCCTTGACAAAGAGGATTTGAGGACTGACAAAAATAAAATATTCAACATAACCACGACTGCCAACACAGTAAATGTTCCAATCACCCTAGCACAGAGTTTCCCACAGTTAGTTTGCATAACAAACGACAAATTTTCTCTCAAACGAATTTGAATATTTTGATATGTCCAGCTGTCGTTTTAGGCAAAAAAATCTACTTCTGGTCAATTATTTGAATAATTGTGTACGATAACATAGAAAATTAAGTCGAAGCTTTGTGTAAAAGTAAGGACACAAAAGTCGTATCTTAAACGATAAATATCAACCCCAAGTTATCTTTGAACGAATTCCAAAATGGAAAATATGAGAAAGGTTTCCCTATTCTGTCATTTGTATGACAACATACTAATTTATCTGTATGTTAATATCATAAATTGACATATATCATTTTGTACGAGATGCTTGAATTCACACAAATTATTCTTACTAAATGTTATTTGTATTTTAACTTAACATTTAAATTTCGCAATTTTAAAATGTATGAAATTAAATTTCATTCAGTAAAAAATTAAATATACGTATGTATTTCTAAAATTACTTTTTGAGGAAAAAGAAGAAATATATGCTGGGACCTTCATGCATTTGAAGTCCTATAAGAAATTTTAAGTGAAGTAGGAGAAATGTGACAACGCCACGGAGTTGATTATAAAATACCAACGATATTAGCGTCATTTGTAAAGTGGGACTTGAGTAAGGAGCACGTGGCCTCATTATTCCCTTAGTGCATGTTGCTGTGGATTGAGGAGGGCTAGAAGTTGCCTATGCAGAAGCCTCAGGTACTGTGACGGGGCAGCTCAACGTTGTGCATTACGATTGGGACTTGGCAATTGCTTGAGGTTTGTTGTGAAACAGCGCGTTTGTTGTGAAACTGTGAAACAGTGCATTTGTTGTTAAACAGTGCGTTGCGCTTTGTTGTGAAACAGCATACCGGGGTGCAGTTTCACGCTGGGCTACTCCCTGTCGTGAAGGACGTTAAGAATAAACAACGAGACGAAGTCAGTGAGGCCGAAAACGGCAACTGATCAGCGCAGGGTATACTTGTCGCGGATTGTGTCAAACAAGACCTTTGAGCAACATGCGAGAGAAACGTACAAACTACTGGAATTTCAGCAACATAAGTATTCCGTATTTTGACGAAAGAATTTTAGAAAAGAAACGTTTCGGAGTAGTGGGTCCCTCATGACTTGACTGCCGCACATTAACACATTATCTTACTTGCGAATTGTCACTATTGATGAAACGGGGTTTTGGGACTTTTAACCTCAGTTGATATCCCAGTCACGGCTAACTGGGATCATCAGTTATGGATGTTACTGCTCAAGGCTCAGCGCCGCCCCGGTGGCGCAGTGGTCTAAGCGATGACCTCTGATCATTCGACCAGAAGTGGTCCGGGTTCGAATCCCGGTGAGGCATGGATGTTGTGTTTGTCTTACGGCACTGGCTCTATCCCTTCCCTGGAACCAGTGACCCTAAATTAGGAACGGGCGACTGCTTATAGCATATTGAGTTGCTCACGGTGGTCGTTAAACCTCCAATCAAAAAAAAAAAAAAAAAAAAAAAGGCTCTGTCACTTCAGAGATCTCTACGGGGATTCGCGTACAACAAAACTGTCACTTTTCGTCGCTAGAGGGTAAAGACGCCGATCCCAGTTCGTGTTTTTTTTTTTTTTTTTTGCTGATCGTAATTAGTTTTTCATGTGCTGTCCTGTTTAAACGTGCAATATAGCGAGGTAAATCGAGTCTCTTTTAATCTATTTTCGTGAAGTTATTCATTTCAGTTAAGAAACTGTATGAACGCAAAATAAAGTGCAGAATTTATTTAATACCCTATATTGTATTCAAATTGCGAACGTTTTCTTGATTGAATTCAGTAGCTATCATGGTGTACTGCTGTGAAAATTATTGCAATTCCAAAAAAGGGAAAACCAAAGGTTATTGAGTATAATTCGGTTATTGGTAACTGAGTATCTTCGGTTATTGTATGGCCAAGTCAGACAAAAACAGAACAATAACCTTAGACCCAGGGTACAATTTCTGATTCGGAAAGTTTGGATTTGCGAGATTGCTGAGTTAGCGTTCCAGTTGGTCTTATCGGTTCGAGCACACACACTGTTTGGGCGATGTTTCCTATTGCAATTTCGTTTCGATTCGATTATTTCTGATACATTTTTTATCTGATTGCCATACTTTGAATGTTTTTTCTCTATGTTTATCGTGTGGCTTCGCTACATTATTTGGAAATTTTGTGATTGTGATTTTTCTGGTTTGGATTCTGAAAAATAGGTAAGCCGTTTATTTATTAAATATCGGGTACAAACTAGATTTTTTTATGTAGTCAATGCTGTATTTCGAGAAAATCATTGCTTGAGGAAAAAGCATTGCTTCCGTTCCTACATTTTGAAAAACCGAAAAAACTTTATTTCCTCACATTAAACGACAAAAGTGCTTGATTTGTTTCACATTTTGCGAAAAAATGTCTTAATGGGAAATTTCCAGGGAGAAAAAATCCGTAAAAAGGTTTTTCTGAGACATTATGAAGTTCTGCCATGCCAGACTTGTTCCACTAGTAATATAATTTTAGACTGTTAAAGTATAAGACTTCCAATCGTTAAAACTACAGAGACTCCGGAGGAGGAAGAGAATGCTAGTGAGATATTATCTGTTACTGCATTGGGTGTGGATACAGTACAATCCAATATGACACATAGTAGTTGGACACTGCAATCAAAAATAAAACTAAACACTCATATTAGAGATCTACTTTTTTTAATTTCGCACAATATTATTCAGACAAGAAAATGGTTGTATAGAATTGAACTAATGTCTAATCCTAACTGTAACTACTGTGGCTAGAAGAAACTCTTCAACATTTATCTGTAGATTGCAATTTTGCAAAATATATCAGGGTTTGGATACAACAATACTTAAATTATAGACATAAATTTACTGCACACCATTTTGTACCATGTACCTCTAGACTGCTCTGAACCTAAAAACCTAACAATTCATTATTTAATACCTATAACAAAATATAATATATGAAAAAATCGAAATGCTTTATCTTACTAGCAAAAATAAAAAAATACGGAGTAGATTAAAATGACAATTAAATGTTATTTCAGGAGAAACCTGGAGTTTGAAAGTAGAACGCTTGGATCTCACAAAGCTTTTAATAAATAGAAAGTATGAGCGCCAGTAATATATAAAACAGGAACAAAAGTACTATATAAATTATGAGAATAAAGCATTTAAAATTAAAATATTAATAGTAAAAATGTAGAATGAAAAGTATTAAATTAATAAATTAAAATCTTAAATAACATACAATTTCTTTCCCGATATCGTGTTAGTATTTTGTTGGAAACATTAATATATAATATTAAATTTAATTTTGACCATACACGGAGGATTTCAATAATATACTGAGAAACTGTAATATACAAAACATATATATAAAATATCTAACCATAATGGAATATCATACATAAAAAAATAAATTGATTTGTAATAATATAATTAAGGAAAAACTGGATCAATTGGTGTTTTTCTATCTTATCTTTAGTATTTGCTGTACTATTGTGTAACACAACTTTCCCATTCTTTCATGTCTTAAAAAAAAAGTTATTTCGTTTATTCTAATTTTTGCCATTTTTTTATCTGAAATGCCTTTAACAAGAACCTCTTCTAAGTATATGTAGAGTGTTCAAAAAAGTGATTTCTAAAATAACTGTATGCTTCCTGTAACAAGCGGAAATTCTTGTGCAACCTACCACCCTCTCAGTTGGTTGTCTGCTTTGTCTGGAATTATAGGAAAATTACAATTATTAAAGAATCCTCTACTACTACTACTACTAATAGTAATAATAAAAAAAGTATCAACAAAATGTCTTAATTTACTAAAATGATGTATGAATGTGTGTTTAAATTGAAAAATTAAGTAAACGATCAATAGATTCCTAAACAAATTGTTACACAATTTTTCTTAAAATTTCTGCGTAATTGATTTAAATAAATTGCCCCATGTTTCCCATCAGCTATTCTTTAATGAGAAGCCAATATCAGAGTTTGAATTGTATATGAACAGTAATTCTTGTAATTCTCTGCAGATGTGTATATTCAGTTCCCTATTTCTGGAAATAAAGTTTTAATTGGGTTTTTTAAGTGTATGCGGATTACGCAATTAAAACTTTTAACCTACAAAAATTTTGTTAGTTAATAAATATTTTAATGTAATAAAAAAACCAATCTTCTGTGAGAGTTCGTTATTGTTGTGTTGATTACAAATTAATTTATTTCATCCATCCGTTTCTTTGCTCCATCCAATGGAATATTAGGCTAGCTCTTTTGTAAAATGACAATTTCGTTGTTTCTTTAGCAGCTGAAGAAATTTAATAGCAAGACAAATCAAATGACTTCTCTTATAACGTTTGTTTATTTACATGTAAAAATGATCTACAAAAGACAGTACGATACGAATGCATGAGATTCCACGCCCACGAAATTTAAGTTGGAAATTTTCCCGACAAGAATAGTTAGCGGTCGGCGTTCAGCGCCACGGTGGTAGAAATATGAAATACTACTTGTACGATGACGGATAAGGAGTGACGGAGCCCTGGAGAGTAGCAGTTACAGTTGATAATCCCAGTTAAGTGAGTAGGGAAATCCATGCTCTTATTTCATTAATGTTTATTTGTGTGAAAGTATTGAAAACATTTAGTAACATGATATAGATATAAAATATCAAAAACGTTGACTGGAAAGTTCATGAGATTCATCAGTGCTAGCAGGTTTTCCAAGTAACATAATTGACAAATATTCTTTTGGCATACAATTAATTATTTTTCACTGTTTAAAGAAAAGTTGCACCGAAAAGAAGTAAAGACATTTCTGTCGAATAAAAAGACTTTCCACGGCAGTTTGTCACATCATACATTCCTTGACACGCTTTGTAAAATCCTTCAGCAGGACTCTATTGTTAAGCGTACAGTACTGTATTTGGCAGAAGTATGTTCTTAGAGTATAAACACATCTTCCAGAAAATACAATATTTAATGTTTCCAATTCATAAGTGTTATTCAGCATTTAATCGCGCTAAGGAGATTAGATTTTCAAAAATAAAATATTCTGCAAAAAACTTCATGCAAATTATAAATTTTCAAAGAAAATAGTGTCGACCTACAATATTTGCATCAGGTAAAAAGTGTAGGATGATAATAACGTCTGATTAGTGTAAAAAATATAATAACGATCATTTGATTTTCGCGTTTTTATCGATGAAACCGAATCGTTGTGTATTAGTTCAACATGATGCATCACACAAAATTTTCACAGATGGCACTAAAATAAAAACAATCATTTCTGAAACTGAGTGTTCTAACGAACACTCTGGCACAGCGTACACAAAAAATATAATTGGTAAAACAGAAAATTTAAAAGCTCATTTTCCTGTTGATCAAACGAAAGGCTCCGTGGATTAGCGAATGTTGCGTTCTGCAAGACAACCCAATACGTCGTTGCCTAGCATTTAGTACTCATGTAAAACTAACACCTTCTAAAAGCAGTTCGTATGTATTAATACATCCAACTAAACCTAAGAGACATTCAAGGTAACCAAAATCAAAACAGAGTTTTGAAATCAATGTAACCGGACGAATAAACAGGAAAAAGGCGAAATAGCATTATGTTTGTGATAGTAATCTCTTGAATTATTCCTCCAGATACAAAGTGCTACAGTTAGTCTACAATACGTTTTGTTTCTTGTGGCAGAGTCCCTTCCGGTGCCCTTGGAATGGTCTGATTTAATTAATAAGATTTAAAATCTGATCTGCTTGATTTGATAAATTAATATTTCACCACAAATTCGATAAATTAAATTTTATTACTGAAATAAACCATTAAATCTATTTTAAATTATATGCGATTAAAACACATTGGTTAGTATAATTCACTGGATAAATACATCGTTTATCGGAAGAGTAGCAGTCATCGTATTCAGTTGCATTTAACAATACTCAGGTTTGAGCACAGCATCGATATTCATTTCCTTTTTACTTAATGCTAAGAAAAGCTGATTCTTTTTAACAAGTGTCTGAGCATGCACATTTAAGAATCTTTTCAGATCAACAGTGTTGGCACACAATAACAAAAAACATTCGTTTGGTTTCCAAGTGCTATTTTTGCTTCCCCCGCCCCAAATGTTTTTTTCCCTAATGACACTTCCGATATTTGATAGCAGAATTTTTTTTACTGGATTTTTAACGACCACCGTGAGCAACTCAATGGGCTATAAGAAGCAGTCGCCCGTCCCTAATTCAGGGTCACTGGTTCCAGGGAATGGAGAGCGCCAGTGCCGTAAGACAAACACGAAATCCATGCCTCACCGGGATTCGAACCCGGACCCCGTTCGGACGAATTATCGGAGGCCATCGCTTAGACCACGGCGCCACAGGGGCGGCTCAGAAAGGTTCACCTCTCCCTCGAATCAGCAAATCCTGCAGTTAAGAACACTGTGTAGGCCCTCTCCAGTCTTTAAATTATAACTGAAGTGCAAATAATAGCTATGGAATCTCATCCGTTGGGTCAGTTGATAAACCTTCAGCAAGGGTTACTTACATCATACGTGATGATTTTAAAAACCTTGCCATTATTGTCCGTAGAAAATGTTCCATTGCAGTAATTATGTATTCACCTCAGTGCATTGCTTCAACTTTCATTACATAGTTTTTATTTACGTGTTCATCAAAGATACATTATGAATGGGTACGATGAAAGCATTTACAGATTCCTAGTAGTTTTTGTATTTAGATTTTTTTTTCAGCAGAACATACGTTGGTTGGAAATATATCAAGCTGTTAATTATTTTAATATAAATTTGTAGCACTTACTCTCCCTCTGTTTCTATACCAGCTATCCTATGTCAACTGCTTTCATATTTCACTCCAGAAATCAATTTACAATGTCTTTCGGATGTCTTCCACATTTACAACTCGCCCTCCCACAATCCCCATTTCTTCATAAATGTCATGATAGTTGGTTCCATTCCCCTTTTCTTCATACATGTCTTGACAGTGGTACCATTCCCTTTTTCTTCACACATGTCTTGATAGTTGGCCCAAGCTAAAAAAAAAACATGTTGTTTTTGACTAATGCGTGGTGTTGTTAATTCAAGAAACTTCTTTCGTCTTATATCGTCCAAAATTATGTTCATAAATCATATGCTTTCAAATACTATTTCGTAATAGCGCCCGTACTGTCCATCACGTGGGAAAAGTGATATTATTTTCGTTGCTCCTAAACGACACCTGCTTACACGGAGAATCTAATATTATATTTATATTTCATGCAGTAGTAAAAACTTGCACATCGCTCGGTTATTCATGGTGGTGAAATGTGTGATGATTTCAAGGAAAATTTCTTACACGTATTTTACGAAAAGGATAGGCATTGTGACCAAATAAAGGAGAAAGAATAGAATACCTGCGGTGGATAACAAACGGTAAAATTAAGTGCATGAATGCAACTGAGTCATGAATGTGTTTACACGACATGGGAACTGTTTTAACTATTTAAATTTGTAAAACTCCTTGTTGTCTTTCAGAATCGTGTTCCTCAAGAATGGGGCCACAAGCATATATGCCTTCATAAAGGCTTTGTATGTTTATACTTTGGCAAAATGGGGCGATTTAATGCACCTTATACAGTATGGTTCTCAGTATATGCCATTCATGAAGAAAATATAGACAGCATGATCAAAAATATAAAATGTTTAAATTTAAGAGTCAAATCTTTCGCACCTTGAAGGAAATAATGGATTTTATTCATATCTGAATATACCTATATGCAATAACAAAAATGTGAGTTTTTATCAAAATGCTCATTGTTTTCATTCGCATGAATATGCTATCCGAAATGTATAACGATATGAACACGACGAAAGACAGGGTGTTTCACTAGGTAGTCGCCCATAAAGAATCAGTCATATTTTGCAACATACTCTACTTAT
Organism: Macrothele yani; assembly: GCA_039090855.1. Classification (NCBI taxonomy): domain Eukaryota; kingdom Metazoa; phylum Arthropoda; class Arachnida; order Araneae; family Macrothelidae; genus Macrothele; species Macrothele yani. The sequence goes on along the minus strand of CM077033.1, from coordinate 45,769,678 downwards.
AAACATAACATGTGGTTTACAACGTTCCTTAGTTCATGGAAATATAACACGATTTGCAATAAATGTTTGAAATGTCCTCCACCGACGTCCAAACACACCCGAACGCGACGCTTCATATTATGGAAAGCCCCGCGCAGCATGTCCTGATCAGTAATCCAGATTGCTGCACTGATTTTACTTTCTAAGTCTTCTAACGAGCGAGGCTTATTTCCATAATCACGACACTTCGAATATTCCCTTAAGAAAAAATCGGGAATAATCAAATTTAGTGAACGAAGCAACCACAGTCCTTCGACATCACTCGGTCACCGTAGAAAGAGGAAATATCTCTCATGTTCACACAGGATTTGTGGCAGGTCACTCCATCCTGTTGAAAGCACCCTGTTGAAAGCACCCTGTTGTCTAATTGATGTTGGTTAATTGTTCCACAAATAATCTTAAAATGTTAACATATGACTCTGAGTTTACTTCGCTCCTGAAGAAAATGGGCATATTTATATTCTTGTTTGGGCAAAGCACACTAAACACCAACTTTTAGAGGATGCATGGGGCTCCGTGTAATTCATATGGATTATATGACCAGATACGGGAGTTTTGGGACTTGGCATACCACTCCAAATCAAACTATGCTTCGTCAGTAAACTATGTGAATTCCAAACTGCTCGGAATTGTGACTAAAAATGGCAGGAACTAGTGACAGTAAGACACAAGCTTTTCAAGATGAGGTTCTTGCAACTTTTGTACAGCTGTCACACGGCACGGACGACGCAATTTTTTCTGGCTCTTTGGCAGGTGTTAAGGAATACCTAATTTCTTGATATTAACGCTCTAGTGACTTCTACGTTGATGCCAGCAGACTGTGCTTCACCTGTTTGATTTTTCATTCCGCTAAAGGAAAAAGTCGACCATTGTACTAATTCATGACACCGTCAGTAATTTATAATTTCTTCGTTAAACTGGCGATCTATAGTTTCTCTGAAGCTTTGCTTCCCCTAAACTTATCGAGGAATTCACGCTGTTTAAACTTTGTAGACTGTCATCCAGTAACTTTTTACAACAAACATCCGCTCCGCAAGGGTATACACAACTATACTGAATGGCGTCCAACGACACAGTAAAAGAAGCAGATTGCCTCGGAATCAACGTAACCCGACATCTGGTGAGGTGACATTACAACGAATCGACGCATTATCAGGAAAATCATTCTCGCGTATTTCTCAAGAGCCAAGATAACTTGTAAACAAAATGTCGTATTTCTATGTAGAGTGCCGAAAACACAATAGTTGGTTCTTTGGGGTACTACTTACTGGAACACCCTGTACCATCGGCGACGATATTTCAATAAATTTGCATTCCCTATTTTATACTAATTTTCTGTAAACAACCAGACCTGAACCTGATAATAATAAAATTATGAGATGCATACAAGTGGCTAATTTATTTTCGTAATCTAAATATAACTTTATTGTTGCACAAAAACAGAAACACAGTAATTTTCATTATATTGTTCATAAAAGTAATGAAATTTATGAATAAATGAAGATTTGTTTTACAAACTCCAATCAACAAGCTAAAGTCGCAGGAAATTTCGGCTTCTTGCCAAATGTGGTTTAAAAAGCTTCAGCTGTTAGGATTGGGTCATCAGTTACATACTGTTCCTCATGCCAACCCACTTTGTGCAAACAAAATATAGACATTATGCGTTTCAAATCCAAAAATTATGCAAAGTGTGCATTTTGCGTTAAAAAAAGAAAAAAAAATGAATACTAAATTTCAAAAATGTCTTTAATTAATGCCTAGGCTTTAATGTCTACAGTATTTAAACAAATTGTCTATGTTAAAAATCAAACATTACAGGATTAGTTCACCATTTATTTAGAATCTGAATCCCGAGCAGCAATATGTTCAAATTCTGATTCCCGCTCTTCAGCTGCTCCGTTAAATGTCACTCAACGATGAGCCTCCTGGTTCGCTTCGGGAAATCTGGATCACTCCGCAGATAGTATTTTTTTGTGTTAGGAGAAGCTTCTTTCCACGTCAGCAGTGCTTGCTACGACGGAAAGCGCTTTCAGTGCTGCGCCACTTAACAGGACACAGTCCCTGCTCATCTTTCTCCAGAAGGACACCGCATCTACCTCTTTCGTCGACTTGTCTTCCTCCAGTGTCGCAGCATAGAGTGAGAACTCTCGGGCTGCAATATCTTCCAGAAAAACTCGTTGCAGTTCCGGGTGCACAGAGAGTCCCACATCTTCCGAACAACACTTGCGATGATAAAAAAATTGTACTTCTTTCCAGAATTGAGCACTAGAGTGCCTGCCGTCTAGGTAGGCCTGCAGCTTGGAGCACGGGTGGCCACTTCTTTGTAAAAGGTTTCAGATGAAGGGTAGCAGCAACCAAATCTCCGAATAATGGGGTCTACGAGTTTCCAGCTTCTTGATTACAACTTCCAAATCGACGGTAAACAATGAAACTCGCTGCATTTCCTCAACCAAGGTGGGATTGCAGAACAGCTCCTTCAGTTTCTCTACGGCCAGGTTGTTGTCGTCAGGAGCATTTACCCACTGCACTTCTACCACAACGTTCTCGGAATGGTACTTGGCGGCTCGAAGCCAGGTCCGTCAACTGGTAATTACTGGAAAGGGCGGAAGTATTGGGTTTTCCTAACAGCGCGAAGGCAGTCTTGCAAGGTTTGCCGTCTCGCTGGAGCTTTAGACAAAGCAGACTTGACCCATGCAATGTAGTGATCAAGGATTTTGTGCGAAGATCGTATTTCTTTGCAGGCTAGATGCAGAACGTGCGCCCAACACGCGCTGTGCATGTCTACTGCAAACGCCTTTCAACTGATTTGCAGGAGCACACATGTAGGGGGCTTTGCCCTTGGAATACTTCACTAGATTTATTCTATTAACTCCTGCGGTCTCCAAAGCAGTGAGGGTGATGTCTACGACAGTATCTTCGTTGCGCTTGTCTACGATTTTTGAAACGACCACTCTTGGCCTTCAGTGGTCCCCCAGTGGTGTTAGCAACACGTTTATTATTTTCCAAGTAAGAATATCCTATTTTTCGTCAACTATTTCACAAACATCGCGATCTTTGCAAAGGCCCCTCGTTTCTTGGAGGTCAGAGTTGCTTACATGAGGGAGGATCCGTCTGACTGTGGTCTCAGGAGAGAGATTCTGGACATTGCGAACGATTTTCTTCATCCACTGACGAAACGTTTTGTTCCTAAATACGTGCAACGTTATCTGGGCACCAACGGAATCCGATACCATTTCCTTCCACTGTTTTGTACTGCTATTTTGGCGGTCAACGGTTTCTTCAGAAGTCTCTTAATGGGTGTGTCCTTCTTCGAACCGCAATTGTTTCCCACTTGCGACATGGGCGGACAAGACAGATTTTCTTGTGAAATCGACAACTTCTAATCAGTACTTCCACCACAGATTATTCGTTTTCAAATCTAGTCCAGTTCTTGGAAACTGTAGAAGTCGAGATATCGCTGTAACTTTGCCTTTTTCCATTTTCGGCGGCTTCGTAAACGTTCTACACTAAATTTTAACACACCGCCGATGAAAAAATGTGCTTACGCGCTGCCTTCAGACGGCTGCCTGGCGCTGCTGTGAGAGGGAGAGAACTCACAGAAGTTTGGACTTTGGCTCCTGAACTGCGTCTTCTCAGCAGATTCCCAGCTCACACTCTTGCAACCGATCCAATTAAACCTAAAACGCCACTCAGCTATGCCCCCTCTCCGCTACCGCAGGAGACAAGTCAATTTCGCAGCGTGGCTTCGCTGGTTGCGTTGTCATCAGCGCACACCTCAATTTTATCAAATGAAAAAACTTTGAACGCCAGATATTGCTCGGAAAAATGTAGCTTATGTATCTTGGAGCGGAAAATGCATGTAATGCAAGTTGATGGAAAGTTTATGCATTTTATGCATATTGATGGCAAATTATGCATTTTGTGCATTTCATGTAAAATGGGTACCAAGGTTTAAACTTTTCTATCTCATGTCTAGAGCAACCCAAATGCATAAAATGCATTTCAACCCCGGAGAGCTATTATATTCAAAGAATATAAATATTATATTCAAAGGAGGTTTTTAAAAAATTAAGGACCACAAGTGCTAGGACATTCATTAATAGTCTTACACATTATACTGTAGAAAACTTGTTACATTTAATGTAGGACTTGATAAGAGAAATAGTGTATAATTTTTAGTGGTTGTTGGGGTAATTCGGCTAACAATGTTTAAAAACATCAAATGAGCAGAAAATATAACTAAAAAATATGTCTTCAGCAGATGGCGTTGAGTGTTTGCTAAGTAAAACAAAACAAGCTGTTGCATCGGTGTAAGTTTTCCGAAATATGCGGAATTTCGCCGTGTAGAATTATTATAATCATGTCTTATTAAGTACGTCAGCGAAAATTCTAGATATGCAGTCACTGTATTGAGAAGGCATCCCAAACCGAAGTATTTGTTTATTAGTATACAATACAAGAACAATTAAATAATGCGTTTGGAAAAAGAAATTAAGTAAAAAAATTCAATCAGTCAATTAATACTGTTAAACTTACTTGGAAATTCGAAAATTCACAATTGACAAACACTCTGTACGTTCGTTGCCAGTCCTTACCCAATCCAGAATATTTTAGCTTTCAGTACTCAGATGACGGATTCCATTAAGATTTTGAATTTTTCATACTATCCATATCTCGATTAGACATTTTTTGTACCGCAAAATTATTTTGGTATTATGCAAAATTTTCTGTGCATTTACACGAGTTCAGAAGGAGTTACGTCTTCGCTTCATTACTACATGAACCACATAGAGGGCGACTCAAAAATAACTGTGCAATTTTTAAAGGGCATAAACGTTTATTCAGGAAAGTGACTAATGTTTCGGAAGCGTTAATCTGTAGCATAACGAATGCACTACGTTTCTGAAAATAAAAAAGATCGAATTTTGCAGCCGGCTGCAAATTTCTTAAAGCAAGTAGAATGTTTGAACCCGATCAACAGTGGTCCTTGGACATTATCGGCGACGGAGAGTTATCTGTTTTCATCCACATTCTTTAGTTGGAAAAAAAGGACCAAATAAAATGCGAATTTCATTCATAAAAAGCGAGTGTAAAAGAATTTCGTGTCAGCGAAAGTTTGCTAAACTTCAGCATAACAAAAAAGGCCGTTTATCTAAGCTACATAAAGTCATTATCCGTTGTTTTTCAGAGACCACAAACAGTGTCGATACAAAATGATCCCTTTCTAAATTTAAAAACGTCTTACAGAGCAACAGACCCTGCATTTAAGAAAAAAATCTGTGTACGTACAAAACAATTGTATAATGTATCAAAACCCCGTCCACTTAAAGGGAAATCTGCATCTCATGCAACGGCGTTAAAAGCATTGCTAGAATTCAAATGGTTTATAAATCTAAGTATAAATTTAAAACAATAATAATGCATACCTATTTACGTACTAATATTTGTATTACTGCTTCGTAACTACACTGCTGGCCACCCAAAATGCAACACCAAAAAAGAAGCATCCGATTGGCCTGAAATTCGCAGCATGCGTCGCCCACGAGATGACACGCAAAAGATTAGCATTGCAGGGCATATGCAAATCATGCCCGCCCCGCACGCCAACGAGAAACACTATAAGAAGGGTGCATGAAAGCGGGGTGTAATTAGTGGAAGAGTGTTGTGCTGCCGGACATGTGCGTGGGAAGCTTCCTGATGCCTCGTCGCAGAATACGACCGTCATTTCAGCACGTTTCGCAGTTCGACAGAGCACGAATTGTGGCTTATCACGACAGCGGTTTATCGTAACGAGACATCGGCGCCAGGGTGTGACGACATCCAGCCACAGTAAGGCAAGTATAGATTCAGTGGGTGCAGGAGGGACGGACGGAACGACGTGAGCGATTATCGCAAACGCGTCACACCACCGCACGAGAGGACACGCATGTTGTGCGGCTGGCATTAACAGCTCGTATCGCCACATCACGAACGTTATCACAGGAATTAGGCTGTATTGCGCAAAAACCTGTGTCAGCACGTACCGTTCGATGTCGTCTGCAAGAGCGGGGACTTGTCCCACGGCGCCCATTGCTACGATTACCATTGACGTCATACCACCGGCGAGTGCGGCGGCAGTGGGCCTTTGAGAGCCGCACCTGGACTACGGAATGGCATGACATTGTCTTCTCCGACGAATCCCGCTTCTGCCTGCAACACTACGATGGTCGGATCCGTGTGTGGCGGCACCGCGGCGAGAGACTGTATGAAGCCTGCATTATGCATCGCCATACCGGTCCGTCGCCTGGCGTTATGGTTTGGGGCGCAATTGGATATGACACCCGCACCCCTCTGGTACGCATCGCCGGTACACTTAACAGCCACCCTACATCTCCGACGTTTCAGAGCCTGTAGTCCTCCCTTACCTGCCGGACACGCCCGCGGTCACGTTTCAACAAGACAATGCGCGACCCCACGTGGCTCGCATCGTGCAACATTTATTCACGGCCCACCAGGTGCCACTGCTGCCGTGGCTTGCCTGTTCTCCCGATATGTCCCCCATCGAACACAACTGGTCGCTGATCGGCAACCGAGAGGCCCAGCAAGCAGCACCCGCGGTTACGCCTGATGAACTGTGGCAACGTGTGGAAGCAGCCTGGACCTACATACCCCAAGACCGTTTGATGCCGCGGCGAGTAGCGGCCGGTATTGCCAGCCATGGGGGCCACACGAACTATTGATGTCTGCGTGTTCCGCTAGTCGCACGAACCTAGGAGATCAATCGTTTCATCTTTGTATCTGTTGTTATGTGTCCAGTAAATCGGGCTTTGCTATCTCGTGTCCTTCTTGGTGTCCCATTTTGGGTGGCCAGCAGTGTAGTAGACTTTTATAGGAAAAGTTAATGTAAATCCTAGGCAGCGAACCTTTCGCAAAATTATGGGATTTACCGTCAAATTTCGTATTTTTGTCTTGGGTTAAGACAACTAACCTTGCTACGGATCCATCACGCCTGATGTGATTATTCTGTCAACCCAGAGGTCACACGATGCAGAACATATTTAGACAGCATGTATTAGGACCTGTGGTTCGTATGGACCAACGTATGAATGAGGGCCACAAGCAGTATCCTGGCACCACACTAAAGGGATTGATTCCTTCAACAATATAACCCACATGTCTGCGGGTGTGCCATTAGTAGGTATGGTTGCAGAAATGTTGTGCTGATATGAAACATCCCGAATGGTGCATAAGCTCACCTGATATCATGCCTATTAGACATCTGTGGGATGTGGCGGAAATCCAGTTTAGGAAGTTGGACATACCACATTGTTCTATACTGGAACTATGGACCCCGGTCAAAATACTTTCGTTCCACATTCCCTAGCAGCTGTACATAGACCGTGTGAAACCCAAATTTGCCAGTTGTGCGCCTCTAACCCACATTCTACCTCTCCTGAGCTGAATGCTTTCGTAACAAAGCTACGTCGGCAAGAACTTTTCATTGTTACTCGACTTCTTGACATGTGCGTCAGTTCTGAGGCAGGTGCGTGCGTCACAGCCGGATAAAAGGAATGTCAACGAAGTGTAACCTGGGTCGTAAGAGCAGTCAGCGTATTTATATGGTTGCGTGGGCGGGTAACTGAGATGCATTGATTGTGATTATTTTTTTCTTGTATTTGAAATACTAGGCCAGTTTGGCATAAAGTAATAAAATCACACTACCGAAGAATCAGTTCTTCGTTAGAGTATGAACAAAAAAATTTCAGTGTTTATATGTTCTTAAAACTTTAAAATGAACGTCTCCCTCTTTACAAAATACTTGTAGCACACTGTTGAAAATGATGAAGATTTAATAGGTATTTGACAAATCTAAGTCAATATCCCTAATTTTAGAAATAGGAGTTCCATCCTTTATTTAACATCGCTCTTTCGTTCTCATATGTTATCCATATAAACATTAAAGCTAATGCATCATATTAGCAAACATGTAGCCTTTGGTAAATCTAAGTGGTTATTATATTTCTTAAGTGCTGCTGAGAATTTCAGAAAAGTTTCTTCGACGAGAGTGAAGAATTTCACCAAATTTATGCCTCATGTGTACTGAATCATGACTGTCCGCTAGATTATGTCTGAACTAAGAATGCTGTTGTGAAAAAAAAAACCAAATGTTGAGGTTATATCTGAACTGAGAATGCTGTTATGAATACCATCTGCTAAATTTATATGTTATATCTGAACTAAAATTCTGTTATGAAAACAGTCTACCGAATTTAGAGGTTATGTCTAAATTACGAATGCTGTTGTGAAAACCACCTACCAAATTTAGAGATTATATATGCACTAAGAATGCTGTTATGAAAACTACGTACCAAATTTAGAGGTTATATCTGAACTAAAAATGCTGTTATGAAAACCACCTACCAAATTTATACGTTATATCTGAACTAAATATGCTGTTATGAAAACCACTAACCAAATTTAGAGGTTATATCTGAACTAAGAATGCTGTTATGAAAACCACGTACCAAATTTAGATGACATCCTTGTCTAAATTCGCATGACATCCTAAAATGATAATTTTGAGTAATTTTTTTGGCTTTTTAAGTGCTCAAATGAGTACATTTCCACCCAGGATGAAATCTGTTGCCAAAACATTTTAATTCAATCTCAAAACAATTTGGTATAGAAATCAAATGTATGAAAATGGTATAGAAATGTCTAATAGCTTTACCCGACAGTTTTTTAAAATGTTTTCAAGGCTAAGGTTATTTTCAATTATCATTTCATTCCTCATGGGTACAGACTGCGCTACATTTTAAACCATTTTAATGGCTATCAGAATATAATCGGAATATGACGAGGTTATATTTCATTCATTACTTTAAAGAACGGTTAATGAAAATTATGCTTTTCGTTTTAACATTTTTAACATTTGAACTCCGAATTTCTTATTATGGTTAAATAACTTGTAGAGATAAATCCTAGTAATATGAACAGACAAATATATTTCTTTAAAATTGTGTAAAATATAAAAATCCTTGTCAGTCTAAAACATATTCTATGCAGCTTAAAACGTCCGCCTAAAAATTTCAATGACAAAAGTTTAAAGATATGCATCACTTTTCATCTTTAATTTACGGTATTCAAGAAACATAGCAATCTGTGCCGATACTCGACATAGCAAAGAAAAGGTTGTGTATGTTTTTTTTGTTTTTCTTCATTCCAAAGCAGAAGAAAAACAAGGAGAAAATGCCATTATCTTCTTGGTTTTGTCGAATGTGCAGTTCAATATTTAATGGATTTACAATACTAAAATATCCCATACTACACTGCTGGCCACCCAAAATGCAACACCAAGAAAGAAGCATCCGATTGGCCTGAAATTCGCAGCATGCATCGCCGGCGAGAGGACATGCAAACGATTAGCATTGCCTGGCATATGCAAATCATGTGCGCCCGGCACGCCACCGAGAAGCACTATAGCAAGGGTGCGCAGAAGGCGGGGTGTAAGTAGTGGAAGTGTGTTGTGCTATGAGACGTGTGAGTGGGAAGCTTTCTGATGCCTCGTCGTAGAATACGGCAGTCATTCCAGCACGTTTTGGCGTTCGACAGAGGACGAAAAGTGGCTTACCGCGACAGCGGTTTATCGTACCGAGACATCGGCGCCCGTGTGGGACGACATCCAGCCACAGTGAGGCGAGTATGGATTCGGTGGGTGCAAAAGGGACGGGCGGACCAAAGTGAGCGATTGTCGCAGGCGCGGTACACCACCGAATGAGTGGGCCGGCATGTTGTGCGGCTTGCATTGACGGCTCGCACCGCTAAGTCACGAACGTTAGCACAGGCATCAGGGTGGGTTGCGCAACAACCTGTGTCAGTACGTACCGTTCCACGTCGTTTGCAGGAGCGGGCAGTTGTCGCAAGACGCCCATTTCTCCGATTATTATTGACGTTACACCACCGGCGAGTGCGCCGGCAGTGGGCCGTTGATCACCGCACCTGGACTACGGAATGGCACAACATTGTCTTCTCTGACGAATCCCGCTTCAGTCTACAACACCACGATGGTCGGAACCGCGTGTGGCGGCACCGAGGCGAGAGAATATGAAGCATGCATGATGAGTCGCGATACCGGTCCGTCGCCTGACGTTATGGTTTGTGGCGCAATTGGATATGACAACTGCATACCTATGATAAGCATCGCCGGTACACTGAACAGCCACCGCTACATCTCCGACGTTTTGGATCATATAGTCCTCCCTTACCTGCAGGACCTGCCAGCGGCCACGTTTCAACAGGACAATGCGCACCCCCACGTGGCACGCATCGTGCAACAATTATTCACGGACCACCAGGTGTCACTGCAGCCGTGGCTTGCCTGTTCTCCCGATATGTCGCCCATAGAACACGTCTGGTCGCTGATCGGCAACCAAGTGGCCTGTCAAACATCACCCGCTGCTACGCCTGATGAACTATGGCAACGTGTGGAAGTAGCCTGGACTGACATACCCGAAGCCCAAATCCAAAGCCTCTTTCTTTCGATGCCGCGGCGTGTAGCGACCGTTATTGCCAGCCATGGGGGCCACACGAACTATTGTTGTCTGCGTGTTCCGCAAGTCGCACGGGCCTGTAAGCTCAATCGTTTCATCTTTGTATCTGTTGTTATGTGTCCAGTAAATCTGGCTTTGCTCTCTCGTGTTAGTATTGGTGTTGCATTTGATGTGGCCAGCAGTTTATATCAATTCAGGCCGAAAATGTGTTATATTACATATGCTATGTGCTATAGAACAAGGAAATTTATTTTTGTTTTTTAAATATATGATTAAAAAATCATTTGTTTCGTACTATTTAAGATACAATAGTTAAATATTTGGAATTCCATTGAAATGTTAACTATTAAGAAGCATCATTCAAACCTGAACAATATCGTCAGAAAATTTTTGAAATAAAATACTATATATATATTGAAAAAGGTGTAAAGACGTTAAGTCATAAATACAATGTGTACCATAAAAGCTACTAAAATTGTAGCCTATAACTCAACAAGTACTTTATCAACAGCTTTAACCTGTTTTACGAATTAAGAGAATTTTTCTCTGCATGAAGGTTTAGGTTTCTTGCTGACAGTCTTTTTTTTTTCAGATTTCATAGAAAAATGCTTGAAATTATTTTTCCGTTTTTGCCAGTTAGCAGATTTTTTCACTTTTCGCCCTTTTAAAAGCAAATAGGTTTCTCGTAGATTCACATTTTTCATGTTTCATGGAGAAATAATTTACAGTGTTTTTTCAAGGAATTCTTTCAATACGAATTATTCCTTCAAACAGAATTATGTGCTTAACGGCATAACAAGGAATTTTGAAGAAAGTAAAATATGACCAAACTGTCAACGGAACAATACCTGTTCAAAGACGATTTCCAAAATAACAATAATATTAAAAAGATCATACATATACGCTTTCAGGTCGGACAAGTTAGTTTATTTAAACGGATAGTGTTAGCAAACCAGTTTGCCAAATTACATGCAATTTAAAAAGTACTTTTCAACATGTTTTTTTTGAAGCCCAGATGCAGTTCAAAACGCAAAGATGTATTGTTACTTCGAGGCAGGACTATGCATTACAAGAAATCCAAAAGGAGAAGCAAGCTCTTCCATGAAGTGAGTAGCATCCAATGTATTTATAACGAATATTTCAAGTCGACATTCAGAAAGACGAATATTAAAGAGACATTTACACAAATGTCCCCTGCTGTCGGCCAAAACGATCATTATTTTCCACTAATGTATGCAAACAATATTTTCGCTGTGATCTGTATCCAACAGCAACGTAATTTTTCGATTAGGTTCACAAATAAAGCTACAAAGAGCACTTTAAAGAGTAGTATGCACTTTGTAGTAAAAAGTTCGTGTGTTGAATTTAACTGGATATTACAAGCAAATATTATTCACTAACAACTCTATTCTGCAAAATTCGTTTTTACATTGAGGTGTAAGAAGAGAAATGTATTAAGAAAAATTAGGATATATATTGTTACCTGCATAAGAAGAAAATTAGTGTATTATTTTAAACAAGAATGGGTAAATTTTTTTGAATGCCCACGGTATCGATCAAAAAAAAATGTTGAAGCAAAGTTTTTGGTGTGCAGAAGCTCCGGTGATTGGGAAATGTGGGAAACATAAATGTGCGTTGCAACCAATTGTAGGGAGAAATCATATTCGAAATGTTCATTACAAAGGACATTATCTAACAGGAAATGAGTTTTGTGTCATAGAAATTGTAGAAGCTGAGATGAAAATATAAATTCAATGTAGATTTCAGATCACTGTCGAGAAAACTGTGCAGCTTCTAAAGATTTAGCTCTACGCAAAACTAATTTCATAGGAGATTATTCTAAACAAAAGAAATAATTCTTTCAATCGAAATTTTAGTAGCAGCGAATATGATACATTTGAATTCAATAGCCTCCGTATTTTCGGCGCCTGGCCCCGAATTAATGCACACTGACAAAATCAAACGGCAAGCATGACCGTTCTTTTTATACGCTATTCCTCCTTGACAAAGTTTTTCAAAACCATTTAACAAATGCATAACATATCCGCAGATGGACGAATGGAGTTCCATAACAATAACATAAGCACGTCCTCCTTTTTCTCCTTCTTTTCCTTTTTTATTTTTTCTTCATTAGGAAGACCTTAATGGAACGTTAAAAACCCTGAGTATTTCTGAGATAAGGTCTCGTTCAAAATACTTTCTGGACTATTCTCTGTCGCAGATCGGCCGCCATCTGGTATATTCTGGAATCCACCAGGTGTTTTAATGATGTATGGTGAGATGCGACGAAGTTGTTTCTACTGCCTCATAGAGTTCTAATGTGGAGTAACGTTGTGCGTCAAATTGCTTTAACTAGATTTCCACGACATCCTACTGATATTAGTTGAGTTGTGATCTGCTGAGTTCCGAAACAATGAAATGACTCATATTTAACGGTGTTAATCGACGCATGCCTGAACGATTAACATTCGATACGCAAATATGAACATTTCTGAAGGAACCAATCCTCTTGGTGAAGGGTCTACTCTGTGTGCTGCGCATGATCCGGAAGAAGGCTTTTTAGTAGCTACAGTCTATACATAGGTCCACCATCCCCAGGGTCTCCAATTCAAGAAAACATGATTTCTGTCATACAGCAGACCCTACTGGACTTCATAGCCGATGTCATGCGTAAGAAATCTATTGATTCATGCTTCTCATGCTAGGTGCATTCTTAATTTTTGGCGAGATAGAGATCAGATCTTGATTCACGAAATCAGAATACATGTTTCCATAATTCTTTCGTTCAATTAGTAGTTTTGACAAAACGCAAGTAGTTTACGTCCAAACATTTTTGCTACAAAAGCGAGGACAATAGGCTTAAGCTCTTTTGAACCTTCTCTGACAGAATGATAGATATAGTATAGCGGGTAGTCGTTGTTGGTTGATCATTAATGATGCATGGTTCTACTTCCGTGCAGTCTAACATACGGTCAGCAAAAATTCCTTTTTGTACATTCTGAATAAACACATTATCTTACCCCTTAGTCAGTGCAGATTTTAAATTCACTTAAGGAGGTTTACTTTGAATGTTTTCTTAGGTTCGTAATTGTCAACTTATAAGACAAAGTCTGATTGCATATATCATATGTAGCTTTACACGTGTCAGCAATTCACACTTTAAAATACGTCCAAATATCAGATTTTCTTTCCATTTTAACAAGAGTTGAAATCAAAAAGCAACACTTATGAAATTACACTCTAAACTATCAAGAAACGAGCGAGGAATAATGTGGGAAACTATAAATCATCATCGGTTTTAACTGTGATTGATAACATGCGGTCTCGTGTAATAGGTAACAATACCAGGTTTGGCTAAGGCAGCTATCAGTAACAGGACGACAGTAACAATTCCACAGAACGACTCAATCAACGGACAGCATACGTGGCTCCCTCTGTTATTAAAAGCAACTGGTATTTTTCCAGGCGAATAACAACAGGTGATTGCTATCTGCAATAACGGTGATAGAATAACAGGCACTGTTATTGATACCCATCCCTACGTAACAAAAGTGATTTTCCAATTTTGTAAGGGATCACACATGTAATGGTAGTTGCACTTTCCGTTCGTCTTACATTCGTCCGTGTAGGAAGAAAAAAAAACATTTCCATTTCTGGAATCTCCTAGGGTAACCATCTTGCACAGAAAATAAAAGCGTTTTGCTCGTCGACAAAGTTTTTACGGAAAAGTTCGATCGTACATGGCTTTTCCATACTTTGGGGTGGCTGGTACTTTAAAGTAATCTCTCACTGCAAGAAACATTTCCCTGTCAAGATCATCATATATTTATCTGATAAAAGCAACCAAACGCTGCCAAATATTATGAGCACATAAGTACGGGTACAAAATATTCCCCGAAAAAGTTTACTTGGTCTGTTAGAAAGAACCATCGAACAAACGTTACTAATCGTGATTTGTTACTAATCGTTACGAATGTAAAATAATTGGAAAATGATGAACAAAATGTGTCGATGAATTGTGTTGACGGTTTTCGGCATTCGTAACGAAAAAAATGTTTAGCTGTGGACCAGTGGCATAATAAAAATACTGATAGGGTGCGTTATTGGCAATTAAAGTTTAACTTTAAATTTGTTAGAATGGTTCGTTTCACATCATCCAAAATAAGTTCTTTTAGCACAGGGTTGTCCAACATACGGCCCGCGGGGCCATAATCCGGCCAGCTAAAGGTTTTTGTCGGAAGAACAACACCTCCCGAAGAGGAAAGATAAATAAAATCTGAGCAGCTGTGGAGACAATTCTGATAGAGGGCGCTGTCACTCTGTGGGAAGCGAGAGAAGAAAAATCGTGTCATTTGAATTCGGGAAAAGGAGAAGTCGTACGTTTTGAACAAAATGGAACTCAAGAGGAAAAATAACACCGGCGTTTTATGTCCCGTGTATTTTGTATGTGTGCGGTCGGTCATCTGTTTATGTTAAATATATGTTAGATGTTTATTTCTGTCCCGAGTGAATCATTGTGTCAACTGCTGCGGACTTATTTATTTCCTTTGGATTAATGTGCTATTGTAAACTAATGTAACGACCTCAACACCCGGGATTTTCAAGAGCCGTCGTTAAAAAATAAATGGCTGATAAGAAGTCCTTTTTCTTCAATACTGTGCATCCCTGATAGATTTGAACGGCGACACGTCACAGTTTTAATGCGGCCCGCCTGCTACTGTTCGGAATTTTAAAAATCCCAGGATTTAAAAAAAGAAATGCAAAAATTGTAGAAAACTAAATATTCCAGAAATAAGGAAAAACCACGGGAACAGTTTGGAGCTCCTTTCCGGTGGCAGTCATTTTCACACTGGAAGCCTTTTCTCTATTACAAGTAAGCAAACAAATGGTCCAGAGACAAGTTGATGGGAAAAGAAAGGTCCGCATAGACACTGGTAGTCTTGTTTTCTCCAGCCAATCAGGTGTCAAATATCCACCTTTTCCACGCAGAGCTGAGTAACACGTGACGATTGCCGACTTAGCATGGCATTAGGAAATCGTCTTCTCAATTGCAAGTTTTTTCACAGTAGTAACTATGCTAGCTAAACATCAGTGTGTTTATTAGTTAAGTATCCAGCGAAGTTCTTGTTAAAATACATCGCACCGAACACGGCGGCTCCAGTAAACACACGCAAGAAAAGGAAAATCGATTCTGAATGACGAGCTTTTAAGGGTGCTCAGACCGATGCTTTTTTTGTTTTTGAGTATACCGGGGGCATATTGTGTCTGATATGCCCAAAGAGAACCGATGTTGTAACAGAATACAATACCAATAGACATTATTCAACGAATCATGCCAGCAAATATGACAATCTAACAGTCCACGAAGTAATCAATCGAGTTAACACTCTAAAAAACATAATATTGGGCAACAATCTTTCAGCAGAAACTGAAAGATTTCATTAAAACTGAAAACCCAAGTTCTGAGACAGCCACTAAGAAAAGTTATTTAATAGCCGAAGAAATAGCCAAGAGAGGAAAACCGTTATCGGATGGGGAATTTATTAAATATTGGTTGAACATATTTGCATCTTTAGTACGTCCTGATAGAAAGTCGATGGTAGAAGAAACGATTCTTTCACACCCGACAGTTACTAGAAGAGTAGAAGACTTAGAAAGCAACGTTGAAAATGCTTTCATTAAAAGGTTCAAATCTTGTCAATTTTACAGCTTAGCGCTCGATGAAATTACAGATATAAGCGATACAGCACAACTGGCAATCTATGAACCAGGAGTCACCAAAACTTTTGAAATCGTTGAGGAACTATTGGACTTATGTGCACTGAAAGGCACAACAACTCGAAAAGGTATTTTTGATGACGTAAAACCTGTGTTGGTGAAATTAAGTCCTCCGGAGGATAAACTTTGTGTAATTACAACAGATAAACCTTGGGCAATGATAGAAAAGCATAATGGATTCGTATATATAATGCTGAAATCAGTTACTAATGATGCTATCACATACCACTGCATCGTTCACCACCAAGAGCAACAGTGTGCAAAAACCATGGATATGCAACACGTAATGGAAAAGGTTGTTTTAACAATCAAATTTGTCAGGTCCAAGAGGCTCAATCACAGACAGTTCAAAACTTTTCTTACTGAATTGGAATCATCCAATGGTGATGTAATTTATTTCAACCATGCTCGCTGGCTCAGGAAGGCGACGACACTGGACAGATTCTGGATACTGCTTGAAGCAATAAAGATATTTATCGCAAAAAAGGGAGAAATGAAAGTTTTATGAATGACAATGAGTGATTGAATGACTTTATGAATGACAATGAGCGGTTGAATGACTTTATGAATGAAAATGAGTGGTTGAATTACTTTATGAGTGACTTTATGAATGACAATGAGTGGTTGAATTACTTTATGAGTGACTTTATGAATGACAATGAGTGGTTCAGTGACTTGGCATTCCTGGTAAATAGCACTAAATAACTTGCAGACTAAAATGTGAAATTACAAGAAAGGGATCAACTTGCCCATAAGCTGTTCCAGCATATCCAAGCATTCATACAGAAGTTCCAACTGTTTCAGTAACAGTTGAGTGTGAAAAAAGTTGTCCATTTCACGACGCTATCAAGTCTTCTGGAACAGTGAACCATAAAAAGTACTCTGAACTGTTTGGAAAACTTAGTGATAAATTCACAGAAAGATTTTCAGATTTCAGAGAGAACGGTGGGGAAATTGCTTTCAGATCCGTTTGGAACCGATGTGAATGATGTTCCTGATATGTTGCAGATGGAACTAGCCGAGGTCAAAAATGACACTGCCATGAAGAGAGCATTCGTAGAGCATGATTTGTTAATATTTTATAAAAATTATGTTCTCTCAGATTCTTTTCCAGATGTCTCAAAACAAGCCCTTCGAAGCATTGCACTGTTTGGCAGAACATATTGCTGCAAACAGCTGTTTTCTAGGATGAAAGCTATAAAAACGAAATCAAGGTCCCATCTGACAGATGGAGCCCTGATTCAAGTGTACGGTCAGACAATGAATACCTGTTCAAGGAAAGGTTACGTCGGATCTCACATTAATTGAGCGTTAGGTTTAACAACGAAAGAAAAGATACTAAATTACTTTTAATGCCAAATGTTTTTGTAAATTTATATGTCCAATTCTACGGTCCATTTCTACTGATTTTGCTTTAATTATATCATCATCATTGTCAACAATTATCAATCCACTGCTGGACGAAGGTTTCCCCAATTTTCCTCCACAACGGTCTGTCTTGTGGCAGTCTCCTCCATGTCACTCCCGCACACTTTCGAATTTCATCCACCCATCTCCCATGTGGTCTTCTTCTGGGTCTTTTCCTGTCCCTTGGAATCCAATCTAAAATTTTGACTGTCCATCGATGGTCTGTCCTTCTGGCAGTATGTCCAGCCCATTGCCATTTCAGGGATTTAACTCTGATCATGATGTCTTCCACTCTTGTCATTTTTCGGATCCACGAGTTACTCTCCTTATCTCTCCTGGTTACACCAAGCATACACCTTTCCATGCTCTTTGAGTTTGCTGCAGCCTTTGTATGTCTCTTTTAGTTAAGGTCCACGTCTCTGCACCATACGTAAGCCCTGGAGGGATGAATTGATCAAACACTTTTCTTTTAAGACATAATTGCATATTGCTCTTGAAAATTATGTTGCTTCTTCCAAAAGCTCTCCAGGCAAGTTTTGTACGCCGATTAATTTCTTCATCAATGTGACCCTCACTTGATATCTGCTGTCCAAGATAAACGTACGTGTCTGTTATCTTCAGCTTTTCTCCGTCAATCGATAAATCTTCATTTCTTGTAAAAACATTGAACATCACTTTTGTCTTCTGAAAGTTCATTTCTAATCCCACTTCTTTACTCTTGTCAGCAAGTTCCTTGATCATACTCTGCAGCTCTACTACGTCATCAGCAAAACGAAGGTGGATTAGATAATCTCCATTAATCTTTATCCCTTTTTTTACCCAGTTCAGTGAGTGAAAGATATTTTCCGATGCGGCATTAAAGAGCTTCAGAGATATGGTGTCACCTTGTCTCACTCCCTTTCCAATTTTTATGTGTGTTGTATTTTCAAACAGCCGAATCTTTGCACTTGCATTTTCATAGATGTTATTAATAATATTAATGTATGCATCTTCAATACCGCAGGTTTTCAGAGCCATTGTAACTGCTGATGGTTTCACCGAATCAAAGGCTTTTTTCATAATCGATAAAAGCCATGCACAATGGCAGTTCATATTTCCTGGCTCTTTCAACTAGTTCTCTCAGTACGTGTATATGATCTATTGTGCCGTAGCCACTCCTGAATCCAGCTTGTTCTCTAAGTTAAGCCATGTCCAGTGTCACCTTCAAACGGTGTGAAATAACTTTAGTGAAGATTTTATAAACAACTGATAGGAGGCTGATAGTTCGTTAGTACCTGAGATCCTCAATGTCACCTTTTTTTATGTAGCAGGATCATTGTAGCGTTGTTCCAGTCCTCGGGAATCTTCCCTTCATTAAGGCATCGAGTGAAAATTTGGTCGAGTACTGTTTCCATTTCTCCACTTGTTTCTTGTATGATGTCTACAGTAATTCCATCTCCTCCTGGAGCTTCTCCCCGCTTCATGTTCTTGATTGCATGTGCAACATTTGCTGAGAGGACTGGAAGAACTCTGGTACTGGTACCTTTCATGATGTCTGGAGTACATGTATCATCCCTTTCATATAATTTGGAGTAGAAATAATTAACTTTTAATATGTATATAGTTTTCTTACAGCAACCTTTGGCCCGAGAGTTGCCTGAAATATTTTTAAGTGGCCTTTTACACCAATTTGCTGGACAACCCTGTTCTACCACTATTGGGGGGGAGGAAATACGCAATCCTATCCGAGAATATTGTTTTCACAGTCACAAAAGTATTTTATCAGAAAACGGAAAACTCCCATATTTAGTTTCACAAGTCGATCTTGTGCAGGAAACTAGAGAGAACGTCAAAATTATCTAAAAATCCCGTGACAGCCTTATACAAATTCATTAGCTATCTGGATTCCAACATTTCTTTGCATATGCAAAAGCATACACAATAATTTAAATGATCAGCCTTTTTACTTGGTTTAAATTGCACACCGACGTTTCAGATTAGGTGTTTCCATTTATTTAAGGCCTGCCGTCTAGTATTTGCATGATTATTAACTTATCTTTTGCAAAAGAAACAAGTGAAGAGAAAAGGATAAAACCGGCTACAGAAATCATCTTTATTTATATTGTTAACACGGTAAACATTTAAATTTGATTTATATTTCTAAGATAAGAATTTAAATATCAGTGGAAAAGATATATCTTAAACGTTCAGAAACCGTTAAGCGTACAGAGTTGTGAATTCTACAAATAGACAAAGAATATTGAGGCGGCAGTACCAAAGGAAGGTTTTCTGACAATAATTTTGGAAAAAAATATATATCAATAAAGAGAGGCTCAAATTTTAAAAAATAAACTGTATAAAAAAACTATTCCACATAATGTTCAAGCAATATTTGATTTTGACAAACAATACATTTTCCTTTGTCTGAACGTTTCAAAGTTGGTCCCACTTTGTTTCTCAGGAGGACGAGTATTTGCCGGTTTTAATTGTCGAATCCTTGCCTCAAATAATATACTTTTTGTTTACTGTTGTAATTTTCATAAAACATATCACGTTTGGACATCACAAAGAGAATAAGTGCTTGTGAAAAAATTACTTTACATATCATATTTTCTCCCGGCACTATTGACGGGCTTTGACCTAGTCAATTTATGTTCACCAGGAACATCAAAAGTAAAGTATTCCATAATTGATGTTTCGATATTTATAAAAAAATGTATATCGCTTTTTTTCTTTTTCTTTGGACACAGGGCCACGAAGCAATGCCTTTGTTATCACTGCTTTAAAATGCGATAAAAACACATCTTAATTTAACAGACAAATATTGTAAAGAGTCCACATTTTACATCACATAAAAGCAAGCATGTTCTTCATTCCGTTAATATATGTCAACTACCGCGTTTTCTCTTGCAGTGGAAATTAACGTCCACAGAGGTGAAAAGCAGTAATATTTCACGTTCCTTCCTGAATCCCGTATACAATTATTAAAACTCTTTGTAACTCGGTAAATTCATGAAAAACTCATGCATTCAGAATTCTCATGGAAAAAAATTAAGAACTGTTCAATCTTTTAGTGGATACGCCATGAAATTTGAAAAGGCGACAAAGAATGAAGTCTCTCATCGATGCCATTGGGGAATTTTAGATAAATGAAACGAAGTAAAATGAGTCGCAAAACAGAACTCTAGACGTCACAATTCCGACTACGCGTCATGGGATTTACTGAGGCAGATGCGTTTTGCGATTTTTTAAACAATTCAGATAAAACATCAGCAGGACGACGAATCTGTTCCTTTAATATTCATTTGGGGGAGTTAAAATTTCAAAGAGGCATCGAAAAAGTTTTTGTTTTACATAACCACATCTCTGTTACATTCTAACGATTGCAATGCGTGATTTTTTAGCACGTCTTTTGTAAAAAAAGATTGTGCTTCTGTTATCGGTTTGTCCGTCCGTCCGTCTGTACCCACGGTATCTCTGCAACTATTAGTCAGACTTGAAAAATTCTTTTTGCATTCGAAAGCTTGGAATATGCGAATGATCCTTCATTTCATTTTTTTACGATGTACATATTCGCCGCTAGAGGGCGCAAATGCAGATAATTGCGAATTCAAAAATACATTTTATTCCACATATTTGCTTCTAACAATCCGATTGAAAAAAATATTTTATCGTTCCATTCCATTTTTGTCGAAGAGTATTTTCGATATAGTTTCTTTTTCAAATAACCCACAGATTTTGCTCTAGAGGGCGTAGAAGTAAATTGCATTTTTTCCAATAACTCTTCTTCTAAAACTCCAATTTGAATTTTTCTTTTCAGCAGATGCATCTCCTGGTGCACAATCTTTTGTATATAATTTCGAATTTTTGGCAAGGAATAGTTTGGCCACCAGGAGGCGTAAGCGTTAATTTTCGCTTCTGATGTATTTGCCCTAAAATCTGAGCTTCTAAAATATCGATTGAAAAAATTCCTTCGGGGACTGATGCCACTCACATCGATGAACCTTTTCGAAATATTTTCTTTGTAAAATATTCCACAGTTTCTTCGCCAGGGGGCGTTGATGTATATCATATTTTTGTCAATATCTCGACTTCTAGGAGTCCGTTTATAAAATTTCCTTCTTTGTTGGATAGTGTTTTCCGTGTGACATGTTTTTCATATAATTTCAAAATTTTCAAGTAATTCATAAACTTTCCGCTAGGGGCCGTAAAGGTGAATTGCGGTTCCCCCTATATCACTGTTTCTAAACCACCGCTCTGAAAAGTTGTTTCTCCACCGGATACAGCTCCTGATGAGAAATCGTTTGCACATAATTTCTAATTTGGGAAGAATATGGTTTGGCCACCAGGGGCCGTAAAATTTAATTTCCGCTTCCGATGTATTTGCAGCAAAATATGAGCTTCTAAATTCTCGATTGAAAATAACGTCGTTTGTAAACCGATACTACTATGCCGACAAACCTTTTACAAACATTTTCTTCTTATAATACTGCGCGGTTTCTACTCCAGGGGGCGTGCATGTATATCTTATTTTTGTCATTATCTCGACTTCTAGGATTCGATTTGAAAAATTCCTTCTTTGTTGGATAGTGTTTTCCGTGTTGCATGTTTTTCATATAATTTCAAAATTTTCAAGTAATTTACAGACTTTCCGCTAGGGGGCCTAAGGGTAAAGGGCGTTTTCCCCTATATCTCTGTTTCTAAATCTCCGATCGGAAAAATTCTTTCTGCATTGGATACAGCTTTTAATGGGAAATCGTTTGCACACAATTTCTAATTTTTGTAAAAAAATTGTTTGGCCACCAGGGGGCGTAAACCTTACTTTCCGCTTCAGATGTATTTGCAGCAAAATATGAGCTCCAAAATTCTCGATTGAAACTAACGTCGTTTGTAGAACAATACTACTCATGTCGACAAAGCTTTAGAAACATTTTCTTCTTAAAATAGTGCATGGTTTCTACGCCATGGGGCCCAGACGTATATCTTGTTTTTGTCAATATCTCGACTTCTAATAGTCCGATTTAAAAAAATCCTTCTTTGTTGGATAGTGTTTCTAGTGTGACATGTTTTTTTTTAAATTCAAAAATTTCAAGTAATTCATAGACTTTCCTATAGAGGGCTTAAAGTAAATTGCGTTTTCCCCTATATTTCTGCTTCTAAATCTCCGATCTGAAAAATTCTTTCTGCACCGAATACAGCTCCTGATGGGAAATTGTTTGCACGTAATTTCAAATTTTTGCGAAAAATTATTTGGCCACCAGGTGGCGTAAGCCTTAATTTCCGCTTCTGATGTATTTGCAGCAAAATATGAGATTCTAAAATCTCGAATGAAAAAAAGGCTTTTGTGGAGTAGAAACAAAGTTTTTTTTCTACTCATGTCGACAAACATTTTAGGAACATTTTCTTTTTGAAATAATGCATGATTTACACGCCAGGGGCGTAGATGTATGTTTTATTTTTGTCAATATCTCTACTTCTAAAAGTCCGATTTCAAAAATTCCTTCTTTGTGGGATAGTGTTTCCGATGCGAAATGGTTTTCCTATAAATTCAAAATTTTCACGTAAATCATAGACTTTCTGCTAGAGCGCAAAATGGTAAATTGCGTTTTCTGCTCCTAAAACTCGTATTTGAAAAATTCTTCCTGTATCGCATACAAGACCTGACGGAAAATATTTTTCACGTAATTTCTAATGTTTGGTAAAGAATGGTTTGGCCACCAGGGGTCATAAGCGTTGATTTCTACTTCTGATGTATTTGTTGTAAAATCGAGGCTCCTGAAAACTCGACTAAAATGTTTTTTTTTTGACCGATACCGCTCATATTGATCAATTTTGTGAATGCTTTCTTCCTAAAATAATGCATGGTTTTCCCACCAAGGGACGTAAAGTCACATCTTATTTTTGTCGATAACTCTGTTTGTAAATTTTCGTAAGCTCACGAATCCGTTTACAGCAATATCTAAGGGATTACAGACCCGATTGAAAAACGTCTTTCTTCAGTCAGATACTATTGTTTTTCATACCAGTTTCATTGACTTTGAATAGCTTTGATAAATTTAATTTGCGTCATAACGGATTCAAAAGAAGTGCTTATTACACCCGAAAATTCGGTGTCGTCTTACTTGTTAATAAATGTTACTAAGGTTTTGTTCGTAACACCGATATTTATTCCATGAGGATTCCTGTTCGTTTCGTTGTTCGATGATCATCGTCAAGGAACTCATAGGTGGCTGCAACTTAGGTTCACTCATTCTAAGGAAGGAACAGAGCCAGCACTATTTGACGAGCTCACCAATTACACCCTATTTCATTCGAACTTAAAAACCAGATCTCTGACCAATCGACCACCTAGTAGGCACTTGCAGTTCTACAGGTTTAGCAGTGTTATACGTGTTTTTAAGAGGTAAATTCCACTTCTTTAGTTAATATCCGAATTTCACCGTATCATATTCTTAAGTATGGTCATTAAAACTGAAGTCTCTAATATGACTGTTTTTCATTTATCCATCTGTTCAATGAAAGAGCTCAGAAATTTCTGGTTATTTTCTTGAAACATTCTTATTTTATCTGGGAGGCAAACCTCCGAAACTGAATAAAAACCGAGTGTCAACAATATATGATGAGTGAACACACCTTTTTCTCTTTAGAAAATGAGTTTTGCAATACATTACTGAAACATGTTTCATGGATCCCTACAACATTTTATTTTTGAGTTTAAACCCAAGAAAAATGGAATTGCTATAACTTAATTGTACAAATGCAGAATTGTTTTATGTTTTTAACAGAAAAACAAAGTGTCCAAATTACTAGTAGAGGTAGAAACGTCTTGAACCTTTAGAACTACAATGGTTAAAATGGTGTAAAGCAGATATAAATCTTAAATAACCTTCAACTATTAATTAAAATTTTGTGCAGAAATCAGCAGAAATAATAATTATTATAAATTGACTGCGAATATCTTCCTGTTATGCATGAAATAAACTAATGACGTGTATTAAATCTTTAGAAAGAACATTAAGAAACAGTTTGTGATACACTTGTTTATCTGACACTCCCGAAAAGCATGAACGCATTTCAAAATAATTACCGCCAATATCAGGTGCCTTGGGTAAATTTCTAAGGGAAATATTTTATGCTTCATGTGTTCGTATGTTTTCTAATGTAACTTATGAAATTCAGTCAAACTCACATTGTATATTGAACTATTATATATCGCTATAGTTTCGAAGAGTCGATAATGAAACTATACGTTTAATTAGTTTTGCTTTTGCTCAAATTGATGTAGTGCGGGTTTTTTCTTTAATGTATCGTTCATCTATTCTATTTGCATGAACAGCAAAAGTTAATTTTTCGTGCAATAAAATTTGAAATAATAAATAAATTATGGAAATTCCTAGACCAATTTTTAATACAGAATCCTTGGAAAACAATTTTTTCTTGATGGAGCTCAGTGCTCCCGCAGCTCCTGCTGAAAGTGTGAGATGGGTTTCCTCTTGTTTTCCCGAGCAGTACATAGTAAACGCAGCTGGTAAAACCGGTAGATGTAAAACTGAAACTTTCCTTCGATTAGTTTCTTCACAAGTGTAAAACAACGTCATACCCTCAAACTACGCTTACCGATGTGTTCAATTCAAAACTCGCACATAACGAACAAAAGTCCTTAATGGGAACTATAAAATACGGTTTTCAGAATTACAGCTTCAGTGGTCTTGACTGAATGATTCGTTTTGCAGTGCGATAACACACTCACAATTGTAAGTTTAAATCTATAATAAAATATGTAAGTGGCATTCTGCACACGTTTTACAGTTAAACATTGAACAAAGTATGAAACGTTTGCATTTTTTTTCAGCGTGGTCTGACCGAAGTTTTTTTTTTTTTGAAAAGCTAAGTTATTTTTGTTAGTTTTGTTGTTTGCTCTTCGTAGATTTCTGAGTGAAATGCACAAAGATTGTAAGAGTAGTTACCATCATATGTGCTATAGAATGACGCATAATTTTTTTTCCCGTGTAACATACTACTGAATTCGGAAATACGAAATTTCTAAACAAACGACCAGTGGACAGCTCGTTGGTGTTGACAAGGCTTTAATTTGTTTTAAAAAATTGCGAAATTTGTAATATGCGCAGTTCTTTATTCCGACACCTTTAGCGAGATGCTTCTTTGATTTTTAATGCTGAACATATGGTTTTCTTCTTGAGATTAGAGAAAATGTTTTGGGTTACTGGTATTCTCATTTCCTTAAAGCAACAGGTATCTAGAATTCAAATTTATATTTACCTTGTAAATTTTCAAATATTTCCGAATTTAAGAAAATGAAAAGCAATAGCAAATAATATCTATTTCACAGCATGTTAGTTCAGAAAAATAAAAAAAAGATAAAATAAAAAAAAGAGATTAACATCTGCTTCCCAATTTCACCATGCAGAATGTATGGGAGATATCTAGAACAACTTTCCTGTGCACAAATCACTAAATTTGAATTTGAGTCATTTTTCTCAAAGAGTGTTCACTTACGCCTACTCTCCAAGAAAATGTAGTGCAAAATCACTCATACAGTACTTATATAAAAACGGAAATTGGTCCAAAGAAACAACGAAAAAAAATATGATGCTTCAAGTGAAATCAATAATTTTCATGGGGAGATAACAATGACAAATATAAATTACACAAAAAAAAGAAGAAATTCCGAAAATATGCGAATAGAGAATTCTATAAATATCACAGAACTCAAGTTAAACTTATCCCTGAAACACATGGAGTTATTAATACTGCTTCTGATGAATAGTGTTGCCTAGTCTTCTCTGATATACCTTTAGGTTAAATAAATTCCACGAAGCGTTTTCCTAAGGAAAAATAATTTCTTACTTCAACGCTTATCATGTGGGAAAAATTCTGGTTATAGCAAAAAGACGTCTACCAAGGCAGACGAGTAAAGAGAGTCCAATGTTCTTGCAAATACAGGATTCAGTAGAGCAAAACATGGACAATAATGAGAAATCTTCTTTTATCGTATTGGCACCGTTGGGTAACCAATGAAAAGTGTGTTTAGGTAAACCTTTTTACTTTAGTTTGTTTACTTTATTGTATTTACAAGTACAATGCTTAAATTTTATTTCCTTATTATCAAAACATCTTTATGAGAACACCATACTTTTATTCATTATCATTATTGTAATTTTTAATATCAGTTGCTACTAATATTCTTGTATGAAAAAAGAATGAATTCATGAGCATTAAATTTATGAAATTTGAAATAATATTCTTGCTAAGAGGTTGAAACCAGCATATATTGAGCGCCAATAGGGGTGATCACATGAGTCGTTTTTGTTACAACTAGTGTTACAAAGCACGAGAGATAGCGAGGAGATTTGAAGAAACTTTATCCCCAAATCATGACTGCCTCAGCGGGTTTTGAGGTGAAACCCTAACGCCACTTAACATCGACTAGGGTCTGCGTTTCTATTAGAAGAAGGCAGGGATTTTGTCCAATGAGAGAGAGGAGACCAGAGCTGATGTTCTTGCAAAGCATCTACTGAGGAGGCAATACACATCGCCTCAGCTTAGTAAGAGCGCGTCTGTTTTGAGCTTAGTAAGTGCACGTCTGCTTCTTTTTCGGGAAGGCATATGAATATTTGAGTTCTGACTTTTTAGTACTGTATGATACCCGATTTTTTTAATATGATTATTCAGTAGTTTCTGGTTAGGCGAGAAATGTGCTGCGTTTTTCTTTTTTAATATTATTGATAACAAATTTTGATTTATTAGTAATACTAAAAAAATATTTATTAGATATGAACTCATTCATAAAATGTAAGTTGAATGCATTCTGTTTGGAGAAAAACAAATTTTACAGGTGATCATCTCTTCTGATTTCTGCCATGTTTAAGTATCTGACATGCTTTGAAGAGATATATAGAAATTTGCATCGTGCTTGATTTCTCCTGGACACCGTTCCCACCATTCAAGGACTTAATTTGTGGCCCGCACCTCTTAATTGTAATCTACATGCACGATGGACCTTTGCAAAGAGATATGGTACTTTCATTCTGGACTGCAAAATATTTATTGACAAAAGTAATTTTTGTATTAAAATTATTTACTTTGAATTTTTGGAGGAGTGACCGTTGGATTCGTGTTATTTTTTGTTTTTTTTTATTGGAGGTTTAACGACCACCGTGAGCAACTCAATGGGCTGTAAGCACATCCTAATTTAGGGTCACTGGTTCCAAGGAAGGGAGAGAGCCAGTGCCGTAAAACAAACACAACATCCATGCCTGACCGGGATTCGAACCCGGGCCCCTTACGGACGAATGATCAGAGGCCAGCGCCTTAGACCACTGCGCCACCGGGGCGGCGGATTCGTGTTGAGCGTGATGCAAAGAACACACATGAACTATCACTAGATAAAAAAATTGAGCCCAAAATGTGCATTTGCGCCGAGGAAGGATGACATAAAGAGAAACGTGTTAACCATTTCCCTCTATAATGTTTTTTTCATCAAGTACACACTTTCACCTCCGAAATTGTTTGCAATATTTAAGATCCACCAACAATTTCTCCGCCGTGCTTGATGTCTTCCTGTGATTTGTTTGAACTACTGCCGATTAATGTATACAAATATAAAATATACATAAGTATATATTACCCATCAAATCACTTTTCTACAAAATTTGATTTTAGCTATCTTTCATAAATTATATATGTTGTGGGCTGTGTCTTTGCCTCACCAACATTTTTCGTACGAGCGGCCACTGGTGAGCAACCTAGTGGATCATAATGGCAACTTCATGGTGACCCTTGAGCAACGCAATGGACCATCGTTAAGTTGTTCACCACCACCGTGAGCAACTCAGCAGGCCTCAATGTCTCACTTCAGAGTTATCCTTGAGCAACGCAATGTGTCACATTGAAATTGTTCACGACTACCGTGTGGAACTCAGCGGGTCTCGATTGCTGACTTCAAGGTGACCCTTCAGTAATTCAACGGTCCAACTTGAAGTTGACGACTGTTGTGAGCAAATCAATGAGTATCGCCCACTTCGCTCTGATAGTTTAGCAACTCAATGGAGCACCGTTAATTTGTTTACGACCACCGTCTGGAACTCAGTGAGTTACAATGGCCCACTTCACTGTGACCCTTGAGCAACCCAATAGGGCAGCGTGAAGTTCATGACAACTATGAGCAACACAATGGGACACCTTAAAGTTTTTGAAAATGAGTAATACATGATTTCCACTCATTCGATAGATCTTGTCGTCTGAAATCAGTGAATCTTACACTTCAACAGAACCTTTATTCCTGAGAAGCACCTGGCCTAAAAATTGGAAGTATTTACAATATTACGATGTCAAATAACACTAATCAAATTTCCAAGCAATATTAACTTTGCAGTATCTATAGTCACATTATAAATCTAATATCCATTAAGAAATCTTATCCATTAAGAAAAAATGTTTCGACATTAATTTAACTTCTGTGATCTTCTTTATTTATTTATTTTTATTTTTTTAGTGTTAATAGATATTTTTATATATTAATTGAAATTTAGAATTTTCATTGCGCAAAAGGAAAATTTATTTTTCATCTGTTTATCGACAACGTTTAAGATGGTTCCAACTAAAATCTGTGCCTTATATTTCCAATGGTAAAACTCCTTCACATATGTTCTTCGCAATGATATATTCCCAAGGATCAAAATTTGCATATTAATAAAACTAACTTTAAGTTATAGCATGGGATACTTAATACTTGCTTAAACATAACCATAATTAAGCAATCCAAAATTTGTTTGTCTACTGACACCATCAATGTACAGGTCGCGCCATCTATTAACAGGTCAGAGAAATACTCAAAAAGAAATGATTAATTTTTAATACAATTGTGGTTATGGTTTAACGATTATTAAGTATCACATGCTATAACTTAAAGTACTTTCTATCAATGTGCAAATTTTCATCTTTGGGAATACATTACTTGCTGAGAAAATACATAAAGAAGTTTTGCCATTGGAAAAATAATGCAGAGATTTAAGGTGGAACCACCATAACTACATGTTGACTTTTCGTGATAAGTTAAATTCATAGAAGATGTAGGGTTTTTCATATAATTGCGGTTATCTGAAATGTGATTCACACTACCCCATGCATTTATAAAAGTATATTTAATAAAATATTCACTCATTTAGTATAATCAAATTATCTGACAGCATGCATGTTCGTATGCAAGACGCGCTTCACTGAGTGATAGTTCTTAAAACAAATTCCTGTCCAGTTGCGTAATGCCAAAACCTCTGCAAAATGAGTGAATGATATTTTAAAAAAGTCCGCAAAATATTTAAAGCGTACACTAAACTATATGCTTGGTTTGTTTTCGATCAGTGATAACTCTCTCATTTGATAACACTGACGACATCTGTTGAAAAGCATTGAAATGCGTTTTGTGTATGATTAGTATTGTAATTCGGATATATTTAATGCAGCAGTTGACAATCCATGGATTTCTAACTGTGTGGATAAGGGGGATTGTTACGTTTTGCTTTCCTGAACTAAATATAATGTTTGGGTTTTTTCTTTAATGCAATGCGTTAAAGAGAAAACCCAGACGTTATATGCTTAAATTCAAACGCATGTTCAATACATAATGTCTACTTGGATTCAAACGCATGTTCAATACATAATATCTGCTTGAATTTATCCAGATGGCTTCCATAATGATCATGCGGTGAAATAAAACTTGCGAGTTCTCTGCTTAAAGGACCTATTCTTCGTTCGAACAGAAGCATTGCAGGCAACGAACACAGTATCCAAATTTCTTGTTAAAAATGATGTATACTTATCTTGATAACTCTTTGGTAGCATGGATTTTCGTCAGAGCCACAATGAACAGTGATTACGAGAACTAGCTTTGGTAAATTTCCTGGTACAGTTCTCATGATGTTCTTAAACTCTGGAAAATCGTTTACCATGTTGAGATCACGTGCGTGAGATGATGCGGTGGATGATGAATGTCTTCCGACCTTATTTCTATGAATGTTGGAGTAGTTAGTTGCTATGAATGTTGAGTAGTTAACAGCTTCTTGTTCTCCAGACAGACCATTTTTAATAACGATACCTGCATACCCTGATGGAATTAGTTTATGGCGATTTGCAATTACCTAGTCATGATCAGGCAAAGCACTTCGGTATTCTACGTGCATCAATATCGGTGCTTACTTATTGGCTGCTGCTAACCCTAGAGGTACGCGTGCTTTATCATCTTGGCTCAGAAAAAACATTTCCCTTGACACCAATAAAGAATCAAGCTGCTGAAGAAACGACATTGTTGCCATTGCAAAACCGGCATCTTTATGTTTTGCATGTGATTCACTTGTTGCTCGAATAATTTCACAGGTTCAGTACGAACATGTCGTTTCGCTTCTGATGGCAATCTTCGTCGTGGAAGGAGCCGTAAATAAACAGAGCGTCTACCAACATCACATCCATCCTCCTTCAGCTTTTCTGTTAACTCAAATGACGTCTTTACCGAACGATACGATCCTTCACGGCGCTTTTCGTTGGCAACAGAGCTAAATACAGTAATTGGTTTCCTAAGCAGTGGCTGGTCGTTTTCTACAGAGGACGGTCTGTTTTTCCCCTGATTATAAGCTTGGATTTGAGCTCAGAATATTTTCACAAAGTTCACGTACATTACTTTTCTTTGTACCACGCTGTTTTCTTTTTCTCTGCATTTCACGTTTTCGCCCCATAGTCCTTCTCCAATTTTCTTTAGCTTCTACGTTTTCACGGTTAGTTCTGTATTTCGTAATTCCGTTAACATTCCACTTTGATTCCTTTTCAGTAGTCCAACTACATCTCCGTTTAAAACATCGATTTCAAAATTCAGATCTTGTTGCGCTGGTTCTAATTGAGTGGATATTCCTGGCTAAATTTTTGACGAACATGGGTTTTTGTTCTTCAATATTTTTTTTAGATGAAATAACAGCGGTTTTTTTACGCTTTCCAACCGTAGGTTGAAGAAGCGTATATGCTCCAGCTTTGTCCGTCCGTCCGTCCGCCTCTCCTCACGTTAACTGGCGTAAACATGGTTCGATTTCGATGAAATTTTAGTATATGGTAGGGGACCTCCGGGGAACGAACCCTATTGAAAATGGGACAAATGGGGTCAAAGGTCACGACGTAGGAGCGGAATCATTCCATTGCCCTTATGTGTCACAACTTGCGTAAATATGGTTCGATTTCAATGAAAGTTTACTGTGTGGTAGGGGACCACCTGGGGACGAACCCTATTGAAAATGGACAAAATGTGGTCAAAGGTCAGGACATAGGATTGCGATCCATTTCATTGCCCTTATCCCATATTATTAAGGTGGACGTCAAGTAATTTTGCTTCCTATATTTTAAATGGAAAAACTTTTGTAAACATTTCCTTTGCAATTATTGTGTTCCCAAGGATGGAAATTTGAACATCGATTAAAATCACTTCATATTATAACTTGAAAAACTTAATATTTTCTAAAACATAACCATAATTATATTAAAAATCAATCATTTTTCCTTTGGTGGTGTTGAAACCAGAGAAAAGATGGCGCGACCTGTACTTTGATGACGTCAGTGGACAAAAAAATGTTGGATTGCATAATTACGGTTATGGTTTAGAAAATATTAAGTATTCCAATTTATCAAATGAAGCTATTTTAATCGATGTTCAAATTTTCATCTTTGTGAACGCATTAATTGTCGAGAAAAAAGATGGCGCGACCTGTATTTTCATGACGTCAGTAGACAAACAAATGTTGAATTGCATAAATATGGTTATGGTTTAGAAAATATTAAGTATTGCAAGTTATAAAATGAAGATATTTTAATCGATGTTCAAATTTTCATCCTTGGGAACGCATTAATTGTGAAGAAAATGTGTACAGAAATTTTTCTATTCGAAGTATAGGAAGCAAAATTACTTGACCTCCACCTTAAAGTAGCAATTCTTGTATGTATGTATGTACATTTTATTTTGAAAACGTGTCTAGGAATTTTGATGAAGTCGTTAAACTACCGTTTTCTGGTACTAGAAATCGATTTAGCTTGATCTCGACTTTAGGAGAATTCGTTTAGTAGGTTAAATTACCACCCCGATTCATAACGTTTTTAGTGATGGCGTTGTTCCATTAATGTTACCAATGCTTAGAATTCTTATGACGTCATAATCTCGCGTTTGAGAATGTTGGCGCGCGGTCACGCCATCTGTCTCATTACGTCACGCACTGTGTGTTGATCATATTAAAGTTTTATGACGTCACACCCTTGCGGCAAGCAGATGGTCGCGATTCCCATCTGCTTCATTACGTCACGCGTTGTGTGCGTATGTCCGTCCGCAAGATAACTCGCGTAACAATCGTTCGATTTCGATGAAATTTTAGTATATGTTAGGGGATCACCTGGGAAGGAACGCTATTTAAAGTGAACGAAATGGGGTCAAAGGTAAGTACATAGGAGCGGGTTTCATTCCACTGTTGTTATGCGTCATAACTAACGTAAAAAAGTTTCCATTTCGATGAACTTTTAGTATGGGATAGGTGACCACATGGCGACAAACCTTATTGAAAATGGGAGAAATGGGGTCAAATGTCAGGACATAGAAGAGCAATCACTTCCATCGCCATTATGCGTCATAACGTACGTAAAAATGCTTCGATTTGGATGAAATATTAGTATGATGTAGGGTCTTGCATGGGGACGAATTTTATTGAAAATGGGCAAAATGGGATCAAAGGTTAGGACAGAGCAGCGGGATCTATTCCATAGCCTTTATGCATCATAAGTTAAGTAAAAATGCTTTGATTGCGACAAAATTTTATCATGCTATTTCGGAGGTATACCAAACCGGTTCTGTTGAATATCATCGAAATGGGACGAAAGGTCAGGGCACAGGACCGAGATTTATTCCACTGCCATTATTCTCATAACTTTAGTAATAACTTGAGTAATGATTTCTGGTATGTCGGAAAGCGTATTATAATTAATGCATTGCATGATTTTACTAACTTGTTTTTTCTGTAGATGTTCCGAGAGGACAACTGGCTTCAATCCTCAAAGATACATCTTGAGAAGCACCAGGAGATACAGTTTTTATAGCAGTTTGTTGGGACTGTTCTCCCCAGAATGACAGCAGTAAAGCTTTTCTCCGTAAATCTTTTAATTTGCACTCCCTTAAGTACTTTTCTACTAATTCAGGTAAATTTAAATCTGCCTTGATGGAGTTCCAAATAGAGACAACGTCATCCTGTTGTTGTTTCCCTGTTTTGTTTCGATGTGTTGTTTTATATAGTGCCTGAAGCAGCTGAAATAACTTCTGCTTATCCATTCGGAATTAAGAAGCCGCAAATATATACAACAATACCAACCCAGCAATGAATTCACTTTGGCTGCGTGGTTTATTGAACATACTATGCTGAGGTGAAATGATACGTAAATCGCCTCTAGTGAACGGTTTTGTCATATTGTCGCCAGTCGTTGTTTGTTTTCGTTCCACCACGGCAGAGATCAAGTTGCATTGACGCGTAAACTACCCCACGCAATTCAAAACTTTTTCTGACTCATTTACCTTCGCTCGGTGCTGTTTCTACACTGCTACCCTAGGGTGCACAACCCTTCTTAAAACAGCTCGGTCGACAAGTTTTTTTTTCTTTTTTATTTTTTTTGTAACTCAAAGCAACTGAGATTTTAGGCATAGAATTCAGAGCTAGGACCGAGGACGCCTCGCACCCTGAAAGGGAATACACATTGCAGATGTATATATCAGGTAAAATATAATTAAGCAATAAACATTGCGTACTCTCAGTAAATTAAATTGCAAGTGCTTAATTCTAAAAAAACACAAAAATACTGCAGAGTCTGTCGAAAAGGACTGCGAAAAAAAAACTAACACCCCACGATGATGTAAAGATATATCTGCAAACATATTTAAATTGCATTGTGAACAAACGGAGAGTGTTTTTAGTATTACGATTCCACTATATTTTTGCCGCTGGGTGTCCGAATTACTAAACCTCCCCCTCCCCCATGTCACATTTGATCCAGTTGTCAGGGACCCTTCCCACTGTGAACTGGGACGTACCCTTTATGGTCTGCCCATTACAACTTGCATCTTTTAGATGAATTGAAGACGTAGTTCGCCTGGCGTTCCAGTTCTGTTTGAAAATAAGGTATTTAATTTAAATGAGTTTCTCTGCGGATATAAGATAGGTGACTGCTGTTTCAAAGTTTCAGTCGACCAACTAGAGCGTACCACTTCTAAATAGTCACGAGTTTATCCCTTCTGCACCTCAATTCAATTCTAGTGAACACCTGGGACAGAAAATTTAGACTTCCAACTTTCATGGTAGTGCACACTTTGTACATAGCGCACGAGGGCACTATAGTCTAAGAAGAAAAGTGAGGCACGGTTATTCGAGAACGTACGGAAATGTTCAAGAAAGTAGAGCGACATCAGCTGGATTCAACAAGTTTGAACTACCTGGATGTCTTTTTCCGCAAAGTACTATATTCGGATATCAAGTAAATGAGATCATGTTTGGGTTTTTCTATTTCAAACACACAAAAATTTGTGTCGCATGGCAGGAACCTTGTGTGAGATAGCGTACTATTAAGGATGAAGGAACAGCTCTGTCCTACAACCAATGCGGGCTCACCCGGTTCTTATAAATCAGAGTAGACCAAAAAGACATACATCGTTTTTAAAATAAATTAAAGGCCTATTGATTTCTACACTATGACTGGAAAAGCTTTAATATCAAGACGAGTTTAAGTTTTCCGACTGTAGAAAAAGGATATACGATATAACAGAACAACTCCATTGGGAATAGTAACTGTGCAGTACAACAAACGGTATGGTTATTAAGATTTCACCGCGCATTGACCACATGTTTTAACGTCAAACTGAATCCTTCATACAGCACTGTACTCGGTTACAAAGCGACAAATCCATCTGCCGCAGCAAGTACTCAATCATTGAGCACTGCAAGAAAGTCCTTTGCTCCAATGAATCAGGGTTTATTTTCTACGCGCAGGTGCAAGGGACAAAATGTAAATACCACAATACGAATCGAGGGAACTTGGCTTTCCATCGATTCGTATTAAAAATATTCCCTTAGACAAAGCACCGACGTGATATTAGAGCTGAATGCTACAGTATCATTGTTGAAATTAAACAACCTTAATGAAATTACATTCAACATCACAGTACAGAGATATTGTTTTACCCACTGTTTATTCCTACTAAGTTTGCATTAATCGAGAGAGCCTTGAATATGGAGATTTGAATTGTTGTTTTAACAAGCCATGGAGAGCGTCTAGTCGCTGCCATGTCTGGATTTCAAATTATTTTTTGTGCCCCCTGCTTTCATGTCAGAGTGAATGACAACTTGGCCAGCTAAGTAAAGTGCAAATAATTTTGAAATCGTTTAAAGGTCTCCAACAACTGGCGCCCACGTCCTGAAGACACCAAGCTTGCCAAACAGGTATTTGGGTCTGAGATAACTTTTCCAGACTGACATTTGCCTGGGATATGTAGCAAATCACGAGATCTGTACTTTTTAACGTAGAAAATACAAAACGATAAAATATTTGTTGGCGTGCGATAGGATTTGTCTGATATGTCGACAAATGAGTTCGGAATTTACTTTACTTGCGCCTCAAATACGTGATAACGTAGGAAGAAAAATGCGCAATACAGCTGCTCGTAAGATTAGTTGTCCTTACCTGACAGTGTGTACCACTGCATCGGAGTGATTTTCTTGGTAAAAATCACTTGTAAGGAGTAAGAATGCATGTTGGCATCATCAATATTCTTACATCCTAAGGACAGCTTAACCAGAGGTGTCATTTTAGGTACATACGGAAGGCAAATCTCAATGTCACAATGATTTCGAAATGTTTCCGGATGCAAAAAAAATTTCGACCGAATGGGCGCCAGTTGTTAGAGAAAGGTAACATGCACGGCTGTACTGGGATTGATGCTAGTATGTAAACGTCCGAACTCCTCTTGCATCACATTAGGCTGCAAGTCTAGAAACATAAAATCAAATCTGTTGGACTTGGAAAAATACACACTCGGTTGACATTATTTTTATAATCCCACACACACATAATGCTGTGTATGTTTAAATTTCATGAATTTTCGTTTACTCCCGTCTAAAACAAGAACAAAAAAAGAAAACACTACGACAGACTTATCTACAAATTATACTCTTTTGAAAAAGTACGAAAGGATTAGTTTTTTTAAATTTAAATGTCAATCAAATTTGAATCCAGTTTCGTTTAGCATCGTCTATCGTTGCATTGAATATCTAAAATCGACAAACTAAGCTGTAGACACGTTGCTCTAAAAAAAGTTCAAAATTGGTAAAAAAAAAGTAAAGACCCGATCTAGCATGTAATGTGTTGTGATGATTTTTAAGGTAATATCTGTCGAAAGAAACTAATAGACCTCTTGATTTCGTTCAAAATGTGCACAAAATTTAAAGTCCGTGAAACCAAGTAAGGAAACATGTCTTTTCGTGTGGTCAATGTAATCTCATTCAAGGCAACAAAACATTATTTTTAAATTAGCAATATTTTGAAAATACAAATATTTTAAACACGAGTGTACGTAAAAACCGCAGACAGTTCATATTAATCAAATTTTATCCACGAGCAATTCATTTTCCGCACATAGTTTTATAGTTGCCAAATATGTCAAGAACATAATATTATCATCATTAAAATTTTTTCAAACCGAAGACCTTTAAATAATTTTTAGTAATTTATTGAAAACATATATATATATATATTTAAAATTTAATGAAATTTAATTTTTTAACTTCGACACAAGCTCATAATTTTTGCAAACTTGGCAATTTACAAATAATTACAGACATTTGATTAAACGTTTGTCTTCATACTTTCGAAGCTAAGATGTAATGGCTTTACTTCCTTCTTCAGGAAAATACGGTGATACAATTCTAAGCTTCAAAGAGCTGCAGAATACAAGCAGGAAATATTCCACATGATAATTTTCAACACCTCATGTAACGATATGAAACATATAATTAAGATTTTTTACACAGAATTACTTCGCCCTTAAAATAGACCTTTTCACATAAAACGGAAAACCACTACGTGTGGATTAGAAATTATTTCTCGCGGGATGAAAATTATTATTATTTCTTTAAATTTCATAGCAGAAATTATCTCAAACTCAAAACATGTGGGAAAAAGTAGAATACCGACATCAGACATTTAGGAAGCAATTGATGCTCCATTGAAAATAAGAAAAAATGCATAGAGAATCCTGATATTTTTTCTCACAAGGGACAGGACTCCGGATTAAGTGGATAATATATGGTACTTGGGAGTGAAATGGAATTAAGTGGATTCATAACATGGAACAAAGAAAGTTAATACACGAACGTGTTCAAATATTTATTTACGAAATAATGTTTTCATAAGAAAAATAATGAAATTAAGCAGTTAAATAAGCAAAAAGAAGTATAACAATGAAAGTTTCATTGTGCTAAGAATAGCAAAAATCATGTCTCTTTTTTTATTTCGAAGAAAGGAAATCGACCGAGGTAAACAATATAGCATGTCACTGGTATATCTGAATGTAGATTTTTGTAGAATTATTTACACGCTTCATCAGAAGGGAGTTTGCATTACTAATGTACATATGTGAATAATTTCACCAATTTTGGTTATTGCGTGCAATAATGTAAAACCCAATATGTTACAGCAGTAAAAGGTTAGTATGGAGATCCCACTTAATATGTCTAGAAATACAAAATAGAAACTGGCTGTAAATCGGAGTTAAATGTTGGCCAATAACTTCAAATATTGGAATGGTATAGACCAAAAATAATATAAAGGTATATTTTTAAATGTAGAAAAATTCCATTGAAATGATTTAAAATTTACTCGAAATGGTGTAAATAACATAGGTAACCAAATGTTTACATATATTTCATGGGAGGATCCCTGAGAAGAGTACATTGTTTACGGAAGAACTACTCGTTGTTGACGTGTACACTTAATAATATTTATTGATTATAAGATATCTGATTCCTCTGTCGGGTTGATTATTCGAATTTAAAAAAAATATATTTTCAAGAATATATTATACCGGACCAAATCTTATTTGTAAATTGATCTTACTCTTTCGAGAATCTCCTGCAAAGCACCAGATAAAATTCAGTTCATTTGATATATTCTTTAGTAGCTGACACAAATAAGTACATGATATAGGTCGTTCAAAAAGAAAAAACTAAACAAATGGACAATATTTCATGAAACGAATAGGCCAGCCATTTCAATCTCCCGCGCAAGAAAGGTACATTCTTAGAGATTGTACCTTTCTTGCGCGGGAGATTGAAATGGCTGTGGACACTAGAGAAGGTATTGACACTGCCCAATAGATAGCGGAGATTGCCTAAGAGGAAAAGCACCATAAACGAAATGGCGGCACCATTAGTTGTTTGCCGTAATGGGGAACAGATGGCAATCGCCAGGTTTTCGTGGTCCGCGGGAGTGAATCCTCTTGCTCTTGAAATTCCCAGAAGAATGCTTAAACAGTATGGAGATGCCTACATTGGCGAAAAAAGAGCGTACTAGTCAGTAGATGCGTTTAAAAATGGGCGAACGTACATCGGTAATGAGCAACGCTCCGTTCATCCCAGCACGACCGTTACTGATGAGAAGGTGGGTCGCGCTGACGTCATTATTCATGAAAACTCGAACATTTCTTGAGAAGTTCTGGTGACGGAATTGGATGTCAGTATTGGATCCGATCATGCCATTGTCACAGAAGTTCTCAAGTACCTGAAGTTTTGTGCACGGCGGATGCCCAGGATTCTGCCTGATGAACACAAAATATTTCGTGTGGAGACTTCTACGGCCG
The DNA here is from genome assembly GCA_039090855.1 of Macrothele yani. Lineage (NCBI taxonomy): Eukaryota > Metazoa > Arthropoda > Arachnida > Araneae > Macrothelidae > Macrothele > Macrothele yani. The sequence continues at coordinate 45,730,015 of CM077033.1, read as the reverse complement.
TTTTGGCGCAGCATGACGTCGAAAAACACAACGTCCTGGCATTCATTATCCAAAGGGATAAAACCTGAGTTCATCACTATGAGCCGGAAAGAAAGAGGTAGTCTTCAGAATGGCGGCACGCATCTTCTGTTGTCAAGAAAAAGTTCGAGATTCAACCCTCCGCTGCAAAAGTCCTGTACACTCTATTCTGGAATGTGATTGTACCAATTTTGGAGCACTATCTGGAAAGGGGAGGGGAGTGTATAGTGAACGGTACAGTGCAATGTTGGAGGAGGAGCAGAAAGCTGCAACACGGAGCCATATCAGGGGGCTTTTGTCTAAATGTGTTCTTCTCCTTCATGATAATGTCCGCCCTCATAAGGCATTTGAAGATTGAGATTTCAGATCTTACGGCATCCCCCATACATCCCTGAACTTGCTCCTTCTGATTATCATGCGTTTTGACCCCTGAATGACGCTTTGAGAGGACAAAGATTTAGGAGTGATGAGGAGGTCAAGGAAATAGTGCATTCCTAGCTTAAGGCACAGCTCAATAAATTTGTTTTCTGATGGACTAAAGAAGTGGGTGCAACGGTGTGAAGAATATATTTAAAGGTGGGTGATTATGTAGGAAAAGGGTATATCACATGTATCTTTCATTGAATTACGTTTCTCAAAATATTCAAATTGCCGTTACTTTTTTAACTGCCCGCGTATAATGCGAAATGCTTCAGATCGATTATTTTTTGTAAAAGTTGGACTTCCGAAGATTTCCTTTTCGTCAGTTTTTAGATCATCCCCTAATTTTCTGCGCTTTCTTCCATTTTTATGGCAATTAAACACAGTTTACTCTTTGTTTGTGCGTGTGGGTGTGTGTAGCATTGTCTTTAAACATTTTAGGGGCACATTTCAAGCTGAAATTATAACCTTTCAAGCTATTACCGTCATGGTCTAAGCCCGTACTCTCCAACTTCTACAGAACGTGAACGTGAATAAAGGATCTTATTGAAAAATACAAACAAAATGCATTCTCCTCAAAGACTTAGCAGAAAAAACCGCTCCATAAAATCAACGTCAAGGTATCATAAGGAATAAAATCTAAAGACTGTTAATTTCTCTATCGTGAATTCTTTTCAGCGCTCAGAATTTCATCCTCACGTAGCAGGAATGACATATCGTGAAGCAATATTTTCGTTTCCTACTGAAAAAGACACGGTTTCCTTCATTTTACTTTAGTTAATAAAAACAGATGTATTTGATCTAGTGAGTTATAACAAAGTGTAATTGAGAGGTTATCTGAGCAGCAGAAACTGAAATTGAAACAACGTAAAAGCGAGCAAACTAAGTGTTTTAGCTGTCGATTTGTTTTCCTTTTATTTATATGAAAAACTCACTGGTACGTAATTTATGACCACTAAACTTGTGGTTTTAAGATAGATTAAAAAAAACAACGTTTCTCATCATAAAATGTTAATTATACATCGATAATAACTTCGCAGAGCGTTTAGCTCGACATAATCAGGACTAATGGAGAGTAAACCTATAAACCATTGTCATATCATCAGAGTTCTGGCAGTCACGGATTTTGATAAGTTGTTTGAACTCGCTTAGAGGAAATAGGGTCGGCGTCATGTCGTTGACAAGACGAGAAGGGTTCCTGTATATGTGGAAAGGTTCCAGTATGGTAAGCTTGATAGTCGAATTAGGTTTATCAATAAGCGTAGCGTTTCTAAACAAAAGTTCATAGATGAACACGGCCGATTCGAATATCAGCATTGATTCAATGCAAAACTCATGCATTAAAATTTATATTGCAAAATGTGCATGCCACCAATGTAATTCCCAGCTCAAATCGTGCACTTAAAATCCCTCTTCTGAAATAATTGAACACTTCATAAAGTAATTACGATACAAATATTTTAGCATTTTCTATCAACTATTCTAAAATACCTTTAAGTCATAATGTAGTTCATTTAAAATTTGTAAACTACTATAAAATGTTCTTAATTCTCGTAGCGTTTTGTTATCTGAATTAAGACTTACACAAAATCACACCGCAGAACTTTAAAAAAATTAAAATTTGCAAGCTTTAAGTGCATTATATTGATTTGTCGGACTACCGGGATATCACTAAAGTATATCCGAAAATTATATTTTTATGATCGTTTTGGACTGTAGGAAAAGCGGGTGTGTCTAACCCAGTTTCATAACAGAATGTATTCAGCATATGCACAGCCTGTCATAAAGTTCTAAAAAACGGAAACATAAGAAATTGTAAGAAGATAGAACACCACCAGATCTTAAGAAGCAAGAAACTTACACACAGATCTGTACCTGTGATTTTTGATTGTTTTGGAGATAGGAATTATTGACTGTGTTGAAACGATTTTGAAATTAATTAACATAGGAAGGAGGAAGCCCCAAAGAAAAAAGCTTGCGCAGATATTTGTTCGTTTTGAAATCAGTTTCTATATGGACAATGGATATTGCGGTAAAAGATCGAATACATACAATTTCGCTCTCTTGGCCTTCTCCCTCCTGTTGAACTTCAAGCAGTTATATGTGTTTTTAGGCTTGTTTATAATCGTTCTTATTTTGCTTTCAATAATCGTATCTATCGCCATTTGGAGGGAGTTCTCACGGTTTCCTATCTCTCTCCCCTTTTAGTGGAAATCCTTCTACAATCTATTGAAGAAAGTGTCTTCAATGCTTCCTCTGTTCCATTAATTTTATACCTCCGTTACGTCGATGACGTTCTTGTATTTTGGAACTCAACCCAGGTTGAACTCTCCCATTTTACTGCTTTTGCATCCTCTGAATTTCCACTATTAAGCTAACCCATAAAGGAAGGATCTATAGAGTGGAAACAGACACAGGAGCCCATGGAAATTCCTCACATAGAAAGTGGCGCCCCACGGGCCTAAAACAGACGCAAAATGGGACGTGACCCCGTGACGTCGGCAATAGTTACTACGGCAACACATGCACAACATTTAGTGCCTTTGATATACATGGGGTTAAGTGAGAACATATTGAAAAATAATAGACCAGATATAGGAGAAAGGTTTTTAGTTAGTAGGATATAGAACAGATAGGAAGAAAATACTTCAGAAATAACAAAAAAATTACGAAGATGGAAAACAATTTTCACAAATGTTGGCCAATAATGGAAATACAGGCTACACAAATGCCGAGTAAAAAACGATAAGCCGAAAAGCTAACGAAGCCAATAACGTAGATGTCGAAGCAGATGACAATTGAATACAAATTAGAATTGCAAGTGAAGCAGAGTGGGTATGGAAGAAACAATCAAATGAACAACAGACACGTAAAAACCCAAACGTTATGAATTCTGTAAGGAAAAGTATACGATCAGTAAGTAATAAGCAAAATAATACCACTTATTAGAACGCTAGAGGAATTGAAAACCAAAAATAATCTAAAAATTAATAAAGTATTGCGTGTATTCGTCTTAAACACTGCCGGATAGCAAGCCGAAGTCAAAAGTCAAAGTACAAACATTCGTTCGCACAAAAATCACGTGGTTCGTGGGTGTTCCCTGGAAAACCAACTGTCAATCATCTGTAGTTCTGTGCTAGGTCGCTGGTGCGCTGCAGTCGACTTTATGACGTCATGTGTTTCAGCTTTATACATCCAGTGTCTTCTGTATATATCCTTCCTTTATGAAGCTAACCATCGCTCTCGAATCAAATTTTAAACTTTTTTTCTAGTTTTCTACTTCTTCGTAACCCACTTTCATACTCTATTTTTTTTCACTTTTTCGCAAGCCTACTTCATGCTCTACCATTATACCCATGAATTCCGCCCATCGCCTTAACTGCAAACTTTCTGCTATTTATTTCTTATTTCGCAGAGCCTTTACGCGCTCTTCCTCCCCAAAAGTGAGACACCTTCAAATATCTGGGATCTTCGATACTGTCTCTATTCATGGATTTCCTCGTACCATCATCACCGGTGTTTTAAATAAAGTAAAGAGACAAATCATGTGCTCCATCCTCAGGTAACCTAATACTACCAGATATGTTGGTGCCTTGGATTCTGTACCCACCGTGGGTAACGTCCAGAAAAAGTGTTGCGGATTCTATAATTTGGACTTTGTTATTAGGACTAAGAATATTTTTTCCCTGGTCAGAAGCGGAAGACCCCCCAAACACAACGACCGAAAGTCATGGTGCATTCTGTGTTTCCCTTATTTCAATGGATTCTTCTATATCTACACCAGTGAATTTGGCATCGAAATTGAGCTCTTTGAAGATAAGAGTAAATAAACACAAATACAATTTTAAAATGTGCTTCCGTAATACTGCACTATCTCGACTAATTTCACTGGGATGTCACCTACCAATCTGGGACAAGACACGTGTTATGACCACACACACTGTGAAGTCGAATTTATGAATTTGGCTCTTTTTGCTGCAATAGTGATCAGCCTTCGATTAATCCTACCGTATGGAAACTTGCACTAACAGTCTGGAAAAACTCATCTCTGGAATTGACATACCACAGTAAGCCAAAATGACTGTTTTCTCTTAGTTCGCTGTCGCCTACCAAATGCGTCACCTAATCATGTGACGGGTCTCTCGATATGTACTGACTGAATGGCCACTTTATTATGACAACCTGACAGTTTTCAGCAAATGAGCTATGACTGCACGCTGTTGCCGTCAGAAGGCGAATCTAGCATAGAAAGGGAAAGTTTAGTGCTTGCGACAGTAGTAGAAGTGATTTTTGGGTGACGAGATGGGTAAAAAATGCAATTTGTCGGACTTTCAACGTGGGATGATTGTAGGAGCTCGGGGCCATGGAGCGAATATCACCGAAACTGCCGCATTCGTGAAATGTTCCAGAGCAGTTGTTCTTAAAATGTTTAATGACTGCACTGTCAGCTACAAAACTGGATCTCTACGTGCAACGGGTTGTCGTCATCGACTAGTGACTGCTCGGGCGGAACGGAGATTGACCAGACTGGTAACAGACAACAGAAGGGCAACTTTGCAGCAAATTACAGACCATCGTAACCAAGGATCAATTCAAATGATCTCCGCATGCACTGTTCGCCGTACACTGGATCGGATGGGATAAGGTTCGAACATTTTTCCTGTTAGCAGTTAACAAGAGAAAACGTCTCCAGTTCGAACAGGAGCACCAGGATTGGAAAGTTGATAATTGGAAACAAATTATGTGGTCCGATGATTCACGTTTTCAGTTGGACCTTGCCAATGGCCGAGTGAACATTTGGCGGAAACAGCACGAAAGCATTGACCCCAAATGCAATGCTATAACCTTTTTAGCTGGTGGAGGCAACGTTATGGTTTAAGGAATATTTTTCTTGCATGCTTTGGGCCCTTTAATTCGTGTTGATCAACGTCTGACTGGCACATCATATCTAAACATCGTTTCGGACCAAGTGCATCCTGTCATTTGGATTGCTTATTCCTATGGCGATGGCAAATTTCAAGAAGATATTGCGTCCTGCCATATAGCTCGTATTGTACAGGATTGGTTTCAGGAACATGCCGGTGAGCTTACTTTTTTAGGTGGCGCCCACAATCTCCACATCTCAAACCCATTGAAAATTTGTGGGTTGAATTTCAAAGAGCCATCAGACAGCTGGATCCACAACGCTGCAGTCTCACACTCCTGGAAAGTGCTATTCATCAAGCATGGTCTCAGATTCTACAAACCACCTATCAACATCTCGTGGAGACCATGCCGTGAAAAATCGACGCAGTACTGAAGGCAAAAGGTGGCCCAACGAAGTTCTGAGGGGGTGGTCATAATAAAGGGGCCACTCAGTGTATATATGACTGTTTCTCCAGTTCTTGTGAACTAATGGTACACCTCATGATGGGGCCGACGCGGCCCCTAAAATTATCCTGTTTCTAACTGGAATCTGTAGATTTTATTGTATTTAGTAGTCTTTTAATATATCAGCAGTTTTCAACTTCTCATATTTTTATCGTGCAGAAATAGTATTGTATTGTATAGTTTTCAGCTAAATCAGCATGAATACTTCAAGATCTCAATAAAATTGTTTATAACTATCTTCTCTGCGTTACATTGTGTAAAAAAGTATCTTAAAATTACGAAATATCATTCATCAAAGGATATAACCTATTACCGAATGAGCAATGACATCCGAATTTTTTCTTCCACTGCACACGTGGCATCTATGAAATAAGATCAATACACCAAAGTGATAGCAATTATACGGTGAATAATTTCTATTACCATTCAAATATGAGGTCACCTTTTCATTTTAAAGAAAATGTGACCTGTTCATGAAATTTACCTGTTCGTGATATTTTAAATATATGACGAGACTTTCGCTCGAAATCTTCTCCCTTTTAGAAATGACAGATTCATATAACTTGTTTTGAAAACTTGAATTTCATTAATATAGAATCATCTTTTATAATTACAAAATAAAGTGAGCGTGTGGTTCTCTGCTTGCCTACAGAAAAAGCTTTTTAAATAACCGGTTGTTTGTTTGACGTAAACTCACAGAAGCACTTGGCGGTATGCACATGAGAATAGTTTTCTGAAATATAGAATTAAAAAGTTTCAATTCAGTTTTGTGTAACCCCTTGTGTTTCGAGGAATCTAATAAGCAGTACAATACACCTTTTCTTGTAGGATAAAAGCCAAAATTATCCCTGTAAGGTACGGTTTATTTTCCTTGAAATTCAGTGATCCGGATCCACTTATGTAACGGAATGTGCCTTGGCAACTGCTTGTACCAATGGCTTAACACATTATTCAAATAAAGAAAGGTGCACTGAAATAAAAATAACACTAATTAAAAAATATGGAACATTAAAAATGACATAAACGCAATCGTGCTAGGATACGTGTAGCACCACAACTCTTAATGAGGAGATGGTCCACATACATTCTTTGGGCTCATCCGGTTAATTAAATTAAAAACTGAAACATAAACACTCTCGTTGCGAATGATTTTTGTTTTAGATTCTTTTAGCGATAATCATATCTTCAATGAAAAGTTGTAAAGATAAGTACCTGGCGTAAATTTAGATATTCATTTCTGCAAAATATGCATATTTCAAATTTATACTTTCGCTGCTTCTGAGATGCATCTAAGTTTTATTAGGGGCAAAAGTGTTGAAGGCTTAACGGCTGTTTCAGTTTCCTGGATGTCGTCCTGCGCTTTTCGAAAAAATAGTATACTTGCACTTCATGTGCCCGAACGATTGCTGTCCTTATGAGAAATCTGATATGCAATATTTTCGATACGTTTAGTAGACGGAAGCTTGCGTTTCTTTCTGTTATTCCTGGTAATACACCAGAATAAAATCAAACGAACCGGAGAAACTTTGTAAGATGACATAGCACAAAGAATATGTTTTCCAGTATTCTTAATGAACGAGTCATTAGCACATGTGAGAGAAATGCCATTAAATGAATCTATTTGAGGAAGAATTTCCACGTGACACCAGAAATATTTACCAAATTTTCAGTAATATAGTACACAGGTATTTTCGTCGAAAGAGTTTGCTGAGGATGGACTAAATGCGTAAAAGTTTATCAACAATGCATGGGCAATTTACCCATTCGTTGATAAAATGCATCATTAAAAGTGATATGAATTTCACGTTAATTTTGTCCGTGAGGAAATTTCAGACAGATTGACTACATTTAAATGTTCAAGTTCTTATGATAAAATGTCGGATATTTAACCAATGGCAAAAAACATGGGGTCTCCTTTCTGTCAGGAACTACAGGGTATTTTACTCTCTCTCGGCCACAGATTTTCCCTTATAACTTGCAAACAAATGTACGTAATTTAGTTAAATTTCACACGGACCTACTTTGGTGTATGAGAATCATGGTCAGCGAACTGCCGAAGACAGCGAACATGCAGTCGGCCTTCACTTCACCCAGGCGCCAATCACGGGTTAGAGAGTAGCGAGTGTCGGCGCTACGCTGTAGGTGTTGTCGGTCCTGTGCGAACTTCAGACGGATTGGGTGTTCGCTGTCCTCGGTAGTTGGTGTGAACTACGGCTAACTGGGATCATAAACTATTGATGTTACTGCTCAGTAACAGTTATAATTGATAATCCCAGTTAGGCCTGGTGTGAACTAACAAAGGGAAATTTTGCTAAGGGACCATCAACAGTCATCGTGCCTTTGTGTTACAAACAATTACAGTAAGACCGGATACACAGTGGAATAGCGCGTGTTTATAGCCCGCGAGTACTGTAAAACTGAGTCTATAAGGGAGTGACTAAGACAATTCATTGCCCAATTTGGGGCTCCAGAACCACATGCAAAATCCACCATTCAATATCTGGTAAAGAAACTGGAAACTACGGGAACATTTTTGGATATCCACGAAACAGTACGTCCAAAACTGCCAGAAGCCACGATGCACAACTTGAAGAACACATTCCTGGCCACCCCACAGAAGTCCTTACGTAAACTGTCGCAGGAGATGGGGGTTTTCACAAGCACATGTCAACGAGCTGCAAAAAATTCAAAGCTGCTTTCATATTGAGTTACTGCTGTGCAAGAATTGATACCTACCGACGAACTGAAAGTACTGAATTACTGTCATTGGTTCCAGCAAATTGTCAACACATCCATGAATACTGGACTACGCGTGTTTCTCCGCCGAGGCGTGTTTCCACCTACGTGGGCAGGTCAATTCTCAGAATAGCCGTATTTGGGCTAGTGAGTATCCAAACACCGAGCATGAGACACATCTTCATGATGAAAAATTGTGGTGTGGTGTGCTCTGTCGCTGCGCCACATTGTTGGCCCAATCTTCTTCTATACAATGATGGATACCGCAGTCTACATGAAAATCGTCCATCAATTTGTGAAACAGTTGGACTACGTGGAACTCCGTACGGGCAGATTTCAGCAGGATGGTACCACCTGCCACACTTCTACTGTCAGCATATCTGAAATTGTTTCCATGTTTGAAGATCGTGATCTTCGTGAGGGACATTTGCCACCAAGGTGGCCTGAATTTATCCCATCTGATTTTTTTCTACGGGGCATGCCAAAAGGGAAGGAGAATTGCAACAAGCCACGGACTCTCATGGAACTGGAGAAAAACCCTCGGCGACAAATTGAGGCTGTGACTCCCGATGTGTTGGTGAATACCTTCCGTATCGTTGAGAATCGCGTGCAGGCATGCTCACTTGCTTGTGGCGAACACTTTCAACGCTTGCTCTGAGGTCGCCTGAATTTATCCCTTCTGATTTTTTTCTATGGGTCATGCCAAAGGGGAAAGAGAATTGAAACAGACCACGGACTCTCATGGAACTGGAGCAAAACCCTCGGCGACAAATTGAGGCTGTGACTTCTGATGTGTTGGTGAATACCTTCCGTATCGTTGAGAATCGCGTGCAGGCATGCTCACTTGCTTGTGGCGAACACTTTCAACGCTTGCTCTGAGATCATCATACTTCGTATACAACATGATTTGTCACTTTCAAATTCCACTGAATTACGTCCATTAGCTTGCAAGTCACAAGAGAAATTCTGGGGCCGACAGAGAGTGAAACACTTTGCACACGAAGATAATAGGAAAATTATATTAATACTATAAGACTAAAATCCCGAACATTCTGGGTCCTGAAGATCTCCACCTTGCTACAAATTAATAATTTATTTTGCGGAGGTTCGTAACAACCAAATACGGTGTGAATATCTGATTGCTTTTATTTTGTAAACTTAATCTTAATTCCATAAAAATCTACGCAAAGGTTGCAGTATTTTACTGCAAATATACTTAATATTAAATAAAAGGTAGATGGATTTTAATAACAGATTCCTTTTGGAAAATTTGGCAGTTCGCCAAAAAAAGTTATATAAATGATTATCTGTAGTTTGACGTATTAATAACAAACCAGTTATCGTACACGGGTTCATGTTCTGCAGTGATGATAACACGTTTTTTGATATACTGATATGCTTAGAATTATTTACATACTTCATACTCGCTTTATCACACTGGGTACAACTAAGGAATGTCTGATATATTAATCTGAAACCTCATGTTATGGCTAATGCAATAGTTTCATACGGTAGCACAAATTTTATATGCTTTTCACATGTGAAGTTCCTTGATGTGTAAAAGGTAGATACATTTGGTTGCATAGAAACCGATGTCTCTCAAAGAGAAATATTTAAAAAAAGAACGTATTGCTTTGCTACGAACAATATTCTTGATTAAAACATATTTAAGTTGTCTTCTATCCTGCGGTAAGTTGGCAGTGAATTGTTTTATAACATAATTAGTTCTAGGAAATTTTCCAAACAGGTTAGAAATTCAATATTTTAAATAGGTGGAAAATTTTCTTAAAATTCGTATTACGTTTTCTTACCACCTTAAGAAAAAGTAATTCATAGGTCTATTAAATAAGAGAAAACATATTCAGAAATATTATTTTAGTAATTTCATTGAAAAATTAATTATATAAATTTATTTAAAACAAAAACCTAAACAATATGTCTGGCAAATATGTTAAATTTTAAATTGTATGACACATTTAAACCCCATGTAACGTTGGACAGAAGCTTAGGTGACAAAGTCGAAGAAAAACCTACCGGTATTTTTTAAATGGCGCATTAAAAGCTGAAATAATAAAAGGTGATATAAATTATCAACATTTATTTACAATGAAATATTAACATCAGCAGTAGTTTCACATTGCGTTTGATTCATTTTGATGATGCTGAGCCAAACGCTTTGCGAAACGGTACTCAATAATAACAAATAATTCAATTATGAATAATCGTTGATAATGTATATTATCTCAACATCACAAGTGTGGAGTTTTAAATGATATATATGAAAAATGTGTCTAACAGATATAGTTTTGAATTACCACAATGAAGCATCTGGTTTTTAAAGTTATGCTCATATTCGAAGACAGGGTTCATAAGAATTGGCTGTTTCATCCATACCTGACATTGCACATACATGCGTTTTTAACTCACTCTTTACTCTCTGAAAGGGATGTTTCAAACAATAAGTTGGTTTTTCCAAAAAGCTGTACTTATACAAATATACATATACAATTTTTGTCCAATAATAGGATGAAAACTTTTGTAATTTCTGTCGTTTGATTTCTAGTCGCCAATATGTAATCTCATTATTCAGATATAGATAATTGTTCTAGTCTGCCTGCTTTTCCGGAGAATCAAAGGTGGAAAAGAACAAAAGTGCACAACATGATCAGCATAATTGATTCACAAATTTAGATTAACTGAAGAAAGAAAGTTATGTGTTTCGCAATTTTTAAACTATAGTTCTTGAAGTTCTTTGAAAATGTTCATGCTTCATTGGTAACCAGTATGTCACCCTGGAAACTGGTTCCTTATGTGGTTTTATACCTCATTTCAGCGGATCATCTCTTTTTATAACTATTCCTCCAACATTCCCGTTTCTACGAACAATCTAATAAAATTTTATTAATACTTACTCCATTATTTCCCCTGATGTCAAAAGTTTTATATAAGAGCAGTTGATGCTAAAACCACTATGGAAAAGTAAGATTTAGGAGACCAACAGAGTTTCTTACTGAAATCTTTGTTCTAGAAAGTGGTTATTCTACTTCTTGACAAGGCATGATATCCTTGGAACGTTTTTCAGAACTATAATGAAAAAATGAAAATATAAAAGTAAAGCCTAATATATGGAGAAGCGAAACGATATACATTTAGTGTACTTGAAAATCATATTTTTTTTAATTTCGTTAGCTTTGAGCGACATCTAGTGCATGGAAATGCTGTGCAAATTGTTTAAAAAAAAAACGAGATATGCTGCATTCCATATTTTTTACAAGAAAAAATTTATAAAAAATACAAATTGAAAAAAAATTCACAAGCCAGAATTCGTAATGGAATTTACGGCCGTTTGTGTTGGTAATGGTATTGTGCTAGTAATGGGTTAAGTATTGTGTTGGTAACGGTATTCATAGTGTTGGTATTAAGAAAGAAAATATTTTGAATTAAAGTATCTCGAATTAAAGAGCATCTGCACTTCTCCACATATTGGTGCAATTACAATCGAAAGTGTTATTTCCGTGGAACATTAAATTTAAGAGAACACTAAACTGGCACGATGAAATGTGTGTTGCCAGATATAAGACGCTACTGATGTAGAGTTACAGTCGCAGAATTTTATATGCTCATGTATTGTTTATTGCCTATAATTAAGCAATGAACTGTACATGAGTAAACTAGATTTTAGGAGTAGAATTGTTTATTTTAATTCAACCGACCCTGTCCATATACAAAATTGAAAACTTAATTAGGAGATATGCATCTTTAGAAGCGCAAACCACCTTTTACATATATCATGTGGATATTACTTAATTCATGATGAAATAAATGATTTCCTGTTCAATTTTGAATTGGCCTTAACAACTACTGGATTTTAAAATCATAAAGAAAGAATTAATATTTATATGCATTCACAAAAGTATATTTTAAGGGTTTTTGGAGTTATGTTTGTTTTACACATTCCTCATGTCGTACGATATGTCCGTTGAAGTTCCGTACGTGCCAGTTGTACTTTTCTCTTCTGGTGAAATGGAGGTGGAAAAGATATTAATATTACGATGTCATACCGGTTTCGGGATTGGCTATGAATTTGGGTATCAGTATGGAACATATATAATTCCTGTGTCTATTATGAACAGGTTCTTAGAAGTGTTCCTTTTATTCATAAAGAGAATTTCCTGTGATTGTTAGTTACACTGAATTTTAGCACTGGTGTAAACGAGGAGGTATCTTTCTTGAAACGAAAGAATCTACCAAACATCCTGAAAATGCTTACGAGCGCCAGGGCACATATAAATTTTTTTATATTTCGTCGTTTATTTTGATAACAGAATAGCCTTTGAAATTTAGACATTTATCCACCTGGCGAAAATTCCATCCAATACACGCTTTTTATGAAAGCACAAAATATCATGCTGTATTCCCAGTGGTTTTCGGATATACCCTCTGAAGTGTTGAATAATACAATATAAAACTTGTTTTGATGTTGTCGCAACAAATTTTGATATTATAACTTTGTCTCGCATAATCCTCGTGTGAGCGATTTTATCTGTTTTCTGTTAATTACATTGCTTCGAAAACTGATTCACCTGCATAAGGATTTGTAGAATGGATATCATCCGGCTAATTTGGTAATCATGAGCACCTCGACAGGCTGAGAATGACCGCTTAGATTTGAAAATATTTGCTCTGGTTCGTAGCTACGATAATCCAGCATATTGGGAAATTGAATTTTACTCGATTTGTCTACCGTCTCATTTTCGTTAAGGTAAATCCATGGTAAAGTGTGCCGAAATCCTTAGGCTCGGTATAACCACTGGAATTTACGCAATGCTTGAATGTATGGTTTTTAGGTTACTTTTTCTCACCTATTGGACATCCCTGTATGATCTCTAAGCCACGAAAGCTTCGTTAATTCCAACAGATCCCTGTTATCCATGGCCGTTCACTAGGAGTCTTATGTCTTTCAAAATGAAAATTGTGGAAATAATGATTTAGCGTAAAGTTTAATCCACTCTACAGAACAACGAACTCACGCCGATGAATTCAGTTAGATCAAGCCATGTAGATTATACCATTACGTATACTGCCTATAAAGTAATAATGAACAAGAAAGTTACCCCGAATTTTCGGTTTTAATGAGCACGTCTTTTGCGTTGCAAATTACCTTTCCGACAAGAAAATATTTTCTTGCCAAGTTATTCATAGGAAATTGAGACAGAGAGAAATATTTTCAAATCAAACAATAAGAAGAAGAAATATAAAGGTATACATGATATAACTGTACGCTACCTAGGGAAAGAATTCAGCATAATGCAAACGTTAAAGACATGCGAAAAGTATTTTTCACAGGAAAAGCTATGCTAAGCAAAACATTTTTTCCGATGCGTGTGCTGAAAGCACTGATAGAAAGAAAAGCTGCTTTTACATTTACACACCCCCTACTGAGGAAGCTGTGCTCTATTTAAACGTAATGCACCTTCCCATGTGTATTGTGTGGAAGGGTAAATAGTAAAAACTGTTTTCAATTGTATTTTTGAAGACCGAGATACAGATGTAAGCAGGAGCACCTAAACTCCAGTTATCGACAGAACTGCTAAAGTCCACAAGTTAAAATATTTAGTAGCAGAGATATCAAGCAAATTATATTTGAAGCTTGCTCCCACTAGTTAAAATAGTGTGCAGTATTTGGGCCTGGAAGTACACACAAAATGGTTTCCTTTTTATAGTACGTGCCCGAAACATAATTTTTTAATAGGTTTTTCTAGGATCGTAGATATTGCTACTAATATGCTACAAACGGCAACGTGATGGTGCGCTCTCTAGTAGCAAACATGTGCGTTACTTTAGATTTTGTTTTTTAAGAGAAATTAGGTTATCAAGTTACTGAGAATGAACAAAATATCGGGCACTTTGCGTTTAAATGTTTGAAATTGAAGAAATACTTAGCATCATATCTCACGTGAAATATAACTTGACTTTGCAGATATCCGCATATTGGGAATACCTACTTATGGGAAAAAATCATTATTGTTTAAAAGTTGATTTTGTCACACCTGCAGATTTCGAGTATGTGACACACATGCTTGCGTTTTACAGACTGACGACAGATTTCAAAGGAACTTACGTCATTGCAAAACGTTGGTTTTAACTTTCAAATTAAAAAAAAAGAAAGTAGGGAAGTTTTCAGAAATTCAATACCGGTATCGCAAATGAACAAAAGGGTGAAATAACAAAAAAGACGCGATACATTTTTTACAGTGGTGGTTTTGTACAGTGAATTTTCATAAGAGCTGAACAGCCCTGTGCTTTGGCATCGAAGAACTGCTAACTGAATGTTGTATTCGAACTAATGGAGGTAGATTCATTGGCGCCCATAACGTACTTTTTAGGAGTTGTGCAACATAAATTGTAAACGCCAACAAACACCATATGCAAATCGAGCTGTGTCTTTCTGTTATCTAACAGCTTTTACCGCACTCTCACATCATGAATTTATTTGGAAACCAGAATAGTCAGATGCTACGTAAAAAAGATGAATAAATGCAATTTGACCGCACATTAGGGCAAAGAAAATTTCTTTAAGTTACATAAAATACTGCTTGTCATTTTATCCACGAAATGCCAGAGAACAATCAATTGGTCATCGAGGATGAAAATGTACACTAAAGACAAATTTGGGGGACATTTTTGAGAGAGCTTTGTCCTGTAGTTATTATATGTTGGGGAAAATATAATTTTTATTTCTTCGCCATTCATACTTTTCCTCACTCTTCTCCAACATACAATGAGGAATTTCACCATTACTTTCTATTGTAAATCTCCGCATACTAGAAATTGCTTTCCTTTTTTTTATTTTTTCATAAATACACATCCGAAAGTTCTACAGGAAAACTAGCAATCAGAAATAGCCCTCCTATATGAGCGCCGATGGGGAGTTTGTAATTTTGGTGTGTACTGGAAGGAAATAGACATTCCTGATTTGCGGCGTCTGAACGTTTCAAATTGTATCTGAAAGAAGGACAGACAATGTTACGTTTAGTGATATTTCATGCAGATGAAACATGTAATAAAGCATGATATAAGTATTAACGTTAAGATATAAAAAACCGGAACGCTCTCAGTTGTTTAGCTAATCGCCGGAAAGCAAACAAAAATAAATGCAACTTAAAATTCCAGTGCATGGCGAAACCTTTACGCACCGAACGGGCTTAGTGTTACTGAAATATGAAAGACTCCTCAATTGGAAATTATTTGCTTTGACATTTCAATTGCTAACGTGCAAACCTTTTTAATTTCAGTGAAATATTATTGTTGAGAAATGCAAACCTACTTATTTTCAAAATTTTGAAAATAGCAATTCCCTTCAAATCACAATTAAGATATTAAGTTACAAAGAAATTAATTTGGGGTTTTCTTACAACTCGTAAACGTTTATTTATTCTTGATGTGGACATTCCAAAGAAAGTAAAACAGTAAATCTAAGTTGGAGCTACTGAAATTATATAGTAACATGCCCGTCTGTTTATATTATCTCATTTAAATTTTAATGGCTTCCGATTTAAAAATAGTTTAATGATGTAATCTTCTGCAGAATACATAATATTTTTGGAAAGTTCTCATAAAGAATGGAGATTTAAAGTGGGAAACAATTCAATCATTAAAACAATCATTTACTAATTTTATTATTTGAAATTAGACAGAGCATGGGATGTATGTATGACGTATATAAAACCTGTAAATGATGATAATTACAGTTATTTTTTTTATTATGAATTATAAATAAAAATAATCTGCTACGGCTGTTCATCTTTATGGTAACAGAAATTCGAAATTCTAAGTAATTGTGGTTAATTTAGCGGGAGAAAAAAATTTACAGGTTATGCAAACTATTTAAATGAAGACTAACAGGAACTACATTTTTTTATTTGAAAATTACTTTATCGATGAAGTACGTAACTTATAATCAGCAGAAATTTATATTAAGGGAAAGATACTGCTTCAGGTTAATACAGCGAAGAGAAGACATTCGGTGCTCATTAAATGTACACAGTCGGGATTTCAAAGTGTATTTGATAATTTTCATCTATGAAATCTATTCGTATGATGTCGTAGTGTACACTAAAGATGTGCATTCGCATTTTCTTTATCTACAGCGTAACACATTATTGTTCTGCAATGTGTTTAACTGAGTCATTGCCCTTTCAGGTATGATGCATATTAGATTCCCGTTGTTTGAAATATAACTCACGCAATACATTCCATTTTAGAAATAGCATAAGAAATGCTTGTTAAAACTGAATCTGGAATTTCGATTTACTCTCATTCAGCATAACCACTACCGAGAGTAGCAGAATGTTGACGTACGCGCGAACGCTGTATGCAGATAGTTTCCAAACTATTAGCAAGTTTTATAGATAGTTTTTGCTTGGAGATTAATAAACAATAAAAATGCTGTTAAGAGCAATTAAAACACTTGGTCAACACATCACTCAGACTAAAATTCTTAATTCTTACTTGAATAAATTTAAATTAGTATTCACATCTTCGGATATCTTTTGTTTTTACAGATGTTTCTGGCCTCTAGGTTGTAACAAAGTCTGTACTCAATGTATAGCAACTGTATCAAAAGTTTCCTTTACACAGAGAAAATCTAAATTTTATTGGCAGGTTCCTCATGCAGCTGCCAGTTATAACATTAAAATAATTTTCTTATGAATTTTTTAAGTCGACTATTTTCGAATGAAATTGGTGAAAATGTTATATATAAGTTTTGAAGGTGCACTGATTGAACTGTTTTCCTGGATATAAAAACTTTCTTTAATTAGTCTCTTGTTGTTATGAGGCTATGTAGTCAAATATTTCAATATTTTGCCATAAAGGTCTATTTCTCATACACTACTGATCATTCGATAGTAATTTTGTCCTCATTGGAATCTGTAGTGTTCAAGTATTTACTTATTGTTCCATCAATTTTTCTTTAAATTATCTCATTCGATTGTTATCGTGATTCGCACTTCAAAGCAACTTTTCGGCTTCAATGGTTGCGTACACACACATATATTTTATTTTTGTAGAGCTCTGTCACTACCTCCTCACAGCGAATCTCTGGTATTCAGCTGTATGCCTACTCCGCGAGTGTCACCATTTGACGGCTTTCATTTAAAAATGCATCGCGTTTAAACATTCGTTGTGGAGAGCAAATGAGTAAGACTTCCCGTTCTTTTATTTTTATTATAATTATTATTACTGTTTCTCTGTAAGTTTAATTATTTGCTTTAATACAGTGGCGATTTCGAAATTCCACAGATCCCACCACATTCCTATTCTCATTTCGAAGAAAGGCTGTAAAATGCATGTAAGGTTGAGGAAAAGTGGATTTTCTGTTTCTACTTTCAATGAAGCTAACGTTTCCGTTTCCTAGCAGAAAAAAATGCTTCCATGCCACGATCTCCAAAATGCCAAACATTGTCATCTATTAATCTGCAAGGAATAAATTGCGTTATGAATGTCAACAAATTCATGGTATGTGCTTGTGTAATCAATGTTATAAGCATCGGTGAATGTGTATCTGACAGTCGATTTATTTTGGGAGTTCAACGTGGTAGTACTCCGATCTTGTGCTTGAATTTTAGTAAAATTTCATTATAATCGCTCAAAAATGAAATACCACATTTCAAAGTTTGAATAGAAGATCACAGCTGTTAACGTAAGGAGTTTCTGTAGGTGAATAGTACAAGGCAATTCGATGGAATTGATGACTTTGTTTGACAGACTAAAGGTACAAATTTCTTAAGTAAGCTTCCCCCTAAAAGTAAACGATATAAATACAAAACCATTAACACTGGATATTATCTTATGAAGCGAATTGCATTCGCTTAATTAGATTCCTTCAATACACGCATAGATTAACAAACCTGCATTTTTTGAGAATTTTATAAATTTATTTTTTTAAATACTATACTGAAATATAGCAAAGGAACAGTTAGATTAAGAAAAATTGTATGGCTTTCCTATTTCAATTCAGAAAGGATCTCAATGGGGGATAATGATTACCACTTTTGTAAACGATTGTCTTCCTCCTGAAATGGAAATTAGAATCACAAGTGATATACTTGTAAGAGGGTGAGCTATACTTGGGGGTGCGACATAAAACTTATTGACATCAACAATATAGCCCAAAAGTGCCAAACTGTGACATTATAAAATGAAATGCTATTATGAAAATTTCAGAAACGATTCACTGAAAATGTTTCTAGAAAGAAAGTACTCTGAAAATGTAAAAACGTAATGCTGTATAACATTGATTTCTTATGTAAAACGTTTGAATATGCGCTTGGCAGATTTAAAATTGCCAAAAAGTCTGTGACCTAGGGTTTTATACTTGATGTTTTGAACCTGAGCATAGAATCGCAAACAACGGGCGTACGGAGTTTTAAACCTATGCTTTAGATTTTGGTTCAGCTTCCGAACTTTTGATAAAAAGCTGTACTTCCTTTAATTGTTTATTTGAAGTATTATCTTTCCATAGATATTCCAAAGTGAGGTTTTTGACTTCGTCTTCATGTTTTTTTCTTTAGAACCGCCACTTGACTGTCTTTGTCACCTCTAGTAATAATTGAATTGGAGTTTGAACGAAATTCCGAATTTTTACTATTATATTTTTTTTTTTTTTTTTTTTTTTATAATTTTCAAAATGCTTTTCTGGAATGTAGAGAGATTCCAGAAAATCTCTTGCCAGACGGAATGTTCATTTCTCTTCCTTCGAAGTTTAGATTGCTTGAAATCAACTGTAATATTAACTCAAAATAGTTTTTTCGCATGCGTAAATTAGAGGTCTTGCGCCTTACCCAACGATCCAGCTCAAAATTTGATATCCGATGATTTCCAGTTTCACATCTTACTTCCCGTTGTGTAAGCAATTACGAAAAGCTTTACCTAGTATCTCTCTCATCTTCGCTGAAGTGCGTTGCAAACGTGTTTTCCAAATTAAATTCTGTCGTGTCTTTAAGACATAACTTCTTTTGTGGAAAAACGTGGCTGTAAATGTAATTCCATGTAACGTCTTGTTACGCAAAGTGCAGAATAGAATTTCAAAACTATTTTATTTATTGGAGGTTTAACGACCGCCGTGAGCAACTCCATTGGCTAAAAGGAGTTTCCCGTTCCTAATATAGGGCCACTGGTTCCAGGAACGGGAGAGAGCCAGTGCCCTAAGATTAGCACAACATCCATGCCTCACCGAGATTCGAACCCGTACCCCTCTCGGGCGAATGATCAGAGGCCATCGCTTAGACCACTGTGCCATCGGGTCAGCATACTGGTTAACAAAAAAAAACTCTGTCATACATTACTTTTAAGAAATACACTGCTGGCCACCCAAAATGCAACACCAAGAGGGAAGCATCCGATTGGCTTGAAATATGCGGCGTGCGTCACCCGCGAGAGGGCATGCAAACGATTAGCATTGCAGGGCATATGCAAATCATGTGCGCCCGGCACCCCAACGAGAAGCATTATAAGAAGGCTGCACAGAAGGTGGGGTGTAAGTAGTGGAAGTGTGTTGTGCTGCAGGACCTCTGAGTGGGAAGCTTCCTGATGCCTCGTCGCAGAATACGGCAGTCATTCCAGCACATTTCGGAGTTCGTCAGAGGACGAATAGTGGCTTATCGCGACAGCGATTTATCGTACCGAAACACCGGTGCCCGTGTGGGACGAGATCCAGCCACAGTGAGGCGAGTATGGATTCGGCGGATGCAGGAGGGACGGACGAACCAACGTGAGCGATTGCCGCAGCCGCGGCACACCACCGAATGAGAGGACCGGCATGTTGTGCAGTGGGCATTGACGGCTCGCACCGCCACATCACGAATGTTAGCGCAGGTATTATGGTGTGTTACACAACAACCTGTGTCAGAACGTACCGTTCGACGTCGTCTGCAGGAGCGGGGACATGTCGCACGGCGCCCATTGCTCCGATTACAATTGAAGTAACACCACCTACGAGTGCGGCGGCAGTGTTCCGTTGAACGCCGCACCTGGACTACGGAATGGCACGACATGGTCTTCTCCGACGAATCCCGCTTCTGCCTGCAACACTACGATAGTCGGTTCCGGGTGAAGCGGTACCGCGGCGAGAGACTGTATGAGGCTTGCATTATGCATCGCCATGCCGGTCCGTCGCCTGGCGTTATGGTTTGGCGCGCAATTGGATATGACACCCGCAAACCTCTGGTACTCATCGCCGGTACACTCAACAGGCACCTCTACATCTCCTACGTGTTGCAGCCTGTAGTCCTTCCTTACCTGCTGGACCCGCCAGCGGCCACGTTTCAACAGGACAATGCGCGCCCGTACGTGGCACGCATCGTGCAAAAATTCTTCACGTCCCACCAGGTGCCACTGCTGCTGTGGCCCACCTGTTCTCCCGATATGTCGCCCATCGAACTCGTCTGGTCGCTGATCCGCAACCGAGTGGCCAGGCAAGCACCACCCACCGCCCCGCCTGATGAACTGTGACATCGTGCGCAAGCAACCTGGACCGACATACCGCAAGCTTACATCCAAAGCCTCTTTCGTCCGACGCCGCGGCGTGTAGCGGCCGTTATTGCTAGTCATGGGGGCCACACGAACTTTTTATGTCTGCGTGTTCCGCAAGTCGCACGGGCCTGCAAGCTCAATCGGTTCATCTTTGTATCTGTTGTTATGTGTCCAGTAAAGCTGGTTTTGCTATCTCGTGTCTTTCTTGGTGTTGTATTTTAGGTGGCCAGGAGTGTACATATTTTTTAGTTTATTTTTTAGAAAATAAGTTATATATAAATTATTATAATTATGTTTAGAATATGAATAAAGACACTTTTGTTGTCAAAATTAACTGGACTGCCAGTCCATGTTGCATTTACAAAATTTTCGAAAATCAAAGGTCTCGCTGAAACAATAGGTCAAATGACTGATATTCGAAATTCGCTCTTTCACAGTTTTTGTATAATTCGTTGACCATAACGAATCATTCTGTGCAAGATGCAGGCATAATACGTATGGAATTCACTGATGTTTCTAGGAAAATGTTAACTATTGTGTTTTTCTTTTAAGTTTACGTGGCAACAATGACTCATGTTTAGCCGTAGACTGTTGCTCCAAGCGAAGAGGCGACAGCCGTGAAGCAGTTTTACTACTTTTTGAAATAATTTGCGCATGTGTGATCTGTTCAATGTTATGCATTGAACAGATCACACATGAACAGTGTTGAAAAAGCTTAGCGAGGTAATACATCACCGAAATGCGAATTATTTGGCAGTAGGTAACCTTTAATGTTTTTTGTGTTAAAAAAGACTGATCCACGTTTTCTTTTATTTTAAACTATTTCTTTTTCTTCGATTGAAACTTTAACGACCCTCAACCAAAAAAAAAGAAAGAATTTAAGCGGATCTTAATTTAGGTTCACTAGACACAAGGAAGAAAAAGAGCCATTGCCGTAAGACAAGCATAGCATTCATGCCGCACAGGAATTCGAACCCAGCTCCACTTGGACTAAAGCCATAAGCCAGTGCTCAAACAATTGCGCCACCTGGTCGGCCTAAATTCTTTCAAAGAAAACTGGTTTTTGTACAGGTAAGAGTATGTCTGTGGTAACTTTTTATTTGCATGTACAGAACATATGATGTTCTTGCGACACCAGTTTTTCCTTCCCATAGGAGGAGAACTTTCAGGTGTTTCCTCGGAAATATGACATATCTGCTTTTCCGATAAATTTTTTTTTTAATTTTTCATATCTTGTGCGATGCATGCTTATGGTGGTCTCGTAGAGGAATTTTAACATGTAATTAAGTAGCTCCGTATAAGATACATTTTAAGAGGTATCTTATTTTGTCAAAACATATTTCTTGTAACATAGTGCACAATGAAACAAAAACTTATTTCATAAAACTGTACGTTTCTACAGATAGAGAGTTAAATGGCAACATCTCAGAAATTTATGTTTCACTGATTTATGGGTTAGTATGCGAGAAAGTTACAATGGCTCTGAAAACCTGCGGTATTGAAGATGCATACATTAATAATATTAATAACATCTATGAAAATGCAAGTGCAAAGATTAGGCTGTTTGAAAATACAACACACGTAAAAATTGGAAAGGTAGTGAGACAAGGTGACACCATATCTCCGAAGCTCTTTAATGCCACATTGGAGGGTGTTTTTCAGTCGCTGAGCTGGGAAAACAAGGGGATAAAGATTAATGGAGATTATCTAACCCACCTTCGTTTTGCTGATGACGTAGTCATTTTTGCAACTTCCCCATCAGAGCTGCAGAGTATGATCCAGGAACTTGCTGACAAGAGTAAAGAAGTGGGATTAAAAATGAACTTTCAGAAGACAAAAGTGATGTTCAATGCTTTTACAAGAAATGAAGATTTATCGATTGATGGAGAAAAGCTGGAGATAACAGACACGTACGTTTATCTTGGACAGCAGATATCGAGTGAGGGTCACATTGATGAAGAAATTAATCGGCGTACAAAACTTGCCTGGAGAGCTTTTGGAAGAAACAGCATAATTTTCAAGAGCAATATGCCATTATGTCTTAAAAGAAAAGTGTTTGATCAATGCATCCTTCCAGTGCTTACGTATGGTGCAGAGACTTGGACCTTAACTAAAAGAGACATACAAAGGCTGCAGACAACTCAAAGCCGAATGGAGAGGTGCATGCTTGGTGTAACCAGGAGAGATAAGAAGAGGAACTCGTGGATCCGAAAAATGACAAGAGTGGAAGACATCATGATCAGATTTAAATCCCTGAAATGGCAATGGGCTGGACATACTGCCAGAAAGACAGATCATCGATGGACAGCCGAAATTTTAGATTGGATTCCAAGGGACAGGAAAAGACCCAGAAGAAGACAACATGGGAGATGGGTGGATGAAATTCGAAAGTATGCAGGGGTGACATGGAGGAGACTGGCACAAGACAGACCGTTGTGAAGGAAACTTGGGGAGACCTTCGTCCAGCAGTGGATTGATAATGGTTGACAATGATGATGATGATGATGCGAGAAAACGTACAATGCATCATGTTTTTAAGACCGGTAGGATTTCTTGGGCATGTTACCAGACACTGGAGGGTGACCCGTTTTTTCACTTATGAGATTAGCAAAATGAACTGTTTTCATTTTGCAACGAGCAAGACCCACCAGAGGTCGTATTGAAATATAATACGTTTTGTGTAGTGATCTAAAAATGAGGCGATTTTCTATTGAATTGTGAGGCTTTCTTTGCCAATCAATTTATTTATTTTATTTTTTGCGGATGTGAGATTCCTTGAAAAGCGATATTACTTTTGATGTGCCATTGTACAATACAAAAATTCTGTGTTACTACAAGAAACGAAACAAAACAAGAAACACAACGAGACAGAGAGAGCAAATAACCTCAATAAAATTGTATCGGGATCGCGATGATATAAGGTACTGTTTGCAGAAGAAAAACAAAAAGAAAAAAACAGTAACGAAACACCACCAGAAATTGGTTAGGTCCTGATGAAACTCCTCATGCAAGTAACTCAGGAACGAATATACAAATGATTAGAAAACTACGACTAAGGACAAAATCTGTAGCGGATGGAAAACCTCAATACGCTGTTTTCCATCATCCAGAGTGCATGGAAACCTCGCAACGAAGAGGGATTCTGAAGAACAAAGATCGCAGACTGTGACAGATGATCGACAGCGGATTTCATTTGCATCGACCTCCAATGACTGTGACGAAGCCTCGACGTCCAATCCGTTCACAATACGAGCAACTGAGCGTGTTGAGAGAGGATGTGTTATTGGGATGAGAGAGGCCGGTTAGGTAAGACGCCGTATGTCCAAGCTTTTCGGTCAGAGCTTCCCGGCGATCGGTCGGTGTACGCACCAATGTGTACAGGTGGGCAAAAACCCAACAACATGCGGACTGGTGACGACAGATCTCGAGGATTGAGATCGACAGTTGACCTACATATTTCGATAATTTAGCGACTGTGAGAACTACATGAACGGAATCCTGTTCGTCTTTTTGAGCCATCCGTAACCATTTCCTGTTGCCTACAGATATAGAAGTGGCTTTTCAGACCCTTGCAAAACGAACTGAACTTCTTATGTATTAATATATCTGGCCAAAGAGATTTACACTTACCCTGTTTGAGGGGTACGCGATCTCTATTTAAAATCGTGAAGAATATGTGATTAAGTGGTGGAAACATCAGCCTATCACACTTGGTCTCCCTTATAAAAGTTTTTTGTTTTTGCCAACGCTTTTGTAACGATTTTTACATATGTAAAAGGTTTATTAACGTATATGTTTCCTAAAACGAGAGCATTATCTCATTCTCAAAGAAACCTATAGCAGTTTCATTTGCAGGGAAATGTAAAGAAATTTAAAATTATATAATATCTTTCGAATTTTATACAAGAAACTTTTGATTCTAGTTGTGTTTCCGAAAGACAGAATCACGGAACATTTAATATATTGAAATCCACAAAAGTCCTATCGTTTCCCAATTAATATTAACTTGTGATTGTTGTAGACACACAGGATATCTAATAACTTTTAATGAACCTGAAAGGCTGTCAGTTCATTTGCTTCCAGCATGCAAGTTAGTATGTATATACATTATATTGCCAAAAGTCACCGGGCACCTCTTCAAAAGCAAATGAACGGATCCGATGCGTTGTTATGATGCGTGGTACAGCTGCAAATGGTATAAAAGCTAGCCTGCAGCTGACCGCTGTCATATCACACTGTGAGGTTGAGTAAAAAAGTCGCGGTGGGAGGGCACTGACTTTGAGAAAGAAAATATTGGTGAGTGTTATACTAGTGAGTTGTTCATAAGAGAAACCGAGAGGCGTTTAAACATACCAAAGTCAGCTGTTTTTGGTGTACTGAACAAGTGGAAGACACATGGAGTGTCTGAAGCAGCCAAATGTACTGGCAGACCAAAGAAAATCATTGATAGGGGACGTCGAAGCTTCAGAAAAATCGTCACAGCTAATCGACGGAGTACTGCAACAAAAACTCAGTGTACAAGTCAGTAAAAATGCTGGAACCCCGGTATATACACATACCATGCACAGTAATCTTCCTTCCATGGGTTACCGTGCTCGCGCGGCTAATCATAAGCCTTTCATCTCTACTCGGAATGCTACTCATCGTTTAGCATGGTGTAAAGAACATTTATCGTGCACCGTAGATCAATGAAAATGGGTCCTATGTACTGGTAAATCCAGATACACGATCCATCAGTCTGGTGGTTGTGTGTGGGTAAAACGCCAACCGAGGGAATACTATTTACCTCAGTGTACTGTTCCTATGTTCAAGTTTGGGGCTGGCAGTTTTCTCGTGTGGGGGTGTTTTTCGAGTCATAGTCTCGGACCATTGGTTATCGTGGACAAACCTGTTAACCTTCACGTCTTCCTCGATATTCTGGACAATTATTCTCTAGCAACTCTGTGGAAATACTTTGGAAACGAGCCTTTTTGATACCAGCAGGAAAATGCACCGAGCCATAAAGCAAGGTCTGCTACCGCGTGGTTTGACGATAATTTCGTATCGTGTGTGGACTGGCATGCACAGAGCCCTGATCTAAAGCCCATAAAAGTCCAATGGGATGAATTGAAGCTCCGAATAAGAAGTTTGGAACCCAGGCCAACTGCTAAGCTACAGTTAGCAGCAGCATAACGTACTGAATGGAACTGCATACATATCGCTGTGATCCAAAATCTTGTCGAAAGCATGTCTGGAAAGGGTCAGTGCATGCATTAAGGGTAAATGTGGACCGACAACATACTAATGTATGTCAATATACGCTGAGTTGTTTTATTCTCCTAGGTGTCCAGTAACCTTTGTCAATATAGTGTCTACTGTTTTGGAAGAAAGCCAATTTTTCTGTAAGGTTAAGTCTACAGGAGCGAAATACGTGAATTATTCCACTTAATTATAACTTATTTTACAGTGTAAATAGTGAAAAAAAATGTCGTAAAATTTTAAATTTCAGAATTTATACTCAGTAAACTGGAAATTTTAATTATCATGTTTTTTATTGACAAATTTTTATGCCTTTTTGTGATAAGGAAATTACATATAATGTCCAGAATTGTTTTGATAATTGCGTTTATAACGTAGATGAAGTATAGTTCTCAACTCTATGTGTATTTATAAAGCTGTATCTGAAAAAGCACACATTAATTGTATATATTTCAATTCTGTGACAGCATGTTTGTTCATATGTACAACCTAGCATAATACAATGCTATTCTTACAATAAAGAAAATTTCAGATCCATTTTTCAGGTAGGTATGCAGTAAAAATACGGATTTCTAAATTTTGTCCTTATAATCCATGTGTTATTTTCTTGAAGCAGCTTCACGAGCTGCTTATAAACGGGTTTCTAAGCTGTTAGCTATTTCAGAATCACGGTTTATACAGCGGTTGCAAATGCAACCAAAATCCTGTGTTTTCTGTTTTCTTACTTAAATCCTCAGCTGGATGACCAGTAATGGATTTTATTTTCGTTTTCCTAAAAACGACGTAAGAAATTCGGTGTTAAGAGCTGTCTGTATTGGTAATGATAATTTTTATTCGAAAACATAAATTTGCGATGCTGCTATTCAGACATTTCCCAGAAATTTCGAACATTCTGTCAATCAAAACGAAATTTATTTATGTTACATCGAGAGAAGATTCTGAAGGAAGGTGCGGCCACACAGGGAAAAACATTGCTTTTCTGTATAATTAAGAAACGATTGACGTTGAAAGTATTATTTTACCTCGAAGATGAAAAATGAAGTTGTGTCACTTTGAAAAATACACTGACGGAAAAAAATCCCAACACCGCGAAAAAATAGTTGTAGAGGAATGAAATGGTGGCAATACATTTCTATAGGTAACATATTTAATCGATTAATGTTTCAAGACCACAGCTTAATGTAAGCGGGAGAAAAGCCATTTTTAATGTGTAATGCTGGTACATTAATAACCGGTGTAACCGACAGAATGTTGAATGCCAGCAAGCAAACGTTCATGCATTGTGTCGTACAGGTGCTGGATGTCAGTTTGTGGGATGGAGTTCCATGCCTGTTGCACTTGGTCGGTCAATACAGGGACGGTTAATGCTGGCTGGGAGTGACGCTGGAGTTGTCGTCCAATGATGTCCCAAACGTGCTCGATTGGTGAAATATCTGGTGATCCAGCAGGCCACGGCAACATGTCGACACTCTGTAGAGCTGTTGGGTCACAACAGCGGTATGCGGGCGAGCGTTATCGTGTTGGAAAACACCCCCTGGAATGCCGTTCATGAATGGCAGCACAACAGGTTGAATCAACAGACCGACGTACAACTGTGCCGTCAGGGTGCGTGGGATAAACCACGAGAGCGCTCTTGCTGTCATAGGAAATTGCTCTCCAGACCATAACTCCAGGTGTAGGTCCAGTGTGTCTCAGCCGCAGACAGGTTGGTGCAGGCGCTCACCTGGCCTCCTTCTAACCAACACACGGCCATCACTGGCACCAAGGCAGAACCGGCTTTCATCAGAAAACACAACAGATCTCCACTCCGTACTCCAATCAACTCTAGCTTGACACCACTGACGTCGCAAACGGCAGTGGTTTGGAGTAAGTGGAATGCACGCTACAGGGCGTCTGGCTCGGAGCTGTCCTTCAAGTAACCGATTTGTAACAGTCAGTTGTGTCACTGTGGTGGCTACTGCAGCTCGAATTGCTGCCACAGACGCGGTTCGATGCGCAACGGCAAAACGCCGTACACGGCGGCCTTCCCTCTTAGCATTGCCACGTGGCCGGCCGGAACCCGGTCTTCTGGAGGCAGTACCTTTCCTTGACTACCGCTGCCAACAATCATGCACAGTGGCTACATTCCTGCCAAGTCGTTCTGCAAAATTGCGGAACGAAAATCTACCTTCTCGTAGCCCTATTACGCGACCTTGTTCAAACTCCGTGAGCTGTGTATAATGGCTTCTTAATCTTCTTAAAGGCATTCTTGATAACAACAACACACTACGTCGAATGGCGACGATAACTAACGCTCACGAACGTTACAGCGCGTAATTACAGCAAACCTGCTTTGCATATTCCGAGTGGCGCTACTAGCGCCACACTAATGCGCCGAGCGCGAAATTTGCATAGACGTCATCTTTCAGATGTACTCTCACCGTCTACCAACTGTCGTTTATCTTACACAACCCCTTCTTGGTGTTGGGTTTTTTCCGTCAGTGTATACAGTAAACTTATTCACAATAGTAAGGAGTTTATAGATATAAAAAAACATTTATTTATTACCTGACTAACCAAAACGAGGATTTATTCAAATAGTAAAATATGTGCTTATTCTTGGTGGTGAGGAAGCAAATGGATAAGGTTAGTTATGGTATTTGAAAACGTATCCTCTATATCAAGACGTACTTAGAGTTGATCTGGGATCAAAACTTTCCCAGAGCTAATAGGTATACTTTTTTTAGAACGGATTGGGAAGTCAAAATTCTAGTTAATAAAATAGCTATCTTTTCTTACGACCCTCTAATATAACGTACCATTATTTGCACTCTTTAAAAACGGAATGAAAATAATTCGACTACGGGTTTTCCACTTACCAGAACTGCTTTTCCAGATTGAACTGCTGGTAAAAATGTTAGTGTTTGCTACATAAAATTAAGCAATGCATCAATATTCGATTGCGCGAATTTAGATACGATGCCATGTCTAGTATACACGGTTCATCCAAAATATTAAAACCACGTCTGCGTAATGCAAATAAACGCAGACATTCAGCGTCGCGTGCCAAGGGGTCGAATTATATATATAATACCTGGATCATAGCTCTCTCAGTCAGTATTTAGTTTCGTCTCAACATGGGAAAAAGCATATGACTTATCAGATTTTGACAAATTCACCGGTAATGACTCCAAAATTTGCCGGTAATGAACCCTATCGTTATTTCAAGACGGCTTGCTAAGTGCATATCTAAAACAAGGACTCAGATGTTCTGCTCACGTTATACAACAGTTAGTGTATGCTTCCTCTTGTCAAAGATGGTCCGAAAGAGGTGACACTGCGAGACGTCGTAATGGCGTTGGCTGACCACACCTCATGATACTATAGTTCAGCGTGTGCTCTGTCATCTTGTTAGCAGCACCAGGAGGACAATTGTGGTTGACATTATATACCAATTTCCATTGTGTTTCCGAACGCAGAGTTCATCGTACGCGCATGTGTATGGCTATCCGCAGCCAAAGACCTATTAATGTGCCTATATTCTGAGCCATCCGCGTCATCAACGTTTGCAGTGCGCACATAATCATCGACATTGGATGATAACAGACCGAAAAATGGTGTCATGGTCAGACGAATCCCGTTTTTTATTACAGTATGTCGACTGACGAGATCTTGTGCAACGTTTAACCAGAGAAGCTTTCTCACCTTTGTACACTGTGGTACGGATACGGGAGGCTGGTGGGAATGTGATGGTTTGGGTAGTACTTTCTTGAGAAACACGTGTACCAATTATCCCTGTAGAACGAACCGTGGCAGCATCACGTTCCTGAACATTGTGGCTTGCCAAGCATACCTCTTTATGGCGACCGTATTGTCTCGTTTAGATGGCGTATTGCAACACGACAATGTACCGTGCAACACTGCGAAAAAGATTACAGGAATAATTAAAGGACCATGTACTGGAACTAAATTCCCATACCATGACTCCCAAATTCGCTGGTAATGAACCCTGTCAAGCATTTGTGTTTTGAGTTGCAGGAACGGGTCCGAGCAGTTTCACACATAACCGCATAATTCTCGGGAACCGCGGGATCTTCTGTTGCAGTCATGGTGCCGAATATAAAGAGACACCTACCAACATCTCGTTGAATCAATGACCCATGCGGGATCTTCTGTTGCAGTCATGGTACCAGATATCAAAGAACATCTACCAACATCTCGTTTAATCTATGATCCATGCGAGATCTTCTGTTGCAGTCAAGGTACCAGATATCAAGGAACTTCTACCAACATATCGTTTAATCTATGACCCATGCGGGATCTTCCGGTGCAGTCATGGTACCAGATATCAAGGAATATTTACCAACATCTCGTTGAATCTATGACCCATGCGGGATCTTCTGTTGCACTCTCGGTACCTGATATCAAGAGACACCTACCAATATCTCGTTGAATCTGTACTTCATCGGGTGACAGCTCTTGTGGCGGCGAGAAAACGTACATCGCATTAGATAGCTCGTCTATGTTATTATTAAGATATTGATGTTATTATTAAGTCTTTGGTCGTTTTGTAACGACGACATTAAATACCTCTGATGTATTTCGCTTTCTTAGAAGCTAATCGATTTCCAGAAGCCATCGCATATACAACTTCGCCACCGGCCCAACAGCAAAACGGTCTCCACAGAAATAATAGAAAGAATTTCCATTAAACAACGAATAAATACTTCGGTAGAAGTTATACAATTTAAAACCCGGTGGATAGAAGAAAATTACAAGAATGATGTTTTTCCAGGGGAGTTTCTCTTATTCAGAACAGCATTTAAATTGGCATACCGGAAAACAAATTCAAATTTCTAAGACGTACCAATGTGCATTTCGAATGATGCATTTTCATTTCTAATCACATTCAACCTCCCATATGTGTAGGTATTTATTTGATAACCTCGTATTCCTCATTATCTCACCGCTATTTGGAAATACTAATATTATGGCAAGACATAAAAGCTGATAAAGAAATCTGAACCAACTTTGTTTCTAATTTCAAAAATGTTCACTGTCTGTTTCTTAGTTTCCAATGCTGAGTACTGAATTATTATCATAAATAGATTTCAATTTTCCGTTAGTTATTTCCTTCCATTATTTAGAAAAGAATCTTTTAGTATATTATTAGAAGAATAACTTACATATTCATTGTACCCCGGTTTTGAAAGTGTACGTTTTATAGTTAAATTTCGCTCAAGGTGTGAAAAATACTATCAATAACAGGAAATATGATGTCTCAATGAAAGACTAAACAGACGGATTTTTCATTTAATTGTTTTTTAAGGAATTCTAGCCGTTTCACCAATTTAAAGCCCAAAATATTTATCTCGCTTGGAGTAATCTATTTTTATAAAATAACCTGTACAATTGAAAAATAAAAACAACATGATCATGAACCCATCCATTGTTCGCGTTTTGTATTTTATACAAGTTTAATTCAGCATATTTTGTGTAGTTACATAACTGAGTATAAGTAACATAACTGAGTATATTTTGTGATTGTTCTTGATTCCATACAAAGTGTGAACTGTAGCTTCGAAAAAGTAATTTGTCGCAATCTAATTGACAATCTTCTGTGACACTCCAGCAATGAACTTTTTGTTCAGTCTTTAAACTACGGAAAGTCCTTCAACAGTTGTGTGGGTAATATTAAAGACGATTTTGCACTTGGGTATACATGCCTAATGAAAAATCTGAAGTATGAATTTCAGTTTTATATTTCATATTTTTATTCCTACAATTTCAAAATGTTTAGTATGTATTATATAATGTCCGAAAGTTATTTTTCTTCTGTCATAACAATTATTTTCCAATTTTCTCCACATAAATGCATAGCAACGTGTCTTTAATCGCCAATAATTATTACTACCCTTATAACTTCTTGATTATATGATAATACTTGTATAATTCGAGCTTTTCATATTTTCTCATATATCAGAAACTTCATCATATTAACGCAAGGAGCAACGAGCCCATGTTAAAAATTAGTGATCATCTATACAGCTAGCTGGGTGACACTTATAAAAAACTAATATTTATTAGTACTATTTTCATAGTTTACGTTTTTTTCTCCTCCTACACTATTTAGGTACATTAAACCGGACGGCTTTCCGGAAACTTAAAAAAAATTTGTCGGGGAATGTGAAAGTTATATTTCCGGATCCTTCTGTATTCCAAGGACCGTCCAAAACAAAGCAAATCATTTTTTAAGCAGCTCAATGCATGAAGAGTGACATAACCTGGAGGAAAGGAAATCGTTCTGAAATTACCATTCCTAAATCAAATCAGACGTCGCTTCCTCTCAGAAACATTGAAAGAAAAGTAATAACTGGAAAACCTCAGTAATAAGATTTTTAATGCTTCATAACGATCTGACGTTATTGAATTGGAATTCAAAAGTAACAAAACCGTCCACTAATGTATTTTTCAGGAATAGATTAGCGTCCAAGGTTTTTGTCTAAGATTCAATAACATACCTGCCTCCTTTAACCCTCTCGGCGACAAGAACATTTTCCTGTTTTGTTTTGACTTCGGCTGTGTGTTCTGCGAACGACCATTTCATCAGCGGCAACGACTTTCTACTAATTTTACCTGATCGGCAGCTGTCTGTTTTTACCTCCCCTTCGAAAGGGTGGAGCAAACTGCCACTCATTTACAACCACGATAAGAGTGACAATAGAATTAGTCTAATGGTTTCCTACCCCTGATAATGGCAGGCAGGGGTACCAACTTCGCTTTCTGAGGAATGCGCGCAGACAACACTGGTAAAGGGAATCGTAAAAAAAGTATGTTTTTCTATGTTTTCAAAGTTTTACGTAGAATGCAAGTTTCGTAGCGCTTATAATTGCTTCCTTCATATTATAAACAATGATAACACAAACTCCAGCTACCAATCAAAAACTAAGCTTTTATTTACTATGAATTACTGTAACCTTGATTTCTCGTGAAATGTTTTTCGTGGTTTATCGACTTTAGTTTTCTAAGCCCTTTTGTAACAAATAAATTGAAAAATATATATATCGTTCGCAATGGTTCAGCGTACAGTTCTTTCGGCGAACATGAATTTATTGTCACCCTTAAAAGATGCCAAAAAAATCAAAATCACTCCCTTCAGACAGAAAGATGATATTTTAGCGATCCTATAAAAAAATCGTGCTGTTGGAGGATTGAAGTTTCATAATCCTTTGAGCTGAATGGTTTCAATGTCATTTGTGCGATGTTCTCACCATTGTAATGCGTGTTATACACACAACAGTCATTAGCGATTGAAATAAATCCTGAGTATTCTGAACGTTTGCACTTTAAAAAAATCGAAAATGTATGAGCAGTCAATGAATAAAAAAACAAAAAAACAAAAAAAAATATGTGTACATCTCAGAAACAAGAACTAAATTGAATCAAAAGGATAAAACACAAATGAATAAGATGAGTTATTCTTTGAAATACGTTATCAGAACTTGACCTTTCACACAGCTGGG
Source organism: Macrothele yani (assembly GCA_039090855.1). Lineage (NCBI taxonomy): Eukaryota > Metazoa > Arthropoda > Arachnida > Araneae > Macrothelidae > Macrothele > Macrothele yani. The sequence continues at coordinate 45,696,197 of CM077033.1, read as the reverse complement.
TAAATGTTTATCTTATTTGCAGTGGGATGTGTCAATCGCGCGTAGGAGAACCAGCCACAAAAATTTTAAGGGGTCGTATAAAAATTGCCTTTTTGACCGCTTCGTGGCCACGACTCCAGAAGTTGGTTATGTGAGCCATATAAAATTTCCGCAATTTCGTCTTTTCTTAATGCGATAATTAGTGTAATTATTTATAAAAAATGTTTATGATCTACAACTCAACAAAAGATGTCAGGGGTTTCAAACTGTAAGTCGGAAAATTGTCTGAGCGCATGCGGTGACTCAGTAAACCTGTCGGGGGTGGGGGTGATATCAAAAGTGTAAATTATAAAGAATTTCTGATCTGATCGGGAGATTTTCAGTGTTTACAAGCTACAACTGGACACATTATCTGAAGGAATGTACCTAATCAGAAAACCTGTCAGTGGGTGGGGTGGGGGGTTAATACCAATTTTGTAAAATATAAACAATTTCTCGTCCAATTGGGAGATTTTCAGCACTTACAAGCTACAAATCAACACATTATATAAGGGCATGTGCCTACTAAGGAAATGTGTCCGTGTGTGTGTGTGGGGGGGGGTATAATACCAAAAGTGTAAGATATGAAACATTTCTGATCCAATCGGGAGTCTTTCAGCATTTACACGCTACAGCTCAACAAATTATCTGAGGACATGAGTCCACCCAGGAAACCTGTCGAAGAGGGGATGGGGGTAACGCAAAAAGTATAAAATATAAAGTATTTCTGGTCCGATCGAGAGATTTTCAGCATATACAAGCTACAACTCGACACATTATCTGAGGGCATGTGCTAACGCATTTTACAATTTTGATATTACGCTTCCCCCTCCTCCCGGCAGGTTTCCTGCGTAGTCACATGCCATCAAATAATGTGTCGAGTTGTAGCTTGTAAATGCTGAAAATCTACCGATAGCACCAGCAATTCTTTATATTTTACACTTTTGGTAACGGGTGTAACGAAGTAAATTTCTCCGTCATTTTTGTCACCCCTGGGCTCTGACCCGGGTCCCCTCATTCCGGAATAAGTCGCTCTACCAATTGAGCTACGCAAACGTTTGTATCGCTGCTATCTACCTTTATGTCGTGTGCGTTCTGCGGGGCAGGCACGTAACACAGGTTTCTTGAGGCAGCACATGCCCTCATTAATTTGTTGACTTGTAGGTTGTAAATGCTGAAAATCTCACGATCGGACCAAACATTCTTTATATCTTACAGCTTTGAAATCCCTCCTCCCCCTACGTCAACCCGCCCGTGACATACTTTCTGCGTTAGCACATGTCCGCAAAGAGTTTGTTGAGATGAAGTTTGTGAACGCTCGAAATCTTTCAGTAAGAAATCTTTGCATTTTACACTTTTTTTAGTGTTACCTCACCCCCTTCCCCCAACCAACTGGTTTCCTGAGGCAGCAAATGCCGTCAGATAAGTTGTTGAGTTGTAACTCGTAAATGCTGAAGATCTCCCGATCCGACGAGAAATTCTCTATCGTTTACACTTTTGTTCTCCCATTCCACCCCCACCCCACACCACCACCCCGCCTCCGGAGAGGTTTCCTGGGTAGGAACATGCCTTCAGATAATTCGTTGAGTTGTAGCTGGTAAACGCTGAAAATCCCCAGATCAGACCAGAAATACTTTATATTTCATATTTTAGGTTTTAAGCACCCCCACCCCAGACAAGTTTTCTGGGTTTGCACATACTCGCATGTAATTTGTTTAGCTGTAGTTTATAGATAATAATCGTAAATAAGAAATTACGGAAATTTTGTGTGTCAGATAACCATCTCGGGAGACGTAGCCAAGGAGCATTTCAGAATGAAATTGTTATATGGCCCCTTAAAATTTTTGTGGCTAGTTCTTTTTTTTTTTTTTTTTTTTTTGATTGGAGGTTTAACGACCACCGTGACCAACTCAATGGGCCATAAGCAGTCGCCCGTCCCTAATTTAGGGTCGCTGGTTCCAGGGAAGGGGGAGAGCCAGTGCCGTAAGCCAAACACAACATCCATGCCTGACCGGGATTCGAACCCGGACCCCTTATGTACGAATCATCAGAGGCCAGCGCCTTATACCACTGCGCCACCGGTGCGGCCTAGTTCTTTCTGTGGCCACTTCTTCGGAGGCCAGTTCTTTGCTTTGTCTTTGGCCCGGAAATCATGGAAATGTCTAAATTTCTAACTGAAAACGAAATATTAAAAAAAATATTTTATGAACAATAGTTTCTCAAGTAGTGGGTAATACAGCCACATGAAATTTGTTTATGCAGAACAATTTTATGGCACTGAAATTTCAATGTGTCCAGATCTCTACGTGTGGCCAGTTTTCCGTGTGGCCAGTTCTCCGGTGGCCACTTCACCGTATCCCGTGTAAATTGTGTGAAACAGTGTATCTTATCGAATGATGTTTTTTTCCCGGAAACTCTGAAATTTACAACTTCCCTCCAAAACGGCGGAACAAATCGGGTGGTAATCGGAAAAGTCAACCCTCAGGAAAACTCCCTCACATTGGAAAACTCCCCCACAGGAAAAGCCTCCCACCTTTTTCAGTCAGGGACCATGCACAAATTGCATTTAACCTAAAATATCGAACGTGTGGTAGATTTCCGGTGTCATCATTTCCATTTCCACGCTGTTTAAAACAAGATGAAACCGAACAACGTGCACAAATATATAGGGGAAAATTCCGGGGTCTGCCTTTCAAACATTTTTCGCTGTTTATAGTAAAAAACTGTCTTCTAAGTAGGTGGATGAGGTGTGGAAAATTTCCGGGTTCGTATTTCGACTGTTACCGCGCTTTTTAGTGAGAAACTGTCTTGCAATCAACAGGCTGACAGGGTGAGGGGAAATTCCGGGAAAGGCATTTTAAACTTCTGCTGTTGTTTAGGGTAAAAATCGATTTACAAATAGCAGGGTTGGATCAGCGTAATTTCCGGGTTAGTATTTCCACTCTTACCGCGGTTTTTAATGGAGAAGGTGTCGTACAATCAGCAGGCTGACAGAGTGGGGGGAAATTCCGGGGTCGGCTTTTAAAACTTTTACCGATGTTTAGAGTAAACCCTATCTTGCAAGTAGCTGGATGAGGTGGGGAAAATTGCCTGGTTAGTATTTGTGCTCTTACCGCGCTTTTTTTAATGAAAAACGGACTTACAATCAGCAGGCTGGAATCTAGGTAAAAAGTCCGAGGAAAAAAGTCCAGGAAAAAAAGTCCGAGATGGGAGTTTTTATTGTCATCATGGGCATACTAATAAGTCGATTTGACATACTGTTTGAATGTTAAGGGAGAACATATTTTCATTATTTACCTAGTGTGGTGAGGTTGCCGGAAGACTGGCACACAGGCAAACCACCACACGTCTTTCATTAAGGGGACGGGCACAAATTGCTATTCCTCCAAGGAGCACTTTGAAAGTGTGGCAGTTTTCCAAGTTTCCTAATTATGTGTGGCAGTTTTCCAATGCGCCTAACGACGGGAAGGAGCTCTTTTGTTTGTCGGAATTTTCACGCCGAATCATACCAGTTTAGGGTGTCTGGCCACAAAAGTTCAACTGGAGGGAGGGGGTATATAGATCGCGGTATTTTCTTAAAACTACAGTGTTCGACGAAACAACAGAATTACACAGACTCATGCTGTGTTCAGAAAAGAACGATAAGGTGGGACTTTTTAATTACGCTGCACTTGTGCTTAGGCACTAAATATTTTACATAACATATCAAGTTTGTAATACTTTTCTTTACTTAATTAATTCATAGGGCCTATACCTTGGCCTTTTTAACAGCTTTTAATCCGCTGACTTCATATTCATAAAGTTTACGTATCAAATCAAGTCAATAGCATTGCGCTTTTACTTATGCACTGAATATTAAAAATATAGGACCCAGGCCGGGGCCTTCTTAACAGTTTCTATTCTATGAATGTTATATTCACAACGTTCACACATCAAATCAAGTTAATAATATTGGGCGTTTACTTAGGCACGAAATATTAATTCATTAGCCCTAGTCCTAGGCCTTTTTATTTGTTTTTCTCCACCGATGTCATATTTACAACGTTTACCCATCAAATAAAGTTAATAATATTACGCTTTTACTTAGGCACAAAATATAAATTTATAGGCCCTAGGCCTTTTTGGCGATTTTTAATCCGTCGACTCCATATTCATAACGTTTATTTAACAACTCAAGTTAATAGCATTGCGCTTTTACTTAGGCACTAAAAATTAATTCATAAGCCCTAGGCTTAGGCCTTTTTAATACTTTTTACTCTACCGGTGTCATATTCATAAAGTTTACATACCATGTCAGGTTAAGAGTATTGTGCATTTACTTAGGCTCTAAATATCAATTCAGAGGCCCTAGGTCTAGGCCTTGTTGGTACTTTTTATTCCATGGATGCCATATTCATAACGTTTACATGTCAACTCAAGTTAATAATATTCCACTTTTACTTAAGCACTAAATATTGTTTCATAGTCCCTTGGCCTAGGTCTCTTTAACAGATTTTATTTTTACGATGTCATATTCATAACGTTTATGTATGAACTGCAGTTAATCGTATTGCACTTTTACTTAGGCACTAGTTATTAATCCATTGGCCCTAGGCCTAGTAATTAATATTGAATGCCTAAGTAAAAGCGAATGCTATTAACATGACTTAGTGCATAAACTTTATGAATATGACATCGGTGGAATAAAAAGTATTAAAAAGGCCTACTCCTAGGGCCAATGCATTAATACTTAGTGCCTAAGTAAAACAGCAATGCTATTAACTGAAGTTGATAAATAAGCGTTTTGAATATTGAGTCGGCGGATTAAAAACCGTTAAGAAGGCCTAGGCCTAGGGTTTATAAATTAATAATTTGTGCCTAAGAGAAAGCCCAATATTATTAACTTTATTTGATGTGTAAACGTTGTGAATATGACATTGGTAGAGTGAAAACTATAAAAAAGCCTAGGCCCAGGGTTTATGAATTAATATTTCATGCCTAAGTAAATACCCAATATTATTAACTTGAATTGCTGTGTAAACGTTGGGAATATTGCATTGGTTAAATAAAAGACTAGTAAAAGTGCCTAGGCCTACGCCCTTGAATTAATATTTCGTGCCTAAGTAAAGGCGCATCATTATTAACTTGATTTGACATGTAAACGCTGTCAATATTACTCTGGTATAATAAAGCTGTTAAAAAGGCCTACGTCTAGGGCCTATAAATTAATAATTAGTGCCTAATTTATTTGATACGTAAACGTTATGAAGTCGGCGGATTAAAAGATGTTAAAAAGGCCAAGGTATAGGCCCTATGAAATAATTAAGTAAAATAAAAGTATTACAAACTTGACATGTTATATAAATATTTAGTGCCTAAGCACAAGTACAGCGTTATTAAAAAAACACCTTATCGTCCTTTTCTGAACACAGCATGAGTCATATGTAATTCTGTTGTTTCGTCGAACACTGTAATTTTAAGAAATGTAGGGAGATTTTATACGCCCCTCCCTCCAGTTGAACTTTTGTGGCCAGTCACCCGAACCTGGTGTGAACCGGCGTGAAAATGCAGACAAATAAAAGAGCTTCTTCCCGTCGTTAGGCGCCTCGGAAAACTGCCACACATAATTAGGAAACTTGGGAAACTGCCACACATTCAAAATGTCCCTCGGAGGAATAGCACTTTGTGCCCGGCCCGTTAATGAAAGACGTGTGGCAGTTTGCCTGTGTGGCGGTTTTCCGGCAACCCCACCACACTAGGAAAATAATGAAAGTATGTCCCCCAACCCCCAACATTTAAACAATATGTCAAATCGACTTATTAGTATGTCCATGATGACAATCAAAACGCCTACCTCGGACTTTTTTCCCTGGCCTTTATTTCCTCGGACTTTTTTCTTTGACTTTTTTTCCCCGTTTATTAACAGTCTCTGACTTTTTTCCCCCAACTTTTTTCCTGGACTTTTTTTCGTGGACTTTTTTTCCTCGGAATTTTTTACTGCTTACCAGCAGGCTGACAGGGTGAGGAGAAATTTCGATATCAACGTTTCGACTTTTGGGAGTAATTTCCGGTGTCATCTTTTCCATGTTTGTCCACTTTAAAACAGCATTCAGCCGTACATGTAGCACAATTCAAACCTTTATCGGAGTTTATAGTACTGCGAATAGCCGGATGAGGTAGGAGAAATTTCCGGGTTAGTATTTTGACTGTTACCGCGCTTTTAGTGGAAGATTTTCCGGCCCACTTTCTTAGATTCAATAGAACTCTGTGGACAAAAATTTTCCGACAGTATTTCATAAATTAAAATAAGAAAAATTCACATACGTTTATCTGAGTTTCCTAAAATCTTAGAGAGCTGCCCTCGACATGTGTTCTTATTGCATAGAGATTTTCTTTTGGCAAGGGGTGGCGGTAAAGTGGGGGAAGGGGTGGCTCAAAGAAAACTTGGGTGTGTTGAAGCCAACCGTAGAACGCCCGTAGCATCGCACATGTGCAACACATTGACCACTACATTCTCGCAAAACACCGAGGCTTCAGGCCTTTTCAGTAAAATGCTTGTTAGTTATAATGTTTGATATGTAAACGTTATGAATATGAAGGCGATAGATCAAAAACTATTAAAAAGTCCTAGTTTACATAATGTTTGATATATAAACGCTATGAATATGAAGGTGATAGATCAAAAACTATTAAAAAGGCCACATATTTGTTCTACTTGTAAGGCTGCGTCTTGTTTTAAAGTGAAATACTAACCCGGAAATTTCCCCCGCTTCATCCAGCTACTTGCAATACGGATTTTTACTATAAACATCGATAAAAATTTGAAATGCCGACCCCGGAATTTCTCCCCATCTTGTCAGCCTGCTTATTGTAAGTCTGTTTTTCAAACCTATAATGAATAACGCTTTTGCTACCAAGCTAATCGTAGTGAATATAGCTTTTACTAATATTATAATGAATTCAATGCTTGTACTAAGCTTCTAATAGTGAATTCAAATGGTTGTTGTTACTAGTTAATTAAGATCATGAATAAAGTCTCCTGCTAGTAGTGTAGTAATAGTAATGAACAAACTTATAACTGGTAGTATTGTTGTAGTAGTAATTAAGATGAATAAAGTCTTAATGCTGGTTGTTACTAATAACACTAAATGAAATAAACCTAACAGCCAGACAGAGGTCTGACAGTACTATGAACTGAGAAAGACGTACTTACTTAAAACAACTTTTTATTAGATAAACTCTTGAATCATCCAAAACACACACACTAATCGTATCGCAATAATGAAGAAAAACCTAATCACATAGAACGAAGCTCTCCCTATACATATCAACAAAAAGCTCTCTTTCACATAAACAAACGCTCTCCTTTTGCATCGTTGAACTCGCGTATTTATACTGGCTACCATTACGTCATGACTTACACTCATTGCCAGATCTCATTCAGCGGGTGAAATAACATCTCGTTCAGTAAGAAGATAATTTACATAGAAAAATAAAATAACCAGAGATAGTAAAATCAAAAGGAAAGTGAATCGAGAGTATACGTTACAAACCTTTCTATAGAGGATCCTTGATACCACCTGCAGCTATGTATAACCAAGCAGACGAGAAGATTCCTAGAAATGGCCCGAGGAAGAAAGGGCGCCAACTGCAATTCATGTAATCTTAACATGGAAGAAAGTATCACACCGTCCTTAGGAAACCCTATTGTGCTGAATGGGATTATCTGGTAAAATATTACAACAAGGCCGCCGCCGATCGCCGACTGTGGGCTATAGAATACAAGGGCTTAGACATCTAACCCTATCAGAACATTTCGCGGCCAAGGCGCTCACACTACCTAACAGACGGGCAATACCGCTCTTGATATCAGGGTTGTTCTTGATATCACGGATTTCACACGGTTGAAGGATCTCAGTAATTATGGGTGGCTCTTGACACCAACAAAGCAAACAGGTGCGTAAGGCGGCATTTCGGTCATTTTTTCCCCTCCACTAAAATATGAAACATGAAGATCACAGGAATAATGCTAGTAGTTGTAACAGAGACGGCAACTTGGTTTGAAAAACAATATTGTTTTGCGTCCATTGATTACCTTTGGAGTTCTGACAAATTAAAAGTAATAAGGTCAATTTTTATTTTTTTTTCTTATTTATTCATTTTTTTTGTTTTAACCACCACCGTGATCAACTCGATGAGCTATAAGTAGTCACCCGTTTTTAATTTAGGGCCACTGGCTCCAGGTAAGCTAGAGAGACAGTGACGTAAGACAAGCACATGTATGCCTAACGGGATTCGAACCCAGAACCATCTCGGTCAAAGCCAGTGATTAGTTCCGTCACTGAGCTACAGGAGTGACTATCATTTTATATAACATGTTTGCGGAGGAGATTAAAATTAATAAAAATCTCCCACTTATAACCAACATATTTTCTACTTGAAAATCTTGTTTTTCTCTAGAAAAGAGTTTCTGTTTTTAGAATTATTTTCAAAAATAAGGGAAGCATTTCCAAAGTGCTATGTGTATCTTTCAGCGGCGTTCGCCGATGCGTTTGTTTTGTTTCAGATCATGGCTAATACTGTCCAGTAGCAGTTGCTGATGGGTTTCTTCACGATAAAGATCGCAGATAATCATTTTGAAATGAGTTATATCGTCAGCCGCCAGCCCCCCCCCTTCACACAAACACACACACTCCCGGAAAGGTGCGCAACGCAGCTCAGAATATAACAGAAGAGCGTGGTCTATAAAACTTATTTTCAAAAGTGAAAAAAAAAATTGTTTCAAACATAAATCAAATACAACTGACCGAACGTTACAGGTATCTGAAATAGCAATTGTTTTCTTATTTCTTCCATTTGTTCGTTAGCACGTCTTTTGTAAAAACAGATCATACTTATCTTATCACTTTGTCTGCCCATCCGTCTGTCTGTGGACACCACCTCTCTGCAACTGTTAGTCCGATTTGAAAAAGTATTTTTGCATTGGGATGCTTGAAATGTGAAAAAGATAACTCTTGTACTCCGGTTGTTGTTGTTTTTTCCCATGCACAACTTCGTCGCAAAGGGTGCGTAAATGCAGATGACATTGAATTCAAATATTTTGTACCATATATTTGCTTTTAAATATTCGGTTATCTCTTTTTTTTTCGATGCCATTAATATCGAAGATAATTTTAGGTACAGTCTCTTTTTCAAGTAATGCATAGATTTTCTGCTAGGGTACGTTAAGTTAAATTGTGTTTCCCCCGATATCTCTACTTCTAAACCTCCGATTTTAAAAAGCGGAAACAGCTCCTGATGGGAAATGTTTTGCATATATATTTTTTTTTATTTTCAGTGAAGAACGGATTGGCCAACATGAAGCTATAATTATTTACTTCTGCTTTTGATGTATTTGCAGCAAAATCTTAAATTCTGAAAACTCGATTGAAAAAACGTCTCGAAAAATCTTTTCAGAGTACTTTCTTTTTAAACACAATGCATATTTTTTCCGCCAGGAGGCATACATGTATATCTTATTTGCGTCGATTTAACTCAGTGTCTAAAGTAAGTCCCCCGCGAGAAATGTTTCTCACAAAAAAAGAAAAAAAAAACCGCCGACTCGTAGCACTTCAGCAGTACAGCCAGAATAAGAAAACTTAGATCTGTTGTTCTGCATTCGAGTGGATGGTACGGATTTACAAAACGCTTTCCAGCGTACGATATTTCGTTCGCATTGTCCTCCTATCATTTTTTCTTTTATTCAAAAACAATTTTCAACGGCTTTAGCTGCATACTTGCAAAGTAAATATTCATTGGCATTGAGAAAATATAACTACGCTATAGTGAAGCAAGATCTAGAAATAATCTTATTAAAACCTCCCTAAAGTACAACTCCTTCCAAGAAATTTGCGCGGGCATCGGCAAATTTAAAAATGCCAAAGTGAGGTTGTTGTCCATGAGAAAAAAAAGGAATTTGTGTTGCAACTCTAACAGTCTAATAATGACGGCACATTGACAGTTTTGAAATCCAGAACTTTTAACACCTCTTGTGGGAATACGTGAACAATTTGAAGATTTAAAAGAAAATAAATGTAATATGGCTTTTTTTTCTTTTCGAACCAGAAAGAGTTTTCTCAAAAATCTCTACAATCAAAGAAAATTCTATGTGCATTACTTGCGGTGTCAGTAGAAAGATATTTGCAAACTAAGAGAAAAATAAATATCACCCTAAATACCAACGATGGGGCTGTTAGCTAAAATGAATTTAAAGTTAACTAAAACCACTTTTTTAAATGCATCCATTTAGATTTGGTCCATTTCTTGAAGTGCCTCCAGCGGGAAGTTAGCTAATCAACTAAACAATTTCAATATTTCATAGTGAAAAGCTCTACTTAGCCTAAGAGTCCACAAAAGTTATCTTTTTTTTCTAATTTTTATAATTTCCTCAGAAATCACTGAGTTCTTAGCAGAAAAGTCTGATAGGAACAGACAGACAGGCATAAACACAAATTTTTACATGTGCTAAAACTCAGTAAATTAATTCATGCATTGCATTGATTATGATACGGTTGCCGGTAAACCGCCAGACTGGAAAAGAGCCACAAATGATCAGCAACTTGGAAAAGAGCCACACTGGAAAACTGCCACACGTTTTTCGTTTGGCCACCGGAGAACTGGCCACAAAAATTTTAAGGGCCGTATCAAAATTACGTTTTTCAACGCTTCGTGCCCACGATCCCCAGAGGTTTGTTATCTGAGTCATACTGTATAAAGTTTCCGTTATTTCATCTTTTCTTAATTGCGATAATTAATGTAATTCTTTATAATAAATGTTTATGATCTACATCTCAGCAAAATAATTCAGGTCTTTCAAACTACAAGTCTGCAAATTATTTCCCATGGTGAGAAAGGAACCAAAAGAGACCACTCTGTAATTTGTTATTTCTGCGAAACACATGTAACGTAAGTCATGTCCAAGTATAGTCACCTTGAAATGTTTTTATTTATCTTATGCAATGAGAATTTTTCCTCACAAGGTAGATTTAAACTGTTCCACGACCTGCAAAAAATATGACATTCAGTGATGATGACCGTGTTTTGATGACATTCATCAAGAAGAAGAGGAAGAGGTTCATCATGAACCTGACTTTGAATCAAGTACATCTTAATGTGAGACACATCTTTTAACACAGAGAGACTTGAATAATTTGGTACGTCATTTAAAGGTGTCTAAAATGCTGGATGAACTTTGAAGATGCGTGTTTAAAAGATAGAATCTTCTGCACCTAGATACTATAATATGTTTCTTTTTTTTTCCGAAACTGCCACGTTGAATTTAAACATTTCTTTTTGAAAGAAAGAAGTTTAGTATGGTGCAATGATGCTTGCTTTGCAATTCAAACACTTCGTCGTGAAGATGATACAAGAGCGTAGCGTTTATTCACTGTCACCTCTGATATTACCTTGAAAATTATGTTTCTTCACAACGAAAATAAGTTCCGGTCGGTTCCATTAGCTCTTGTTATTGATATGAAAGGGTCATATTAAAATATAAAGTTACTTTTGGAAAAGATCTACTGTAGTATGTGAAATTTGTTACGAACATCTGTGGAGAGGAGAAACTAATTGGTTTTTTTGCTTCGTTTGTAGCTCGGATAATCAAAATTTTGTAATTTCAGGTGTTAGAGGGATAGTAGAGACAGAAGAAGACATTACATCAAAAATAACTGAATAAAAAGTGAGTCACAAATTTCGGAAGGTAAAAGTGTCGTAAGACCTCTGTTAGTCAAACATGACATTTTTTCTCCTTCTTCTCTACATTTAAATTAGACCTTATGAAAAACTTGTCAATGGACGCACAAAGAATCTTCTGGATTCATATATTCAAACGAAACATTTACAAGAATTAGTTACTCCTAAATAAGGGAAGTGATATTTGTCGACCCTGAAACCGAAGGCCGCCCCTGTGGCGCAGTGGTCTAAGCGATGGCTTATAATTGGTCTAAGCGATGGATTCGAACCCGAAATGGGTGTGGGTTCGAATCTCGGTGAGGCATGAATGTTGTGTTTGTCTTACGTCACTGGCTCTCTCTCCCTTCCGTGGAGCGCGTGTCCCTAACGTAGGGAGGAGTGACTGCTTATAGCCCACTGAGATGCTCACGGTAGTCGTTAAAACTCCAATCCACAGAAATCGGAGACATCTCGAAATATTTTATTAAACTTTTACTAGAAATATTTTGAGTAATTGTAAAGCAGAAAACTATCGGGACTTCGATTGCCAGTTTTTGGATTCAATCAATGCTATGGGATGTAATATATCCCTGGAAATATTTTTCCAAGACTCAACTTTGATACCTTTCGGGAGAATCTAAGTGCTATCAGCAACGAACATGGCGAGCGATGATATCAAGAATTTTTGAGAATGGAAAAACGGTACCAAGTCAAGGGGATACTCCTCTGCAGTCCCACGAATTCTGGACACATAAGACAGATGTTCATCGAAAGAAAAAGATGAGAAACTCTTCAAGCTTTACGTTTTACTTGATTTATTTTTGGTTTATGCGCGCATAAGGTGCATCACATAAATATAGAGACAGTCGACTTTGCGCCCTGAACGCAATGCGAATATAGGTAGGAAGCTGAAGTGGTACCAAATTAGACAACACCCTACAACAAACGTTTCGATCCGTCTAGATGACGGGATTGTGTGAAAAGAATACCACAAAGTGAAAGAGTGTAATTTTAGGTTTCTCATAAATATAAAGACACTTTATGTAAAGTAGCCACATACAAATGAGATGTACAAATTAGCATGTTGTACGCATGCGCATAGGCCATAATTCGGTTAAGCCTACAAAAGATAGCGGACCTGCCGTCAGACATTCATTGGCCGAAATGCCACACAACAGTCAACTTTCTGGTGAGGAGATGGAAAAGATTTGGGAAATGAGAGCAAATGTATTGCCTGTAGCGAACATTTGTAAAGCATTGGGGAGTAGTAGGTTAATCATCTATAAGACTTAATCGAAACTGGGTGCGTTAACTGCCAGAAAACGGCCTGGGAGGCCTCAAATAAAAACCAAACGAGATGATAGTGCCATCATGCGTTTAGTTTCATCCCAAAGGTTATCACTACGTCACGTTTTTCAGCCTGTTGTTGTCACCATCTCAAATAACACAGTTGACCGACTATTCAAGGAAAGTCGCCACATTGTGCTCCGTAAAATGCACCGTCTGCCTCACCTTACGCAGCGTCACAAGGAAGGTAGATTGTTATGGTCAAGCAGCCACATGCACTGGACGGACCAGTAGATCACAACAATTTTCTCCGATGAGAAAATGTTCAACCTGTACGGCCCTGAAGGTTGCAACTGCTATTGTTTACGATGCGAGCCACGCACCTTCTTTAACAGACAGAAAGTAATGGGATCTGTGATGGTCTGGGGAGCTTTTGCGTTCAATGGGACAACGGAAATTGCTTTTCTGAAAGTCAGAAAAAACTCCGAAACGTACCAGGTCATACTCAGCAGCCAGCTTCTACCGTTTGCCAAAACGCTAATGGGTGTTGATTATCTGTTCCAGCAAGACAATGTCTCTATCCATCGGCCTGCTTCAACGAAAAGCTGGTTTAACACTCATCATGTGACCGTAATGTATTGGCCAGCACTCAATCCAGATCTGAACCCTATTGAGGACCTGTGGTGTATCCTAGCTCGTGATGTGTATGCGAATGGACGGCAGTTCTGAAGTGTGGTGGCATTGAAAGAGCTGATTGAACGAAACTGGCACGCACTCCGTCCAGAACACTTACATCACTTGGTAGACAGCATGCCCCACCGGGTTTTCAGTGTTATTCGAGACAACGGCTGCAGTATTCGTACCAGAGGTGCTCATAAATAGTAAGTCTTTATATTTTTGAGACAGCGTATTTGTGTTTTTTCTTGTACTTGGCGTTGGAATTGTTATGTCTCCGTCAAACTATTGTGCAGCTGCGTGTCATATGCTACTTTTGCTATAAATATGAGGACTACATTTCAGCTCGTCGTTGTTTCTTTTTTATTCGAGAATTTGTTCTGTTTTTATATTTATGCGACGCACTATATACTGTACGAGTGATTGGAAATTAAATCGTCTGTTACTAAACAACTCGCGTAACAGAGAAAAAGAGCTAATGAATTAAGCAAAAACTTACTATTAAAATCGCATATTATTTCCTCTGAGGAAATATTTGTAGACCAGTGATATCGTAGCTACAAAATTTTTGTAATAAAACTCGCGTCACATGGAAAAAGAACTAATGCATTAAGGAAAAACTTACTATTGAAATTGCATATTATTTCCTCTGGGACATTTTTTTAGACTAGTGAAATCGGATCTGCAAAAATTTTGTAAAGAGGTTAATGTCCTAAATTTTTGCAGCAAGAGGAATTCCAAAATGTCATCTGAATACATTTTCCGCTACCAAACATTGAGCTCCTGAAACGCAATAAAAGCTGAACACAGCCATACCAGAACCAGAAAGGGCACGCATTTTTCTGATGTTGCATTTATGGTTCCCATTACTTACATTGAATTTATTATTTATAGGTATATATTTTGTTTCAATTTCGATATTTTTCGCAATTCTGCCACTTAGAAAGCTTTACGTCTGACTAGAAATTTAGATGCAGCATGGGTAGGTCATCTCGATAAAATCTGCAAAATATGCGAAAACGTTTGGATTCAGGAAATTTAGTATAGTATATAATGATTATTTAAGACAAAGGTACGTAGAATATCTAATGCCAGCAAAAATGTGCTCAGAAAGCATTAGTCATTTTGCAACACATGCGCACAATGAATATTGCTTTTATACTTCCTCCTTTTAACAGATATTTTCCACCTCGCGGCCCAAAATTAGAGCAACATTGGTTTTTAGTTTCAACTATTTTTGTATTTTTCTAGAAAAACGTTTTTAAACATTTCTGAAACATTTGAACTCTTGCAAAGAAAATAAGCCATAATTTAACTGTTGCTTCACTGTGGTAACCTTATGGATAATGCATCCATTTCAGAAATTTCCCTAAAACTCGAGAAGCTAAATATTTTTTGGTATATGAGTGTTCGTCAGTGTCACTCGCAAAATAAGGAAAGTTCTTAAAGTTCACGAACATTTGTTAGAATATGTGCTTAATGCTATGGTCTATTAATTATCTCAGTATTAAAAAACACGTGAGCCGTCAGGGTAGCGAATTTAATCATTTTTTATGTAGAACACCGATATTGGAAATCACTGTGAACAAAAGTTCTGCATAAAAAAAATGTATTTCAAGTTACATAGTCAAGCTTCAACTCTAAAATACTACTCTAATGATTATTATCATTTCTTACAATATATTGGAATTAGCTACTTTTTCACACACTAATATCTACTTTTGTGTTAATTCGCCAGAGTACGACGATTAATATTTCACATAATTTGCTGTCAGGAAATGCTTTTAGTTCGCCCTTTCCTCATAACCCTGAACAGCAGTAGTTACTAAGTCTCATTTTATGAAAAACTGCAGAATGAGACCGGATAATTACCTAAAAGGAACGTTAAGGTCATAATAAGTGGATGTTTCATAAACTGTATCTCAAATAGATCTGACCTTATATATCCGTATGATACGTTTGACTTAGCAATAAATTTGGTTGTTAAGAATATTGCTCTTGTGGTGGCGTAGCATTATTTCGCGCTATGAATGATAAAGATATATAATACTTTGCAAAAAAATGTTTATACTGAAATTCAAGTAATGTTCGAAGAATATGTGCTATTAATACTATTTTCCATATCATGGGGGAAAAGCTCTCTTTCTGTCAATTTAATACACTTAGAACTTATTAAAGAATGTGCGAACTTTAAACCAATTAAAATAACGAACTTTAGTTTCTGCGGAAATTGATCGAAAATACCTTCAGCAGTGTTGTTTTCATACCACGCATTTAAAAATGGTCAGTTTTTCATTACACTGGTCTCTAACAGTCTTACAGAGTTGATGTGTTTTGTTCTTCTCTTTCTCAATATTACAGTAGAAAACTGAATTCAGAAGGATTTGAATCAAGTTAAGGAAGCGGTGTCGGAATTATCCTTGTTTTGTGATATTTTTATAAACTGATATATACAGCAGCAGTTTCGTTGTACCTCTCAGTCTTAGATATCATAAGTCATCATCGGAAAATGTGAGTGTCTTTTGCGTCAAAGAATAATATCGCCTTGGTACTCGATCAACTTGTGAGTTCCACACATGGTGAAATCCATTATCTCAAGCTGATTTCCTTTATTTCCAGGATTAAGGAGAGCACCACATTTCTTATTCATCTTACTTGCACTCCATCGGATTTGCTTCATTTCCTACTGTTCCAAAAATTATACCTCTGTCTTAGTTTTGGATGTTGTGTAAACAAGTAAGCCAATAAGGTGCCATTATTCTTCAGCGATTATAGCTTCCGTTTTCAGACCAAAAAAGAGTCATTAAAAGCAAACATTTTTATCAAAATTCTGAGATATGATGTCTGAGGACTGGAAGTACTAAAGTTGAGAAACTAGTTTTTTTAAGAATTACAATTCCAGTTTTAATTGGTGCCAGTAGTAAATAATGCAAATTTTCGTTTTTGTCAATTGTTATTGAATTGCGTTGCAGTTTCTCAGAGAAGAAAAGCGGAGTTGTTGCTCAATGGAAATAAATACGTTTGACTGCTGTGATAGGCAAGAAACATACTGTCAAAAAAGGAAAGTCATGTCCATTTTCTCTCAACAAACGCTGATAGTAGCTATAAATTATGTACAAAATTCCAATATAACTCTACAGACCATGTTTCGAAATACTTAAAGGGGAATCTTTGAGAATCTATTCAGCCACTTCTTGGAACGTCAGCGATAGGTTATAGTAATGTAACCTGTTTTGCGTATAGGGAGGTGGGCTCCTTGATAAGAGATAAGTAGGTTAAAGAGATAATTTCTTTCTCATTGCATATCATGATAAGAGATAAGTAGATTGAAGAGATAATTTCTTTCTCATTGCATATCAACATTAATGTTATTCAATTACTTTTGCAGCATGGGTTATTGAAAGTCCTAATGTAGACCGTGGCATATCGAAATGAATTTTTTTTCTACGGCAATAATGCACAATATTGGCGTTAAGTAACGAGACCGATTTTTTTACGGGACAGTCCTTTTAACAAAAATAAAAAAACTTGCTTATAGTCATGACCGCTACAGTGTGCTGTAATCGCAAGAGCCACTTTCGAGTCCATTGACGCATAAGTATAATTTTGGCCACCGTTTAAGTAACACTGTGCTAGTTGGGCGTGCCGGAATTTGCGTAAAGGTGCAAAAACCTGTAGTACAATTTTACCGTAAATCCTGGAAAACTGCCACGGAAGTGTTCCAAGGACCAAAAACCTTTACAGCGATGACTTTCTGAGTCATTCATAGGTGTACAGCTTGCTTACAGCGTTTAAAGATGGGGAGTCCCTCCAAGATGAACCACCCAGAGGACGTCCAATTTCTGCACGGACAAATCAAAATGTGGTGAAGGCTTCTGATATTTTCCCCGTGACTACAGAATAATCACTTGGCTACTCGATGAACAACTGAACAGGTGAATGGCAAACGTTACTTACGCACAGAACAGCCCATTACAAGCTAATCGCTGAACAGCTTCACAGGCAGCGCATAGTGTGCGTACGAAGTCTATCTGTGTGATAGAACATCTACTGTACTTTCCAGATTTAACGCCCGCATAATTTTTCCTCTTCCCAAAGGTGAGATGTGCCTCGACAGGGAATTGCCTCATCGGCATGGAGGACATCTAACTTGGTGGGACCAACAGACTGAAGGAGGTTCAGGTTCAAGTGTTCCACCGTGCCCTCGAACACCTATACAAAATATCACGCCGTTTTAGAGGATATGCTTATTTTCACAAGCTGTGCATTGTAATCTATTTTTGCAGATATTTCCTGTTACTTAGTCATATTCTGAATACTGATTACAAAATTACAAATTACATTCGAGATGAAATTGTTACGTGATTTTTCCAATACATCTCCTGTAATACAAAGAAGTCTGCATTACCCAAAAATCTTGTCCGTATAAAAAAAGATGCTGGCCCTTCTTGCAAATCAGTTTTTATGGAGCCCGGGAATTTCTCTTTTGAAATGCTAGTTTCAAATAACACTATTTAAGTAATTAAACAAAATTGTGCACAATCCGTTGCATGATAAAAAGTGACGTCAGAAATGGAAGGCACTAGAAATAATTTTGAGAACTTCAATTTTCTACACAGCTAAGAATGTAAATTTTTAAAGAAATTTAATTTACATTTATCTTTCACTACATACTGCACAAAATTAATTATTTATTAAAAATTTTAAGAATTCATTTTTTGTACTCAAAGACTTGTTATTGTGCCTAAAACGGTTTTTAATGGTCCACCTAATCAGTTGGAACCTTGTCTTCTTCCATAACTCAGCAGTAAATCCGCGTATTGTCTTCCCAGGATTAATCGAGATATTTCAAGTTACCTGGAATTAACAAGTCTTTTTTTTTTTTATTTGGAACAGCACATATTTTATATAAAACATAGTAATAATAATCAATTTTCTTGTCCGTACATCTCTCACGGTGTACGGAATGCATGTCGGTCCACATACCTACTTACGAGCTTTTGTATTGAGTTAACAGCAATATACCTGCAAAAAACTGTCCAGTTCAAAAACTTCAGGTATAAAAAGACTACCTAAACATTTGTAGCTTTTTCGATGCACAATTTTTATGTGAGGATGACAATATTCACAAGCTATGAAATTTTATTATCATTTTGTTCTATTTTCTTTTTTCAGATATTAAAGTAACGCTTTATTTTCCTTATACAATTCACAGTAAAGAGCCTATTGCGCACAGTATATTTTTGAGTAGAGTTTTTCATGTGGGTGAAAGTCTCACATTCACTGTTTATGTCTGCTAAAGAAAAATTGGATTTGAAAAATTGTTCTTTAGTCGATATTTTAGAAGCTCAGATTTTATGGTAATTATGTCAGAAGCAAAAATTAGCGCTAACGCGGCCTGGTGGCCAAAGCATCTTTTACCAAAAATTTGAAATTATATGCAAAAGATTTGAGTTATCGGGAAAAATGTAATTTACTTTTACGCCCCTAGCGAAAAACCTATGCGTAACTTGAAAAAGTAACTATATCTATAATACTCTTCGACATAAGTGGAATCGAAATATAAAATATTTTTTTCAGTCTGATGTTTAGAAGCAAATATGTGGATTAAAAGGTATTTTTGAATTCAACATCATCTGCATTTACGCTCTCTAGGGCGAAATTGTACATCGTAAAAAAACTGAAATAATAGTTAGAGAGATATCGCGGGTACAGACGGACGGACGGACAAACCGATAGCATAAGCACGATCTTTTTTTACAAAAGACGTGCTAAAACTGTTGTGCAAAAATTTTGTCATAGCTGCATTACACATTTGGTAAAACATAATCTTGCCATTACAAATCAATGTACATCTTACGTGTCTGTTTTTATACTATTCAGTTTCCCAACAACTTCCTATTCAGTTGAGAAGAAATTACGCGAGATACATTTTAGTTTGGAATATTAAACCTTTCTCTTAAAAAGAGAAAATATTTTTTTTCTAAATAGTAGAAACGCTGTAATTAATTTTTTACGGAACTGCTGTGGAAATGTAAAATACGCTTAGAGACACGTTTCATACGACATTTGCGTGCAAACTGACTGATTTAAAACAATAAGTATATCATAGTCTATAAAAAGACACTAAATCGTCACCTCCAGAAATTTGCTTTTAAAACTTAGTTTCACTTAAAAAAACACAGCATCATTTCTAGCTGAGAGAGATTCAACAAGATGATTTAAACAACTTGAGTCAATTTTTGGCCATTCTAGGAACAGATTGACTCGCAATTCATTGAGATTCCTGGGACTCTAAATTTCGTTTTTTACACTTTGTTCAAGGTGGTCAGATAAATTCTTCAAGAAGTTTAAATCCGGCGATCTTGCCGGGCAATACGTGGTTCGAAATGTTATATCATGCTGTACACACCAATCCGTAATGGTTTTAGCTCTGTGAATTGTACAGTGGTCGTCCTGGTAAATAGGTGACGTTACTTGAAGAGAATGTTGCAAAAGTTGCACAAAAGGAAACACATAAGTGCCTAAAATTTATCTGTAAGTATGCTGATTGATAGTATTTCCCCTCTCTACTAGTGAACCTGATTCAAAACTATTAAAAAACCCGAAAAAATTACAAAAATGTAATTGTGGAAAATCAAGGAACGTTACGCAACGTTCAATACAAATATTGAATTTTGATATCAGGGTGAGAAAATGTATTTCAAATAATGGGTGAAATATTTGCTTATTTTAGACACTTAATTCGGTTGTTCTTTTCGAGACATATACCTAAAAGAGTGGTGAGTTTCTCTTCCTAAAATTTCATCATAACATATCTGCTTGGAGAAAAATTGTTATTCCGTCTCACCTTGCGTTTTTAGAAACATTTTTAGCATACCTTCTGCCGTTGCGTTTTTATTGTTCAGTTTGCAGTTTGCTATCTGCCTTCCTTAAAAAAGCCATCAGGTTGATTTGCGAAAACTTAGAAACTCTGATTTCTATTCTATGCCAAGAAATTTGTATTACTAGTATAGTTATGCTATTTTAAGTATAGTTGGTGTACCGTTACTTTATATTAGTTAAGACAACAATGTCTGTGGGTCATATAATTGTAGATCTAAGTGCTTGGCAAATCAAACTTTTCTAAAATAATCTTTAAAAAACGCGGAAATCATCCCCTTTGACAGACTATTCTGACCTTTTATAATTCTTTAATCCCCGATGTACCCGAAGCAAATGCTGCACAAAATTATATGTGCTTCTCAAATAGAAAGGTTCACATTAGCTAATTAAACACCACGTTGACAAACCGTCTATTCGCATTATTAATTCAAAATAACTTCAAATCACCTTCAAGTCACTGAAAACTTTACTAAAAGCTAAAACGTGTACACATACAAGTAAGATCCTTCGGGAAACACTCACATAGCGGCCGGGTCTTATGAATAGTACAGCAAAACAGTTACTTTCCTCAGCATCTCAGCAGTAGAGAGCGCAAAGCTGCTTCTAGTATAAGCGCTCCCTTTCAGTTATTTATTCCTCGGGCCTCGGATGTCGTAGTGGTCAGCATTTGTGACTGCCATGGAGGAAACTCAGGAACGATCCAGGGTAGGTACGAATGCTCCCACCATTAAATATCCGCTATGCGTCGAATGTGCACGTTAAGCCGTCGGACCCCTGGTATTGGCTACCGGTAATACATAAGAGTGTCTTCCTTCCCCTTTCAATCTCGCTTCCGTGCCACTTTCCTATCGGGCACTGTATCCTAAATCTCTTAGCTTCCTATTTCTAAGAGTTGTTTAAGACCTGAGTACTGACACTCCCTTCCTAATATCCTCCACATATGATCTCTGATCTTTCTATTATTCTCCGTTCATGACATAAGGCACGATGGGGAATGAAAAGTCGTTCTGAAATGGACATCATGCCAGTGGGTAGAAACAGGCGACTCAAAAATGATCTTGCTCATTTCTTAGATTTGCAGCTTTTGTGGTACCCCTGTTAGCAGGAAATCTGTCTGAAAAGATAAGTCTATCTTTCATGAGACACCTGTTTAACGATCGGAG
Organism: Macrothele yani; assembly: GCA_039090855.1. Lineage (NCBI taxonomy): Eukaryota > Metazoa > Arthropoda > Arachnida > Araneae > Macrothelidae > Macrothele > Macrothele yani. The sequence continues at coordinate 45,674,478 of CM077033.1, read as the reverse complement.
GACACTGCCATGGAAAGCACATAATATAACATCTAATGTGAAATATATGGTCTGCGTCTTGAATATATCGTATTTCTGCTTGTGCCTTTTGAAAGTGCATTGCTTTGTTAATGACAATCTTTATCTGAAAAAAATTTATATAAAAGAATTTCCTGATTACCGAAATTCAACAAGGAATTAATGCACATAAGTTCATGTTTGAGGTTGAGAGTCCTTCAATCATTGACGCTTACACCAAAATGTTTAGGAATGCAGACAGAACTGAACTTTGACTTCTGCACCTCCCTCAAAGAAGGATATTTGGTACTTTTGAATTTCCCTGGTATTTGTTTCAAAATTTCCAAAACTTTTTTAAACTTTCAACCCCGTGGTAAGTTTTACACATCCATGCCAATAGGCTTTTCCGTGGATTCAAAGATACAACACAGGGCGTTTGTTTTTGGGATTTGATCAAATCCAAAGTACGTGTAGCTTATTAATTTTGTCAGATTCGCACAGTGTGCGTTTCATAGATGTAAAGCTGTGACCGTATTGAATCTTCCCGCGCAAACTGTTTCTTAAAATCGTGTAACAGATACAAGTATAGAAAAGCCCAGCCTTGAATGAGATCTCAAAAAACCTCGCAATTAACAACATATAAATCTCAATATCCTTCATGTCGATGGTATCATCATATATTGGACAGCGAAAAGCTGCGATAAACCACTTCTTAGTAGAAAGTCCATTGTGACATGTTGCAATAATTTTTAAAAATTGAAATAATTCAGCAAGAACTTTTTCAGTTCTTTGTTTGGAAGTAGCCTGTTGGCCAGAAAAAGCAAACTTTACAAATTGATTTCATTAATAAGCTAAAACTTTTGAAGAAAAAAACAAATACCTTTGTTAAATCACTTTCTCATAATTTTGAATATATATTTCCCACCTTTATTTTTTCACAATTCTTACTCTAAGTTTTCAATATTCATTTTGTTTTAGATTAAAGTGTAAGAAATTAAGTTTTCAATATTCATTTCGTTTTTTTCAAAGTGTAAGAAATTAATTAATCTTACAGATTCAAGAGGTTCAAATCTGAAGAAACCCTGCGTTTTCAATAAGTGCATTTGCAGATTTTGTTATTTAGAGGGAATATAATAATTGTATATGCACTGAAGAGCAATTGAATTAGAGATACCTGTCTAGTAACGTGTAGCACAAGATTTCGCCCTGATGACGGCGGCGCTTCGTCTCGGCATGAACTCGACAAGTCACCGGAAGCGTTGTGAAGCCATACGGATCCACGACCCCTGAACAAGCTCCCACAGTTCACGAAAATTTTATGGAGGGGGTCAGAGTCTCGAACATCTCTCTCGATGACATCCCAGATGTGCTCGATGGGATTGAGGTCAGGTGACCAAGCTGGCCAAGGAAGCGAGGTCACGTCGGTGGAGTGTTCATCCAACCATTCGGATACAATTCGGGACCGATGGCACGGTGCATTGTCTTGTTGCAGGATGAAGTCCCGAGTGGGATGTTGAAGACCCACAAACGGAAGAAAATGGTCGTCCAGTAACTCCCGGTAACGTTGACCTGTGAGGGACGAAGTCACACATACCAGGGGTCCCATTTCAGTAAACGAAAACAGTCCCAAGACGAGAATGCCACCCCCACCAGCTAGAACAGTACCCTGCTGGCAAGAAGGATCCATCGCTTCATGTGGTTTGCGCCGTACTCGTGTCCTGCCATCCGCATGCACCAACGTGAATCTCGACTCATCAGTCGGGGCAACATTTTTCCTCATGTCTAGGGACATTAGACATGTCTCTAGACATGAGGAAATGGTTTCCGTGATAGGAACGCTAACTTCCACATTTTGCCACTAGGGGCGCTGCAGTCACTCTCATCCGATAGCGCATGGTTGTTTTACTATACCATACCTTACTTCCATAGCACTAGCTGCCTTTGTTCCCAAGTTATTGAAGTAACTTTGGACTTTAGGGATCACCCTGTACAAATAATCATAATTTTAACGTATTTCTTGGCGGCATTTTATTTTAATCACTAGCTTGATTCACAGTTCTTAGTTTGCTGTCTTGTTTGACATATTTCGCTGCAGTTGGTTCAAAGTTCGGTTTCTTTTTCAGTAATTCAACACAAACCCGTTTTTTTATTAGAACTTTAAAATTATGTGGTGTCACCTGTTTCAATGAAGATCTTTGAAATCCGTTTACATTATACGTATAAAGAACAATAGGCACTTGAGATTTGAAGAGTTCAGTAAATTCTTCGTGAAAAATGGATTTATATGTTTATAGGATGTCTTTAATAGTGTGGTAGTGGTGCGAATGTCTTTTCTGCTCAGGAGCTGGATAGTTCCTCGACTGTTCTGAAATTTAAATTTCGAATGAAATTTTAAATGATCTGCATACGAAGTTTAATGCAATTTTTATTTCGCCCGAGATACAGACGGTAGCACTAACCAAATGGAAACTTAAAAAAGCACCATGAACTTCGTTTTTCACGAATATGTGTTATGTTCTACGACGAAATTCTGATATTGTTTAATTGCCGAAAACCAGTTGCAATAATATGTCTCAACTTGACACTGGTGGATTATTTAATTTTCCCTTCCTGGAATTTAATCTGAAATTGGCAGAAAAGTATATGTACATAAGCAGCTTCGAAACATGAATTCGCTAACTAAGTGAAACGATGCCCCACGTTTCAAATTTTAAAAAAGTGTCCAGAATCCCTGTCTACATACTGACGATTTTTACACTTTCAAAAAAGCTCAAGTAATTACAAAAAGTTCCCAAATGTTTTTAAGACGGAAATGTTTCATAAATATAAGCAATAATTCCAACTCATATGAGTATGTCTTGTTTCTTCTGTAATTAATGAATCGAAGGAATGAAGAGCAGCAGTATGACCTATGTGTATGCCATACATGCCCATTGTCCCGTCGCACGATAGCCAATTGTAAATGAATATGGTATCAAGCACACCTCTGTCGAAAATTTAATGATTAGGTGTATTCTGGTGGATATAGAACATCAAGGAACAATTTGAGCTTACAAACGTACGCACACGAGTCCGCTGTAACATATGAAGTCACTTCATGGTGCGCAACGCTTGTGCACATTTGCTTTGATCACGTGGAAACTGACAATATATATCTCGTGGATACTGCATATGGGCAGTAAGGTGAGTCATGCCTGATACGAATTAATTATTTATTCAAGTATATCTTCGATTAGCGAAGATCTAGGGGACTGTGGTATCGAAAATGATGTTACACAGACTTCAAGTGGATGATTATATAGGCTCGTTTAGAAAGTACAAGTCCATGACATTGGAGAGATAAGTTCACTTCATTTCTGACGTCACTCATGATACACGTCCTGATACGTCTGTGTCGTGTTTGATGTCATACGTGACAGAATTCGAAACCAATCGAAAAACTTGGCTCTTCAGTGATATCCCTAAAAGAAGGAACTCATCTCTCTCTAACAGCATGGCCTTGTATTTCTAGATGACCCGAGGTTTAACATTCAACAATATCAAAGGAGGTATAAGGTCAGGTGATGCGTAACATCACAGCCTCTCCTTGACAAATGTCAATCCCGCCTTCTCGTGGTACATCCTGTTCCCACTAAAGGGGCTCTGACGACCGCCAATAGCGGTATAACTATACCATCGGGATTAGAGGAAATGCTATCACACACTCACCAACCCGCTTGGCCAGCGTGGTGAGTTATAACCAAACCCCTCCAAAATGACTCCACAACTTAAATCTTGGCCCTCAGTCTCCGGCAGCTGGAATGTACCTGGCCAAGGCAGCGGCCAGTGCGACATGAAGGCAGAAGGTGCTAAGAATCCCCGGAGGACCGGACTAGGCTGCCATCTGATGCTGACCTTGGCTACGTATAACGGACGCTCCCTACCTTCTGATTCAAGGCTTCTTGAATTGGAAGAGGAACTACAAAGGATCAAGTGGGACATCGTCGGGCTAAGTGAGGTAAGGAGAAAAGGAGAAGATTTCATTGAACTGAAAAGTGGACATCTCTTCTACTATCGTGGGACAGATACTGGCAGAACTAGTGGTGTTGGATTTATAATAAACAAGAAACTGAAGGATAAAGTTGTAGAAGTTGAAAGTTCCTCTGACAGAGCTGCACGACTCGTTATCCAACTCTCGAGAAGATACCAGGCTCAGATTATTCAAACTTATGCACCCACCACAAGTCATGCTGAAGAAGAAATTGAAGAATTTTATCAGGACATTCGTGGTCTAAATAATAAAGGTAAGCATCACTTGAAAATAATTATGGGAGATTTCAATGCAAAAATAGGGCAACGGCAACAGAATGAAACTTCAGTAGGTAAATTCGGTCAGGGCAACAGAAACCAGCGTGGAAATACTCTCGTAGAGTTTGCAGAGGCAGAAGGGTTTTTCATCTTGAACTCCTTTTTCAAGAAAAAGCCACACAGGAAATGGACATGGAGACATCCAAATGGGACGACAAGTGAAATTGATTTTATTATGTGTAACAAAAAATTCGTCATAGAAGACTGCAGTGTGCTAAACAAGTTCAACACAGGCAGTGACCATAGATTGGTGAGATGTAAGATGCACCTCAACACTAAACTTGAACGTAGCAAGCTCATAAGACAAACAAAATGTATTGACATAACCAACTTTAAAAAACACCATAGTACCTTCAAATTGGAACTGAAGAACAGATTCTCTGCTTTAGAAGGCCTAACATCGGAAGAAGTGGATATTTCTGAAGTTAACGGAAAAGTAACCAAAGCTCTTATGGAAACAGCAACAAAATTAGCTGGGTGTAAGAACAAATTGCATGTGAACAAATTATCAGGAAAAACCAAAATATTGATGCAAAAAAGAAGAGAGATGAGGACAACTAAAGAAGATGTGACTTCCAAAGTGGAATATATAGAGCTATGCAAGACAGTACGAAAACGTATCACTGAAGACGTGAGAAAATTCAACTGTGAACTAGTAAGGAAAGCAATTGAAAACAACCAAAGCCTAAAGATAGCAAAGGGACATCTCAGTAAGGGAAAAAAACAGAGTATGGCACTGAGAAAAGAAAATGGTTCTGTAACAAGAAATAGAGGCGAAATTTTGACAAGAGTGAAAGATTTCTACTCCAAATTATATGAAAGGGATGATACATGTACTCCAGGCATCATGAAAGGTACCAGAGTTCTTCCAGTCCTTCCAGCAGAAGTTGCACATTCAATCAAGAACATGAAGCGGGGAAAAGCTCCAGGAGAAGATGGAATTACTGTAGACATCATACAAGAAGCAAGTGGAGAAATCGAAACAGTACTCGCCCAAATTTTCACTCGATGCCTTAATGAAGGGAAAATTCCTGAGGATTGGAACAACGCTACAATGATCTTGCTACATAAAAAAGGTGACATTGAGGATCTCAGGAACTGCAGACCTATCAGCCTCCTATCAGTGGTTTATAAAATCTTCACTAAAGTCCTTTCACACCGCTTGAAGGTAACACTGGACATGGCTCAACCGAGAGAACAAGCTGGATTCAGGAGTGGCTACAGCACAATAGATCATATCCACGTGCTGAGAGAACTAATTGAAAGAGCGAGGGAATATGAACTTCCATTGTTCATGGCTTTTATCTATTATGAAAAAGCCTTTGATTCGGTGAAACCATCAGCAGTTGCAATGGCTCTGAAATCCTGCGGTATTGAAGATGCATACACTAATATTATTAATAACATCTATGAAAATGCAAGTGCAAAGATTCTGCTATTTGAAAATACAACACACATAAAAATTGGAAAAGGAGTGAGACAAGGTGACACCATATCTCCGAAGCTCTTTAATGCCACATTGGAAAATGTCTTTCAATCACTGAACTGGGAAAACAAAGGCATAAAGATTAATGGAGATTATCTAACCCACCTTCGTTTTGCTGATGACATAGTCATTTTTGCAACTACCCCATCAGAACTACAGAGTATGGTGCAGGAACTTGCTGACAAGAGTAAAGAAGTGGGATTAAAAATGAACTTTCAGAAGACAAAAGTGATGTTCAATGCTTTTACAAGAAATGAAGATTTATCGATTGATGGAGAAAAGCTGGAGATAACAGACACGTACGTTTATCTTGGACAGCAGATATCAAGTGAGGGTCAGATTAGTGAAGAAATTAATCGGCGTACAAAACTTGCCTGGAGAGCATTTGGAAGAAACAGCATAATTTTCAAGAGCAATATGCCATTATGTCTTAAAAGAAAAGTGTTTGATCAATGCATCCTTCCAGTGCTTACGTATGGTGCAGAGACGTGGACCTTAGCTAAAAGAGACATACAAAGGCTGCAGACAACTCAAAGCAGCATGGAGAGGTGCATGCTTGGTGTAACGAGGAGAGATAAGAAGAGGAACACGTGGATCCGAAAAATGACAAGAGTGGAAGACATCATGATCAGAGTTAAATCCCTGAAATGGCAATGGGCTGGACATACTGCCAGAAGAACAGACCATCGATGGACAGCCGACATTTTAGATTGGATTCCAAGGGACAGGAAAAGACCCAGAAGAAGACCACATGGAAGATGGGTGGATGAAATTAGAAAGTATGCGGGAGTGACATGGAGGAGACTGGCACAAGACAGACCGTTGTGGAGGAAACTTGGGGAGACCTGCGTCCAGCAGTGGATTAATAATGGTTGAAAATGAGGATGATGAATGACATATTTATATTGCAAGTATTTCTACTCTTACCCTAGCGACATCAGTTACTAACTGATTTTTGAGTTTTTCCTGCACTTTTTTGCTTGGGATAGAACACATACTCCAGGGCTTTTGCTTTGAAATCACTTATCATCTGACTGGAATCTTGTGCACGATCATATGTCACCATGTTTCCGGATGGTCTCCTACTACGTATTTGCTCATCTTTTGTAGTAGTCACACGTATAAGCTTTTTCTTTTGTTGTCCCACTTAGATAAATGCGGCCGCATGCATTAACGGTGTTACATATAATTACACATACATTATATAAAATATTAATGTAGTTAGAAGATGCAACCAGGCATCAAAGAGTATGGTAAAACCATTACCTTGTTATTAACTGATGTCTCACTTTGAACAGAATTCAGAACGTTCTGACCGACGGTATATAATTTAGAATACTGCACTAAAGTGACTGTGCGACGAAATGACGACATTTAGGGTTGAAATTATAGTCCGCTTTTGTTCACATTATTATGCCTATCAGATCGGTGGTTGGCTATCCCTTAGACGATTATGTGGAAGGAAGAACGGAACGATTATCATTGTATAGGGACGAAATTTGTAAAGGGATATGTGTTCTGAAATACACTGAAAAAACAGTTTACCACGTTTGATAACACACCATCAAATTCGTAAATGATAAGTTATCGAGACGTGCAATGTAAATCAGGCAGACCTTGTCGTCGAGGCCCAGCTACCGTTCCATTGATTGTCGGAAGTACCCAAAATAATTGGTTTACCTCCTTTGGACGTGGCATTATACACAGTCGAGTCACAGTATTGTGACCACCTCCTACTTTTGACGTGATTAGCGCGTAGGCAATGAAAGAAAGCAAGTGTCGTGAGCTGGCATGGCGGACATATAAGGTGTGATGTAGTATATCTGCAAACGTATCACTCGATGCTGTCAGGATAAAAGGAGCGATACATCAATTTCGCAAAGAGGGATGATTATCGGCTTTCGGGACAAGGCTGGTAGTATTTCAGAAAAAGCACATTTTATGAACTGTTCGCATGCTGTTGTAGTTAATGTGTATCTTGATTGGAGAAATAGCAGCACTGCGAATAAGCGACATGGAAACTGAGGAACACCACGTGCTATTGATGTGAGAAATAAACGTCGGCGTCGAGGATGCCTGAGGCCGATCGACACTTTCTGGCAGAATGAACCAGGGGCTACCGTAATTGTGTCTATAACGACAGTTCAGCGAACCCTGCTGCGTATGGGGCTCCGATACAGACGAATGGTCATTGCGCCTATGCTAACAAAGATGTCTTAGCAGCAGAGGCTTATATTTGCACGGGAGAATCGTAATTGGACCTCCGCTGATGGAAGAAGATTGCCTTCTCCGATGAGCCACGTTTTCTGTTTCACCGAACGGATGGATGTTGCCGTATAAGAACGAGAAACATCGGAGCTCAAACACTCTTCAACAATTGCTGGCAGAAGCCAAGGTGTGGAATCACCGTTTTGGTCTGGAGAATGTGTACGTGGCATTCTCTAGGTCTACTCATACATGTGGAAGGCACTGTGAGACGAATGCATTATGAATCCAGCCTTGCAGACTATGTACACTAATAAATGCTGATTGTCTTCCATGGGGCGGATGGAATCTTTCAGCACGAAAATGCAACGTGTCACGCAGCAGGAAATGTTAGAGAGTGGTTGGAAGAGCGCGAAGAAGACTTCAAAGTAGGTCTCTGGCCACTAATTCCACAGACGTAAACCCAATTGAGCATCTGTGGGACCACCTCGATCATGTTGTTCGCTCTATGGATCCTGAACCGCGCATCCTCCATCAGCTGTCAGATGCACTGCAGTCAGCATGGCTCCACATTCCTGTGAACAACTTCTAGTACCCGTGTAGCTGTCGTGTAGCTGTTGCCCGTGTAGCTGCTGTCCGGGATGCACAAGGCGGTTACTCTAGATATCAGCTTGTGGTTCCAATAATTTGACTGGACCGTGTGGTTGGCTCCAGATTTGTCGGTTTGTGCATCTCTCAAACGTGCCTGTTTCCAGGATTTCCTGGCAGTACCGTTTGATGTATTTATCTTGCATGGTGCGGCAGGAAACCCATTTCCTGTAGTCGGCGTTCCTGTGGTCACAATTGGTTGCTGTGTTTGAGGAGTAACATCTAATTGGCCGCATGTGTCGTAGTCCGTTCACTTCATTACCAGATGTGATATGCTTTAGAGGATGCCATCATCATAACTGTGTTCAGTTCTCTATTGATTTGGACAGCAGCGTCTCTATTTTTTTTTCTCGCACAATTCAAGTTATTCTCCATTGAACTATCAGATTTATCGCGGCTTTCGACCACTCGTTATGCGGTTGCCGTGAATGTTCTACTTACCGAACCATTCTTAGTTAGGCTTTACTACGACTCTGCACGAAGACCTAAGCCGTTTGAATTATTTTCGCAAAGCCAAGCTTATCGCCACCTATCTTGACACTTTGAAATTGCTCAGATCATTCTTTTTCCTATTCCGATGGCAATCGAACTCTACCTAATACTCGTTGGGACATTCAGCCTGAAATATACTGCACAACATGCTTCCGTGCTGTCTTACGTAATGAGGTGAGTTGCATATACAACGAGACAAGGTGTATCATAGGAATCCGCATTACAGGAAATATTTTCAAAAATCTATGCATATTACTTGTCGGACTTATACTTAATGCTCGAAATAGTACAATTCTCCTCGTAATCCTCTTTTGTTGTCATAGAATAGGAAATCGAAGTTTCCAAGCTTTCGTTCAAACTGTTGAAGTGTTCTATTATCCAGTTTGCAGTTTGTTGTCAAGCTTCCTTGAGAAAGCCATCTGGTTTATGTGCGAAGGCTTTGAAACATTGATTTCCTATTGTGCGGCAAGAAATTTGGATTTTTAGTATAGTAATGCTATTTTGAGTATGGTGTATAGCTTACTCCGACATCCGCTAGTGATATATATATATATATATATTTCAAACTCTCTACATCTTCAACCAAGAACTTCCAGTAGAAATCCCTAAATCCACTAAATTAACACACGCAAACTAAAATCAAAACGCTCACAATTCACATACAAATAATAATAATAATAATAACAACAATAATAATAATTTTAAAAACTTGGGGTTGGGCACCGACATATATATATCATCATCATCATCATCATCATTGTCAACCATTATCAATCCACTGCTGGACGAAGGTCTCCCCAAGTTTCCTCCACAACGGTCTGTCTTGTGCCAGTCTCCTCCATGTCACCCCTGCATACTTTCGAATTTCATCCACCCATCTCCCATGTGGTCTTCTTCTGGGTCTTTTCCTGTCCCTTGGAATCCAATCTAAAATTTCGGCTGTCCATCGATGATCTGTCCTTCTGGCAGTATGTCCAGCCCATTGCCATTTCAGGGATTTAACTCTGATCATGATGTCTTCCACTCTTGTCATTTTTCGGATCCACGAGTTCCTCTTCTTATCTCTCCTGGTTACACCAAGTATGCACCTCTCCATGCTGCTTTGAGTTGTCTGCAGCCTTTGTATGTCTCTTTTAGTTAAGGTCCACGTCTCTGCACCATACGTAAGCACTGGAAGGATGCATTGATCAAACACTTTTCTTTTAAGACATAATGGCATATTGCTCTTGAAAATTATGCTGCTTCTTCCAAAAGCTCTCCAGGCAAGTTTTGTACGCCGATTAATTTCTTCATCAATGTGACCCTCACTTGATATCTGCTGTCCAAGATAAACGTACGTGTCTGTTATCTCCAGCTTTTCTCCATCAATCGATAAATCTCCATTTCTTGTAAAAGCATTGAACATCACTTTTGTCTTCTGAAAGTTCATTTTTAATCCCACTTCTTTACTCTTGTCAGCAAGTTCCTGGATCATACTCTGCAGCTCTGATGGGGTAGTTGCAAAAATGACTACGTCATCAGCAAAACGAAGGTGGGTTAGATAATCTCCATTAATCTTTATCCCCTTGTTTTCCCAGCTCAGCGACTGAAAAACACCCTCCAATGGGGCATTAAAGAGCTTCGGAGATATGGTGTCACCTTGTCTCACTCCCTTTCCAATTTTTACGTGTGTTGTATTTTCAAACAGCCGAATCTTTGCACTTGCATTTTCATAGATGTTATTAATAATATTAATGTATGCATCTTCAATACCGCAGGTTTTCAGAGCCATTGTAACTGCTGATGGTTTCACCGAATCAAAGGCTTTTTCATAATCAATAAAAGCCATGCACAATGGAAGTTCATACTCCCTCGCTCTTTCAATTAGTTCTCTCAGCACGTGGATATGATCTATTGTGCTGTAGCCACTCCTGAATCCAGCTTGTTCTCTCGGTTGAGCCATGTCCAGTGTTACCTTCAAGCGGTGTGAAAGAACTTTAGTGCAGATTTTATAAACTACTGATAGGAGGCTGATAGGTCTGTAGTTTCCAAGATCCTTAATGTCACCTTTCTTATGTAGCAGGATCATTGTAGCGGTGTTCCAATCCTCAGGAATCTTTCCTTCATTAAGGCATCGAGTGAAAATTTGGGCGAGTACTGTTTCGATTTCTCCACTTGCTTCTTGTATGATGTCTACAGTAATTACATCTTCTCCTGGAGCTTTTCCACGCTTCATGTTCTTGATTGCATGTGCAACTTCTGCTGGAAGGACTGGAGGAACTCTGGTACTGGTATCTTTCATGATGTCTGGAGTGCATGTATCATCCCTTTCATATAATTTGGAGTAGAAATCTTTCACTCTTGTCAAAATTTCGCCTCTATTTCTTGTTACAAAACCATCTTCTTTTCTCAGTGCCATAATCTGTTTTCTTCCCTTACTGAGATGTCCCTTTGCTATCTTTAGGCTTTGGTTGTTTTCAATTGCTTTCCTCACTAGTTCACAGTTGAATTTTCTTACGTCTTCAGTGATACTTTTTCTTACTGTCTTGCATAGCTCTATATATTCCACTTTGGAAGTCAGATCTTCTTTAGTTGTCCTCATCTCTCTTCTTTTTTGCATCAACATTTTCGTTTTTCCTGATAATTTATTTACATGCAACTTGTTCTTAGACCCAGCTAATTTTGTTGCTGTTTCCATAAGAGCTTTGGTTACTTTTCTGTTAACTTCAGAGATGTCCACTTCTTCCGATGTTAGGCCTTCTAAAGCAGAGAACCTGTTCTTCAGTTCCAACTTGAAGGTATTATGGTGTTTTTAAGGTTGGTTATGTCAATAGATTTTGTTTGTCTTATGAGCTTGCCACGTTCAAGTTTAGTGTTGAGGTGCATCTTATATCTCACCAATCTATGGTCACCACCTGTGTTGAACTTGTTTAGCACACTGCAGTCTTCTATGATGAATTTTTTGTTACACATAATAAAATCGATTTCACTTGTCGTCCCATTTGGATGTCTCCATGTCCATTTCCTGTGTGGCTTTTTCTTGAAGAAGGAGTTCAAGATGAAAAACCCTTCTGCCTCTGCAAACTCAACGAGAGTATTTCCACGCTGGTTTCTGTTACCGTGGCCGAATTTACCTAATGAAGTTTCATTCTGTTGCCGTTGCCCTATTTTTGCATTGAAATCTCCCATAGATATTTTCAAGTGCTGCTTACCTTTATTATTTAGATGACAAATTTCCTCACAAAATTCTTCAATTTCTTCTTCCGGATGACTTGTGGTGGGTGCATAAGTTTGAATAATCTGAGCCTGGTATCTTTTTGAGAGTTAGATAACAAGTCGTGCAGCTCTGTCAGAGGAACTTTCAACTTCTACAACTTTATCCTTCAGTTTCTTGTTTATTATAAATCCAACACCACTAGTTCTGCCAGTATCTGTCCCACGATAGTAGAAGAGATGTCCACTTTTCAGTTCAATGAGATCTTCACCTTTTCTCCTTACCTCACTTAGCCCCACGATGTCCCACTTGATCCTTTGTAGTTCCTCTTCCAATTCAAGAAGCCTTGAAGCAGAAGATAGGGAGCGTCCATTGTACGTAGCCAAGGTCATATAAGTTTTGGTTTTCCTTTAAAGAATGTGCAGAATAACAGTATATTCCAGTTTTCGTGCTCTAACGGAGAATCGTTCAGTGGAAAATATTGATCTAGATTTGTCAATAACATTTTAGTAGCCTTATGTTTCGAAGGCGGGTCAGTGGTAAATTATTGTATACCGTAAATGCAGTCATCCTGCACTAGTAGACCGAAAGTCAATTCTTTTTATTTGAAGTCATCTTATACAGCGTAATGGTAAAGTCAAGAATATCATCATTTAATGCAAATTTTATGCTAAATTCAAATATGTGTACAGAATGTTACTACCCGTAATAGAAGTGCAGTTAGAAGCAAAAACGTGCAAGTGAGGTAACACAGGTCCAGTTCTAAAAAAGCGTTCGCGCCCCTCTAATTCATTATAGCTTACTCCGACATCCGCTAGTGAGAGATAAAAAGGAAGTTGAATCGCCCGCCGACTGTGACCGCAGCTGCTTGTAGTCAGTTGACGGAAATTTATTGAGAATTGATGGTGATATTTTAATTTCGGAATGTCAAAGATCCGAAAATATGTCCTGCCTCTTCAAACCAGGGCAAAAATGATTACTTTGCATGAACTTGGTTTCAGTAGAATGAAATTGCTGTTAAACGTGGCTCTGATCATTCCACTGGCTTGCGCACCATTAAAAGAGTTGCAGAAACAGGATGTGTGGGAAACGAAAAAAAAACAGGTCGTCCACGTCTGTGTACTGAACGTGATGATCGCATGTTGATTCGTCGTTCCTTAAAATCAAGGCGTAACCCTATTAACGACCAAAACGCCCAAAACGCCCGTGCGTACAAACGGCCATAGACGGCCGAAACGCCTGTCTGGAGTGAGTCAGATTTCCTACCCTTACTTGTGGTCTTTAGAGTGATGAAATATTTTTGTGTCATGGTCATTAAAGTGTTAAAACAGCCAATGATTTAGGAAATGGGTGGCAGAATGAAGTGGTCATTATTGCATCTGCACGCACAGTTCGTCGTAGGCTGCAAGAAAACGGACTGACTTCACGAAAACCTTTCTTTGCTGAAAAACATCGGCTCAAAAGAACAGCTTGTGCCAAGGCACACACGAATTGGACTGTTGATGAATGGAAAAATGCTATTTTCAGTGTTGAAACAACTATTACTATTTCTGTTAATAATGGAAATAACTATGTACGTCCTCAGGCTGGTTAAAGATATAAGGCAAGCTGCAACCAGCCAACATTCAAGCACACACAATTGGTGATGTTATGGTTCTGTCTTTCAACCAGTGGTGTTGACCGTTCGCACATTGTTGATGACACATTGAAGGGATCGAAGTATGTGGATATTTTGGAGTCCAAATTGCTACCACCTGCAAAGATTTGGGTTTGCGGAATTTTATCTTTCAGGACGATAACGTTCCATGTCATGGGTCAAAGTTGGTTGACAAGTGGTTTAATCGAAAAGTTATAAGAAAATTTCCGGATTTTAATCCCATAGAGAATCCGTGGGAGAGATTGAAGTAAGATATCCGTCAAGAAGGACCCACATCTGAAACAGGATTAATTGAGTCTGTAAGGGCCGTATAGGACCTTGTCATCACCAATGGACAACTAGAGAAGCTCATTAGTTCCATTCCAAGAAGGTGCATTTTGTTACTAAGAAACCGTGGTTATTCAATTAAATATTAAAGCCCGTTTTGCTTATTCGAAAGTTATTTCAAGTGTCCTGCAAGTTTCAATCATGTACTGCACAGTAATGTTACGTTAAATGCATTGTACACTAATTTCATAAATTCCACTGTTTTGCAATTTATGACTAGACGCTGTACGTTTGCTTGTAACTTCACTTCTATTTCTGGTAATAACATTCTGTAAAACTATTTGAATTCAGCATCAAATTTTCTTTAAAATGATTTATAATTTGTATTCTTAACATTATCATTACGCTGCATAAGTTGACTTTAAAGATCAAAAATTGACCTTCGGTCCACTGGTGCAGGTCATATGGCCACAATTGTAATTCTAAAGGGATTTCCAATACGGTTAGTATTTCGGCTTTTATAATAATTGGACTGGTATCTTAACATTTATCGCCAGTTTCTTATCACTTTGAAAACATTTGTCTATTTGTGTTATTGAATGATAGAAAATGTATTGCCCAAGTTAATTTTCAGTAATGTTTTTGGACAAGAAGTTATAATTAAAATCTGGTCCATCCACAGTGTTTCATCACAGAGTGATTTTAATTATCTTTAAATAGTGCTGAGCACCGCAATTTGTGTAATATTAAAATCAGCTGTTTATCATCACATAAAAACATTTTTGCATTTTGCAAAGAGCGCACGTAGAGATTAAATTGTTAAAAGAAACGTGTTTGGCAAATATTATCAGTGTTTCAATCCTTCCTTTGCAAAAATATCAATGCGCTTTTCGACAAATCCAGGGTCGTTCAAGAATGCTTTAATGAAATAGATGTGGAAGAACGTATCCGACCGGCAAAGAGCTCCGAAGTCGTCATCATGAACCACATTCGGGGAAGTCCTAACTCCGACTGCAGTTCAGGTCGAAACTAATGCATGCTTTAATTCAGGTAGAAACCGCCCGACGTCGACTGTGCGCTATATCCGGCGTTTCAACCTGAATTACAGCTCTTGTGGCAGAATTGGACAGCAATTCCTGTAGCAACGTACCAAATCTAATGAAAACCATTTGCAGTTGATTGACGGCTTTTACAATAGTAATAAGTAGACCAACTCTACATTCTTTTCCTTCCCATTACTTCGAGTTTGTTCATAAGGAAGTTTCCGGTTACCTTTGATCATATACTATATTCTGAACTTTCCTCAATTCTTCATTTGTAGCATACCTTCTTTTAACTTCAAAGTCTACGTGGACCAATCGAATATAAACTAGTGATGGGCATAATCGAGTAGAAATATTCGATTCATTTGATTATAAAAATATCTGGAAACATTCGATTACGCCAAATTCATTCGACAGAGAAAAACCTCTCGAGAGAATTCTCGATTACTTATACGCTGTCTCGTTCAAACGAGTGCATTCTAAAGGCAAAATCGCTGGTCTCTTCTCGAGAACATAGGTTCCGCGTAAAATCGCTCGTCTACACGAAAACATCTCGAGAGGTACCGAGATCCGAGAGGTTCTGGAGTACTCGCTCTTCCCGTGAAGGAATTATCTCTCGCAGGGAGAATCACTTATGTTATTTTATGGGTTCCTTCTACCTTCTTAAGCTAGGAAATGCTATTCGAACAGGCGTCTTTAGCGTCATGCCGTCCAGCGAAAACTCTGAGCGCATAGCACCAGTTACAAATCATTCGAACGGTTATTTCGAATGAATATCTGTATTTGTCAAACGCAGACTGCGTCTCTGAGCATATCACGCCATCTACCTGTAAATTCTAAAATGAGAAATCGTTCGAATGATTATTTCGAATGAATATCTTGATTTGTCAGATCTTTCGATTGTAACCTTTCGATCCTTAAATTCAGTAGATTATGCCAACAGTAATATAAGCACGCTTCTTAATATGATTCATGTTCGAATTAATACGATTCATATACTTCCTAATCGAAGAATGTAAGTCAAAGTGGTTTTAAGGTTTTCGCTATTTTACATACGATTGAAATTTTATGATGAAAGGAAATTTTGAGGGTGCGTAAGCTTTTTAACCAAAAACAAAAATTCTTCTTTTAGCAATATAGCGTATTTTTCCTGTGATTTGCTGGTTTCATTTCTTTCAACACAAATCCTCACACCTTTTAAGAAAATTATAATTTTAGTTTGAAACCAAATTCTTACATGTAAAACTAATGGACAGCAAACAGGATACAGTTACCTGACATTTAATAATATATTAATCACATTAAAATTTAATATTTACGTTTTCAATAGGTAACAAGGAAAAATGCTTTTATTAAATTACGTGGAAAAACAGTTTTAAAGAAATTTAACAATAATGTATTGCTTAAGGTACATGCTTAAGTTTTGAGTAATAAGTTAGGGAATTGGGAATTTACGTCGTTACTATAACAACGTTTTAAAAATATACTAATATCTTGAGGTTGTGATTCATATATTGATCTGCTTTGTGATGCACATGTCCACTAAGGCAGCAAACGATTGTGTCACATCCGTAATCATAATTGTTTGAAGAAAAAAATAGTGTCCACGAATTATTAAGTTGAATAACAAATACAAAACACATTTTCTTAACTTGGCATTCATTTTGTGGATAAATGAACTTAAAAACCATAACTTTGCTTTTCCCTTATATATATTCAGTTTGAATTTCATGTAAACTTGGTACATCCCGGACAACATGCTCTGCAACTCACTTTTGCTCTCTGCCAACAGGACAGTGTCATCAGCATTCAGCAATATGCACACCAGCATATCACCAAGGCATAAAAAAGTTTTATCTATTTTGGCATCACGCATGCCTGCTTCCATAAATATATTAGACAGCCAGAATGATACTACACAACCTTGCCTCTGACACTTGCACCAAGAGAAAACCATTTTGCTAAAACACCATTCACTCGTACACAAGTTCTACTACCAGAATACATGGCGTTTACACTATTAAGTAAACTCACAATAACACCATAGGCATTCAGCACCTTTCACAGAAGTGTCCTATTTACTCGGTCGTAAGCTTTCTCTGAATGTATGGAGGTAGCAAAAACTTTCTTATTAACAGCCAAATACTTTTCAATCGTCGTGCGTAATACAAAAATTTGGTTAGTGCAGCCTTTACCCGGCATAAAACCACTCTGAACACCCCATACCTTCACTGATGTAAGACTTCGTACTTTTTCAATAATGACCTTACCAAATACTTTCCCTGGCACACTTAGTAGGCTAATACCACGATAGTTCTTACATTCAGTCTGATCACATTTTCCCTTATACAAGGGAACAATGATCCTCCATCCTTCCAATCCCGAGGGATCATTCCTAGCTGCCAGCACAACTGCCAAATTTCAGTTAACCAGTCAATTACAGAGTCACCACCATATTTCGACATCTCAGCTGTTATGCCATCAACTCCCGGAGCCTTTCCATTCTGAAGAGAGTTTAGAGCTTTACACACTTCTTCTCTTTAGAGACCGCTGTGCTTCCCTCCTTCAGTGGGACATCATGTGCTTCTGCCTCAGAATCACCTTTCCTTTCTTGATCTAATCACTTACAGAAGTATTCACCCCATCTTTCACTTAACTCACTGGGCTCCCATATCATATCCCCAACCCTATTCTTCACACTACTTACAACTTTGTTTTCACTATTTTTCCTGAGTCTCACGAACATCCAGAAAGTCTTTCTTTCTTTCCGAAAAGCCAATTCATGAGTTTGCAAATTCTCCTTCCTATATTTTTCCTTACGCTGGCGAACCAGCTTAGCTGCTTCACACTTCATACAGTAGTATTCATCCACAGAAACTCTACCTTGCAACATCGCTAAACAGGCATCCTTCTTTCTCTTTACTGCCTCTTTAATCTCACTATTTCACCAACCATCACCTCTATTGTTACTCACTATTCTGGTACCACAGACCTCCTCAGCAGCAGTAACAACACAGTTCTTAAAACATTCCAACTTCTTTTCTACAGCCCTCTCACATGAATTCAGCTCCTTCAGTCGTTTTCTGAGTAAGTTAGCATAATGCTGATGACCCTAAGGAAGCCTTTCAATCTTTATTGTTTCCACCCTTGGCCTGTTCCTATTCCTTTTAATCGAAACAACATTCAGTTTCACTTTCAACACTACCAAGTAATGATCAGCGCTAACATCTACACATCTCATCACACGAGTGTCAACAACAAAGTGTTTCAGACGCTGACCATAAACAACAAAATCTATAACACTCTTTTGAACAAGAGTACGATTTTCCCAAGTATATGTGTGAATATACTTGTGGCTGAAAAACGTATGAGATACACCCAAACCATTTTCAATGCAAAGTTCAAATAACCTTTCACCGTTATCATTTACACAAGGATCATTATATTTACCAAGAACATTATCGGAAATTGCATCCGTCACACCTACTCGAGCATTGAACTCCCCTGCTATTATAACTTTATCTTTAGCACTAAACGAGCGCACTACAGCATTTAGCTGATTGCAGAAGTCCTCCTTCGTATCAGAAGGTTCTGAGTCACAAGGAGCATACACTACAACAATTATTATTCTCTGAAGTTTCACTTTCAGACGTATCCAAAGAATTCTCTCACTTATGCAGCTGTAATGGATCAAGTTGTTCTTCATCTTTCACTTAAAATCACACCTACTCCAGCTTGTCCCTTAATATTATTCAATACAACAGACCACGCACTTACCGTGCCATTCACTTCTTCTACCCAAATTTCCTTCTTTTTGGTTTCACTGCAAGAGATAGAAGAAAAGAGATACCAGGAAAGTGGGATTCCCACATGATGGCAGATCACTGCTTTAACCTTCAGTGAGACTGGCTTGGTTGTTTTCAGTCTAGAGAGATTTATAAAAGAAAGTTTTTATATGTTGAACGAGTGATCATTTTTTATGTTATGTAATATTAATCGCATCAATATTTGCCAAAATATTATCAAAAATGCCAAATCATGCATTTTAGGAACCCGGATATTGTTGGGCGGCCAGTTGTATCAGCGTATAAGGTAGCTTCGCAGTATCTGTATAGTTGATAGGAAAAAACTGATGCCATATTTGGAACCAGTGCCCCATATACACTGACGGAAAAAAAATCGAAACACCACGAAAAAATAGTTGTAGAGGAATGAAATGGCGGCAATACATTTGTATAGGTAACATATTTAATCGATAAAGGTTTCAAGAGCACAGCTTAAAATAAGCGCGAGAAGATCCATTTTAAATGTGAAATGCTGGTACATTAATAACCGGTGTAACCGCCAGAATGTTGAATGCAAGCACGCAAACGTTCATGCATTGTGTCGTACTGGTGCTGGATGTCAGTTTGTCGGATGGAGTTCCATGCCAGTTGCACTTCGTCGGTCAATACAGGGACGTTTAATGCTGGTTGAGGATGACGCTGGAATTGTCGTCCAATGATGTCCCATACGTGCTCGATTGGAGAAAGATATGGTGATCTAGCAAGCCACGGCTACATGTCGACACTCTGTAGAATATGTTGGGTTACAACAGAGGTATACGGGCGAGCGTTATCCTGTTGGAAAACACCCCCTGGAATGCTGTTCATGAATGGCAGCACAACAGGTTGAATCACCAGACCGACGTGCAACTGTGCCGTCAGGGTGCGTGGGATAATCACGAGAGTGCTCCTGCTGTCATAGGAAATTGCTCCCCAGACCAGGTGTAGTTCCAGTGTGTCTCGGCCACAGACAGGGGGTTTGCAGGCGCTCACCTGACCTCCTTCTAACCAACACACGGCCATTACTGGTACCCAGGCAGAACCGGCTTTCATCAGAAAACACAACAGATCTCCACCCCGTCCTCCAATGAGCTCTAGCTTGACACCACTGACGTCGCAAACGGCAGTGGTTTGGAGTAAGTTTGATGCACGCAACAGGGCGTCTGGCTCGGATCTGTCCTTCAAGTAACCGATTTGTAACAGTTCGTTGTGTCATTGTGGTGGCAACTGCAGCTCGAATTGCTGCCGCAGACGCAGTATGGTGCGCCACGGACATACGCCGTGCACGGCGGTCTTCCCTCTCAGTAGTGCCACGTGGCCGGCCGGAATCCGGTTTTCTTGAGGCAGTACCTTTCCTAGACCACCGCTGCCAACAATCATGCACCGTGGCTACATTCCTGCCAAGTCTTTCTGCAATATTGAGGATAGAAAATCCCCCTTCTCGTAGCCCTATTACACGACCTCGCTTAATTTCCGTGAGCTGTTGATAATGGCTTCTTCGTCATCTTAAAGGTATTCTTGACTAACAACAACATACTACGTCGAATCTCAACGATAACTAACGCTCACGAACGTTACAGCGCGTATTTACAGCAAACCTGCTTTGCATGTTCCGAGGGGCGCTACTAGCGCCACACGTATGCGCCGAGCGCGAAATTTGCATAAACGTCATCTTACAGATTTACTCTCACCGGCTACCAACTGTCGTTTATCTAACACAGCCCTTCTTGGTGTTGGAATTTTTTTCCGTCAGTGTATATCCAAGACTAATCTTAACTTTTAAGGAACTAAAATGCATGTTCGGTAGTGTGAAAATTATGTACAA
The DNA here is from genome assembly GCA_039090855.1 of Macrothele yani. NCBI lineage: Eukaryota > Metazoa > Arthropoda > Arachnida > Araneae > Macrothelidae > Macrothele > Macrothele yani. The sequence goes on along the minus strand of CM077033.1, from coordinate 45,653,494 downwards.
GAAACACTTTTGATTCATCTTTTAGCTTGGTTATTGCGTATCAATATTGTGCGTTGTAAAGTGATTAGGAACTTTGCAGCTCCTGTGCAAGAATAGTATTATCCAATACACTTTCCAAGAACTGAAAACGTATCACATTATCTAATATTTAAAATATTCCAAATAAAAGACTCAAAGCAATTTACAATTTTCATGCAAGTAAAATAAAATAAAAAATATTGTGTTGAAAATCGTTGACCAATATCATACTGATTTATTAACAATTACTAAAAACCCGAAAGGAGGAAAAAATGGAAGAAATGTTATTGGGTTTGAACTGTGTTTGAATATTTTGTGCATCAATCTATGTGATACAAATTGTTCGAACATATTTTCTGACACATGTTTTCTAGAAGGAGATTTTTAATGACGCTATTCTAATCTTAGATCACGTTATAAAATACTGATTCTTGAGATTTAGGAAATAATTTGTTTTTACAAAATATTTACCGCCCGATTGATCAGATGTTAGTTATGCTTAGATTCTGTTAGTGATTTGTTAGTTAATGAACAGGCAAGAAAACTCTGAATTTCAAGCAGGGAGATACTCGCAATATATAGCTAATCATAAAAAGTCTCGTACATCATGCTGATGTACGAGACTTTTTATGATTAGCTATATATAATAAAACTTTGGTATATAATAAAACTTTGGTTATATATAATAAAACTTTGGTTTAAATTATTTTATCGTCACGAAATATATTATGATACCTTGACAGACAGAGATTTGCTCAACTACTACTTCTACAGGAACGTATACGAGGAAATACTATTTAATCTCGTTCTATTCTTAATATTTTACCTTAACATACTGCTTCATCACAAATTAAGTTGTTTTCGTTAACACAGAACAAAATGCAGATTTTCACACTGTTCACTTAAAACGACATACAAAATACGGTTTAAGAGTGAAACCCTGTGCCCTGCATGTCATCTTTCACAGGAAAGTTATGTGGCATATTATGTTTTAATATATCCCCTTTCGAAAATGCACGTGGTGTATGGAAGTACTGCCATAAATCTTATGCACCCTAAATCCTGAATTTTTGGAATGATCACACTTATACGAAGGCGAAGAAAGGAACCACGTTAAAACAAATTGCACCAAAACAAACCAACGTAGAGGCTAAAATCCAAAATGTTCAGAAGTAAGCAGGACGGTTTGCAGGTTACATTGACAGTTTGCTGTTTCATCTCATTTCATAATTGAAATGAAATAAAACAGTTTCTTCTTGTAAGTTTCACTAGAATCATACTGTGAATTGTTTTGCAATTATTAAAATAATTGTATGTACAACTGAGCCGTCCACTCGCAACTTGAAGCCGCCGCCGCAACTGTGCTCTTTATTTCTTCCCATCGCATTAACAATGACGATGGCGTTCTGTGGCAGTCAGAATTTATATTCATTTTTCCACGGACATCCTATTGAGAGCTAAACCTTTTTGTTACAACGAAACCATTAGCAAAGTTGGTTCGTTACGTTACAAAACATGGTATTGCCATTCACATCAGAACTATGACGCAAACTCTGCTCAAATTAGTTCTCCCGGCTGAGCAGAATGCTAGCATCAAAACTGCATGGATTAATATGCAAGCCTAAAAAATGTTCAAGGCACTAAACAGTTGCTGAAGCTCATTGAATGACAGACTATACTCTCATCTCTTTAAGTTAAGATGTTACGACATCAATCGTCGTCTTTACAAATTGCAATTGCCATTAAACAAAGTTCACTGAATACATTAGAAATTGGTGTCTAAACAGCATACCGCAAATATATATCCTTTGTTGACTACCAAAAAACGCTCAGAACAATTGATGCTATATTTTGCGAAACATAATGAAGTTTCATAAAATAATCTCCTACATTTCTTTAGAGCATATTTATTTGGTCATCTATTTTTTGCCCAAATCAAAACACACATCAAAGGGCAAATAAATCGCGAATTTTGATCAACGTTCTACAAATTGAATTGCTTTTGGAATGCATAGGTATCAAATTCCAGCGTGAGTTTTCGTGTCACACTTTTTCCATTCGTAAGGGTATCATAAATCCGTCGTTTATGCGGGCTTATAAATTCATTGCCTAAGCTTTAACCTTTCTCGATATGCAGAGAATTTCTATGAGGTAGAAAAATTGTCTTCCTAATTTCAAATCCAGTTTTTAGATTACAATATGTTTATTAAATCGAACAATGGAATAAATGAATGCTATGGAAAACATCAACAAAGGAATATCAATTACGAAACAGCAAACAATATGCCACATTGTTAATTTTTGGCTTATGTACACCATACATAAAATAAGCTAGCAGAATCGCGGCGAAAAGCGATGTACATCGCATAATTTTTTTGTTTATGCAGACGAAAATGATATCCTCAGAAACCTATTAAATTGTTTTGCAGACTGCGATCATGGATGCAAAGTTTTCGTCTTTCAAAGTTCCTGCAAACTGTAGTAACACGAAATAAACATTTCTCCTGTAATGAAAGGCTTCACAAAAAACATTTTGGGAAATTTTAAGGCAGAAAACTACCCTGACGCTGTGAGTTAAATATTGGATTCAATCAAAGCTATGCAATATATTATGCTCTTAAAATCAATTTCCTGAATTACACTGGAATCAATACACTGTCAACGACGATATATATTTTTACTGGGAATCAATGCACTGTCATCGACGATATATGGCCAGAGATCTCATCAAGAAATTTTGAGCCTTTAAAATCGGTGACAGGTCAAATGGACACATTACAAAGACGTTTCTGAAGAGGAATGCAAAAGGAAATTTTTAAATTTTACATTTAACGTAACTTATTTATGTGTTATATCTATATTAACGATCCTTTCAAAATTCAATCATGCCTTAAAAACATCTCGCTTGACGGAAAAGAAACTCATATCAAATTTGAATTAAGAATAAAAATTACTATTAAAATCACATAATATTTCCTGTGGAACTTTTGATATAGACCAGTGTAATCAAGCAAATATCCTAAAGTTTTGTACAAGGCTCGATTTTCTTTTAAGAACTGCAAAAGTATTAATCAAAAAATAACCTAAACTACCAGAATATGCAAGTTCAAAAAGCTTATAACACAGTATTTCTCCATCTTTTCGTAGAGAAATAGTGCATACTTAATAGCTAATCTTTGACTTTCCATTCGGGGACGTTTTCAAAACAGTTGTTATAAGCATGAATTGCCCAAAATTTTATTTTTGGCATATTATGTGGTCATACGTGAAATGCATAACATTTTGTGTCTAACCATAAAAGCAATACTCCCTTTCATACCCTAACTAATGTGTCTTTTTGTTGCCACGATACCATTTGATATCCAACTCTGAAATGTCTACCATTTGAGGTTAGATACTGAAGTATAACCACCACCTTGAAAAGCCTTCTAGTAAAAATCGAATATTTGACATCTTGTGTATACTGTATTTCTACCTTAAGTAATATGATTTATACTACGCTCTAATAATTTTCAACTGTTTTGTTAAAAAGTTTTTGGTTCAATTTGAAAAATCCGGTTATGGATTCTCAACAGAAATTAACATGTATGCAAGAAGCTGATATTTGTAGTAATCTATTTTGATAATTTGTTATATACACTGGCGAGCAAAAGTTAAGGACAAGATGGTTTTTCGAATGTAACGTCGCGCAGAAGTGGTCCACGACGACTCAAATGATACCATAAAATCCCCAAGTTGTAAGAATACGGGACAAGTCGGCAAAACTGTCCAAACAAGGAATCCAAATGATACAAAGGCATTTATTGAAAAAGGTAGCTACGAGCACAACTGGACAGAAGGCAGAAACGTCCATGTGACAGGCGGCTGCCAAGAAAAATCCAGTCTTTAGTAGGGGATATGATCACTCCTTGACTGCGTTGCAGGATTTACAGCGTCTATCAATGCTGAGGACGAGGTTGTCAAGGAGCTGTTGAGGTATCGCGGCCCATTCCTCTTGTACTGTCAATCGCAGCTGCGGAATCGTTGCTGGCTGCTGGTGACGTGCTGCCAAGCGTCTCCCGAGAAGGTCCCATACGTGTTCGATTGGATTTAGAACCGGGGATCTTGCTAGCTAAACAATGCGTTGAATATCTTCACTCTCCAACAGCTCTGCGACAGCCACTGTACGATGAAGTGTAGCGTTGTCGTCCATAATGAGGAACTCAGGACCCACAGCACCTCTAAACAGACGCACGTGAGGCAGGAGAAGCTCGGTACAATAGCAGAAACCAGTGACTGAACCTCCTTGGAAGATGTGAATGTCAGTTCGGCTGCCACGCATAATACCGCCCCAAACGAGAACTCCGTCACCTCCAAACCGGTCCCTTTCGATGATGTTGGAGTTGTGATTGCGTGTTCCCCGCTCACTCCAGATGTGTATACGTCCAGAATCGTTCGTCAGACTAAATCATCTGTCATCTTTAAAGAGAACTCGACCCATTGCTGATGTGTCCAGTTCGTGTGTTCCTGGCACCACTGAAACCACCGTCTCCGATGAGCAGGCGTTAATGGAACACACCATATTAGTCGTCGTGCAAATAGACCACCTTTTGTGCAGCTTCCTGGCCACGGTAAAGCGCGATAATGGACGTCCAGTTGCTTGTTGCATGTGCCTTGCGATTTCGTCGGCTGTCTGCCGTCAGTCCTTTCTCCCCTGTAGGACAATATATATGTCGTTCGCCACCGTGGTTGCTCGTGAATGACCACTACTAATCTCTCGAACAGCTGATTCTGTCGTTTAAAATACACTCCAAGCTCGTGAAACGATGCTGTGAGCGATCCCGAACTACTCGGCTACACTAGTCACACTTCCGCCTTCTTCCAACTTCCCAATGACGCGACCTCGGGTAAGGTCATCCAGAAGTCGTTTACTGAATTGTCTGTTGGCCATATCACACGGTAGCAGCAACTCGACGTCGTTCAAACCGATGTACACCGTGCAATAGCTTTCACCGAATTGCTGAGCGTACACCGCCCGTGTGCTTTATATCCTTCCGACACTCCCCCTACGTCATGCTGCATATATGCGCATGCCTTACCGTACCGGACACTAGTTTATCTCCTTAGTGGTCTTTCGGTCCGTTCTGCCTGCTCGTTCCGCCGTCATGATAATTTCTCCTCTTCGTCCCTAATTTGTGCACACCAGTGTATATTGAATACCAAATTTGTTGTTTTGGAAAAGCAGAAAGAGGATGCGTACACTCTTTTTTAAGCAACTGTTAAGGATAACCTGCCCGAACATCTGGATACTCCAGAAGTGCATAGCAAGATCTTAAACATTTGTAATGATCGCATTAAAATATCAGGTTAAAAATGACGTTGACACGCTCAATGAAAGAGTGGCGGTAGAGGTGCAATAGGATTCGAAAAAATAAAAAAAAAAGGTAGAATTAAGTACGTACTGAAAGGAATAGCAGGTCCCTTGCTATTGAAGAAGTACATGACTAGTTGAAAGGAATGCGGATAAAGACCAGAAACCTAGAAAGAGCCAAGTACAGTAGTGGATCTCCTAGGGAAGCCATTAAGTTCCAGTAGGACCCAGTAACCTGCTAGGCTTCCGAATGGGGATTGAAGTTTTCAGAGCATTGAACAGAGTTGAACCATCGCATAGAGGCTTTAGTAGAAACCGAAGGATGCGAGTGAGAGGAAGAAGCAAATTCACAGTTAGGGGTGGTCGTCAGTGCCCCCCCCTCCTTCGATTCCCAGCAGTAGGCAATCTTTTGCCGCAACCACGTACTTTTCAACTGGTGGGAACTCCGTCCTTTGTTGTGACGCCTTCTGGACCCATAATATTGGATGAGAGGAAGAGGTTGGAGCTAGCATTCTTGCTTCTTGCGATGAAGTAGCTTGGTGAAGATAGAAAAGATCAACTTAATAAAAAAAAAAGAGCCCTTTGAAGTGCCAAACCATTTTGTTCAAAAATGGTTACCATTTGTGTACTCTGACTACATTTTCTCCCAGCAAGACCAAAGGGGCTGAGTACTAAGTACGATAGGCAGGAACCCTAACAAATCAGTGAGACTAAGGAACCCTAAGAAAGCAGGGAAAGCCAGGAACCCTAAGAAAGCAGTAAAAGCCAGGAACCCTAAGAAAGCAGTAAAAGCCACTGACGACATTACTGATGTGCAGGACAAATATAAAAGACCAAAATGAACACTAGATAACATTCCAGAAACACAATTTATCCCAATTACGCAGTAACCCTGTAGAAAATCAGATAATTAGGATAAATATTAAGCTCTGCACAATTTCCGATCTTGAAGGGGACGTTATATAAAACTGATTGGCCCTAATTAGCTAATAAGAAACTATAAACTGACACTAAGGGGCCGTTTTGTTTTTATTAAATTGTTCTCTGTTGTTTTCTGATCAAAGATGGGCAAACGGAAAAACCCAGCTTCTTCCTTTTACATGGATTGTGAACCCAATTTTACATCCAATGATAATTCGCAGTTACTTAATGAACTTCAAACAGTGAATGGGAATTTTATTTTCTCTGATTGACCCTTGTGAGCCAAGTTAATAAGCCGACTCCAGTTTGAAGACGTAGCAACTGGCAATTTTTCGAAACAACTGAAATATTAACTTTTATGTTCATAATTGTTGGCTAGGTGCCTAAAACTATTGCTTAACTAAACAAAGTCAACAATTATTTCAGTTGTTGTAAGCTATACATTGATTTTGGTTTATTATTTTACTTGAATGAATGGCATGTTGACTGGTGTGTGAGTGCTGAGTGTTTAGTCTCTGTTTGCTTTATTGTGTCTGCTTTTTTTTATTTTTCATCTTACAGGTTCTGTTTCCCTCCTGTCTCTTCTGCGTTTGCTGTGACGGGATGCTGGCATACCGAATTGGTTGTTCTGAGTGGAATGCTTGTGATTTATCTTCAGGTAAGTATTTAGTACACCTTATTACTTTCGCACTTAACGGGAAATCGTTTACTCTTAAAACCCTATTTTTTTCGTACGTTTTCTCTATTACTATCCTATCGGGGTAATCAGTTCCCGCTTCTACTGTTTCCATTTTTCTTTTGCCAAAAGGCGCACAGCGCTGTGGGTTCGGGAATCTAAACCTGGGTAGGACTTCGTCGTCGTCGTCGTTGGAGCATTTCCTGGGTCTTCTCGGATTTTCTTGGAAGCTGCGATGTGCACTGACAAATTTGAGAATATTTGAACTAAATTGCTGACTCCGTGATAAAGTCCCAAATAACTGTTAATGTTAAGCTCTACCTTTGAAGTTTAATAATTAGAAATATTCAAGTAGGCCTGGAATCTAGCACGTTTTGAGTGAATTCATTGAAAACCAGTTTTCTTTTGTAAATAATTCAAAGTCATCTCTGCTCTTTGTTTAACTTCATCATGTTAGAGCTCCTACTATATCTCACAAGAGTCATTTGTTTCACAAAACGCACGGAAAGATGTTCCATTTCTCCAAATTACAGACAAGATATTTCTCATTGCAGTTTGTCTTTTTGGTCCCAAATATGTTTTGCAGGCTGCAGCAAAAGTAAAGGGGTTAGTTTTTTCTTTTGGCTTTTAGACTACTTTTTTTTTGGTACATTCTGATTCTTCAGGGAATTTGCTTCTACTCATGGGCCGCTAAGATGAGGGATTATGTATGTTTCGATTTGCCCACGGCGGAACGTCTCATGTGAGTCTCAAAAACATCCTCAGTTGTTTGGAGGTATTTGTTTTGTGTAGTGTAACAGTGACATAGCCGAAGGTACATCGGGTGATACGAGTGCGATCTCGGTCCGGGAAGATGTAATTTTCAAGTTTTCTGAGGATACTTGCATAAAGGGGAAATTTCAAAGCTTTATGCAATTAACGAGAAGTCAGGGCAACTTGGAATACTTGTTTTGTTCTATTTGTTTTGGTATTTAACGTCTACCTGGGCATCTCACTGCATGACAGTCCCAAATTTGAGTCCAGTGGTTATAGAGAAAAGAGAAACGCAGTTTCTCCTGCAAGAAAAAAAGACACGATCAATACCACAGACTGTATCGACCGAAAACATATCTTGATCCATGCACTAAACCGATAGTTTCTACGGCATTCAGTTATTCGGGGAGTCTGATCAGTAAATTATAAGCAGCATTTCCCGTTCGATGAAGCGCAAATAATATATTCTCACGTATATATATAAGCCTATGCATTGATTCACACGGAGAAATTGCAGTACATGAAAGTAATTTATAACACATTTCTTGTAGATAACAAGTAATATGGCATGGAATAATTTAGCATAAATCAAGATCCCACTAAAGGGGCTCTGACGACCGCCAATAGCGGTATAACTATACCATCGGGATCAGAGGAAATGCTATCCCACACTCACAAACCCGCTTGGCCAGCGTGGTGAGTTATGGCCAAACACCTCCAAAATGACTCTACAACTTAAATCTTGGCCCTCAGTCTCCGGCAGCTGGAATGTACCTGGCCAAGGCAGCGGCCAGTGCGACATGAAGGCAGAGGGTGCTAAGAATCCCCGGAGGACCGGACTAGGCTGCCATTTGATGCTGACCTTGGCTACCTATAACGGACGCTCCCTATCTTCTGATTCAAGGCTTCTTGAATTGGAAGAGGAACTACAAAGGATCAAGTGGGACATCGTCGGGCTAAGTGAGGTAAGGAGAAAAGGAGAAGATCTCATTGAACTGAAAAGTGGACATCTCTTCTATTATCGTGGGACAGATACTGGCAGAACTAGTGGTGTTGGATTTATAATAAACAAGAAACTGAAGGATAAAGTGGTAGAAGTTGAAAGTTCCTCTGACAGAGCTGCACGACTCGTTATCCAACTATCGAGAAGATACCAGGCTCAGATTATTCTAACTTATGCACCCACCACAAGTCATCCTGAAGAAGAAATTGAAGAATTTTATGAGGAAATTCGTCATCTAAATAATTAAGGTAAGCAGCACTTGAAGATAATTATGGGAGATTTCAATGCAAAAATAGGGCAACGGCAACAGAATGAAACTTCAGTAGGTAAATTCGGTCACGGCAACAGAAACCAGCGTGGAAATACTCTCGTTGAGTTTGCAGAGGCAGAAGGATTTTTCATCTTGAACTCCTTTTTCAAGAAAAAGCCACACAGGAAATGGACATGGAGACATCCAATTGGGACGACAAGTGAAATTGATTTTATTATGTGTAACAAAAAATTCGTCATCGAAGACTGCAGTGTGCTGAACAAGTTCAACACAGGTAGTGACCATAGATTGGTGAGATGTAAGATGCACCTCAACACTAAACTGGAACGTGGCAAGCTCATAAGACAAACAAAATGTATTGACATAACCAACCTTAAAAAACACCATAATACTTTCAAGTTGGAACTGAAGAACAGATTCTCTGCTTTAGAAGGCCTAACATCGGAAGAAGTGGATATTTCGGAAGTTAACAGAAAAGTAACCAAAGCTCTAATGGAAACAGCAACAAAATTAGCTGGGTCTAAGAACAAGTTGCATGTGAACAAATTATCAGGAAAAACCAAAATGTTGATGCAAAAAAGAAGAGAGATGAGGACAACTAAAGAAGATGTGACTTCCAAAGTGGAATATATAGAGCTATGCAAGACAACACGAAAAAGTATCACTGAAGACGTAAGGAAATTCAACTGTGAGCTAGTGAGGAAAGCAATTGAAAACAACCAAAGCCTTAAGAGATAGCTAAAGGGACATCTCAGTAAGGGAAGAAAAAACAGATTATGGCTCCAAAAAAAGAAGATGGCTCTATAACAAGAAATAGAGGCGAAATTTTGACAAGAGTGAAAGATTTCTACTCCAAATTATATGAAAGTGATGATACATGTACTCCAGACATCATGAAAGGTACCAGAGTTCTTCCAGTCCTCCCAGCAGAAGTTGCTTCATGCAGATCAAGAACATGAAGCGGGGGAAAGCTCCAGGAGGAAGATGGAATTACTATAGACATCATACAAGAAGCAAGTGGAGAAATTGAAACAGTACTCGCCCAAATTTTCACTCGATGCCTTAATGAAGGGAAGATTCCTGAGGATTGGAAACAACGCTACAATGATCCTGCTACATAAAAAAGGTGACATTGAGGGGATCTCAGGAACTACAGACCTATCAGCCTTCCTATCGGTGGTTTATGTAAAATCTTCACTAAAAGTTCTTTCCTACACCGCTTGAAGGTAACACTGGACATGGCTCAACCGAGAGAACAAGTTGGATTCAGGAGTGGCTACAGCACAATAGATCATATCCACGTACTGAGAGAACTAATTGAAAGAGCGAGGGAATATGAACTTCCATTGTGCATGGCTTTTATCGATTATGAAAAAAGCCTTTGATTCGGGTGAAACCATCAGCAGTTACCACGGCTCTGAAATCCTGCGGTATTGAAGATGCATACATTAATATAACTATTAATAACATCTATGTGAAAATGCAAGTGCAAAAGATTCGGCTGTTTGAAAATACAACACACATAAAAATTGGAAAGGGAGTGAGACAAGGTGACACCATATCTCCGAAGCTCTTTAATGCCACATTGGAAAATGTCTTTCAATCACTGAACTGGGAAAACAAAGGGATAAAGATTAATGGAGATTATCTAACCCACCTTCGTTTTGCTGATGACGTAGTCATTTTTGCAACTACCCCATCAGAGCTGCAGAGTATGATCCAGGAACTTGCTGGACAAGAGTAAAGAAGTGGGATTAAAAATGAACTTCTTCAGAAGACAAAAGTGATGTTCAATGCTTTTACAAGAAATGAAGATTTATCGATTGATGGAGAAAAACTGGGAGATAACAGATACATATGTTTATCTTGACAGCAGATATCAAGTGAGGGTCACATTGATGAAGAAATTAATCGGCGTACAAAACTTGCCTGGAGAGCTTTTGGAAGAAACAGCATAATTTTCAAGAGCAATATGCCATTATGTCTTAAAAGAAAAGTGTTTGATCAATGCATCCTTCCAGTGCTTACGTATGGTGGCAGAGACGTTGACCTTAACTAAAAGAGACATACAAAGGCTTTACAGACAACTCAAAGAAGCATGGAGAGGTGCATGCTTGGTATAACCAGGAGAGATAAGAAGAGGAACTCTCGTGGATCCGAAAAATGACGAGAGTGGAAGACATCATGATCAGAGTTAAATCCCTGAAATGGCAATGGGCTGGACATACTGCCAGAAGGAGCAGACCATAGATGGACAGCCGAAATTTTAGATTGGATTCCAAGGGACAGGAAAAGACCCAGAAAAAGACCACATGGGAGATGGGTGGATGAAATTCGTAAATATGCGGGGAGTGACATGGAGGAGACTGGCACAAGACAGACCGTTGTGGAGGAAACTTGGGGAGACCTTCGTCCAGCAGTGGATTGATAATGCGTTGACAATGATGATGATGATGAAATACATATACAGTTGCAAAAAATTTAAACTCAGTTAATCAATTCTTTAAACGAATGGATTGGTCTATTAGCATCATGCGAAGTGTTTTCCTTTTAAAATTTATTTACAATGGAATATTACTCGAAAGGAAATTTTGGGTAGTCTAATTACAATGAAAAAATTCACAATCGTTAAATGTTAGTTAATTATACTCCATGAAACAAAGAGTAGTGCATTTCTACCTGAAAACATACGGGAAGTCATTTAGAAGTAATATTTAAAATAATCAGTTTTTTTTTATTGTTTACCGTTTACAAAACATCGAAATAGAATAACACATATCGTAATATTATAAATGAACTCATGAAAGTATCTGATAAATCTTCTACGTTTTAGTTTTATTATTCATGTTCTGCATACATATTTATAGCAGGTGCGTACGGTACAAAATGGATACTGATTTGGAAATCATCTTTCCAATTTATTGTACAGAATATATGACATTTAGTATATTATTGGGAATATTTTTTTTTTACAAACTAATAAACAATTTGATTTTGCTTTCGAAAATATCTATTAGTCTTTCAAGCAAATCTGGTGATCTGCCAAGTAGCTTTTAAATATCGTTCGCTTCAACTTTTTATATAATCGGAATGTTTTGTTAAAAATCAAACGAACGGACTTATTCGTTTGTAGTTATTAAGAAATTTACGGTTATTCTGTTTTTGGTTTGGGGAATATTAGTATACTTTTCTAAGCCGCAATCTGCAGCAGAACAAAGCCAGTAAACGTCAGAGATGTTCATACGATGCCTCATATCATACCGATTTCAAAAGACCAATGAGGCTGTACATGCGGAAATGATTCTCACCGATAAATGTTATTTCCACGTAATAGGAAAGTACACTGTTCAGATGAAAATTATATTACACAAGCAGAGAAGGGAAATTGTATTTGTTTCCAGTAATAACTTCAATAAGAAATGTTCAAATGTCTCGATGAAAACAAATGAATCAGGAAAGAGAAATACATAAGCAAATCATGAGCCATTGACATCCAGGGAAATACATAGGAAGTCCTCATAATCTATTTTTCTTATATAGATACTTACTCGGTTTTAACGGAATAATAAATATGTGAAGAATGGTTTAATAATTCTTCACGTAATACGCATGCATATATTATATATTATTTTGTGGGGCAGGCTGGGTGCGGGCTATATTTCCATCTCTGGTTGGTTCTAATCGATAGAGAAATTTGTGCTGACGTGTTAAGTCATCTGTCGGCCATTCGAAAGGCAGAAGCACGTGACTCCTGAATTGACCGCTTTTAGTAGCATATTAAAGGCCCCAGCTTTTATCTCTGGTTTGTTTGAAGATTATATGTTTTCTAGTAGGAGTCTGTAATTCGTTTTTAAGCCATTTTACATGTCAACCCTATGGTCAAGCTTTCCGTTTTTGTTCTTACTGGCAATTAAAAAGACATTTAAGTTAACACTCAATACCTCTTAGGTACAATATGTTTCTTGTTAGTGTGTATCCTAGTGGTACATCGTAAAAGTGTTTCGACGTCTTTATTTACCCAATTTTCATTTGTTCTTTGTTTGTTCTTAACGGCTTGAACTGGAAGAGGTCTTCTTGATGAAACGGGCAAAGATGAGGATATGCTTGCAATTTCGTTGTATGAACGGTAGGGGTAATTTGGGATGTCATGATGTTCCGGTTTGTCACCAAATGACCCTCCGTGTGAATGTATCTCAGTGTTTTGAACAAATACCGTGTCTTAAAAAGCACGTGGCAAAAAAAGCATTATCTATGTTCCCTTAGACTTGGGACGTGGTCCCATAATCCTCATATTATGGAACCAACAGGCGTCCACTCAAACGTTAGTTAACAAAGGGAAATAATTCATGTAGATGATATTCTGCAATTTTGATTCCAACAGAATTGCCTTTTCTAAAACAATGTTTTGAGGTTTTAATTGGCATATTTAGATAAAGTTATTTCCTGGCAGGTTTATTTAATGCACATTTTGAATTTTTGCCCTGGATTTATCTAGATTTTGAGTTATCGATTTATCCAGATTTTGGAGTAATTTCATGATTCATTTGGAAATAAAAAAAAATATTTTGCAGCAAAAACGTAATGAACATTACTAAACGCTCCTTAATTCGCCATTGATTAAACATATTTCTTTTGGGACATAAGGTCATATTGCTCTTTTAAAAATTGTACTGTTTCTTCCAAAAGCTCTCCAACCAAGTTTTATACGTCGATTAATTTCTTCATATTAATGTGACTGTGTACCTTTGCTTGATATCTGCTGTCCAAGGTAAATGAAAATCGGTTATCTCCAGCTTTTCCCCATCCTTCGATAAATCTTCATTTCTTGTAAAAGCATTATACACCAATATTTTACTTCTAAGAGTTCATTTTTAATTCCACATCTTTACTCTTGTCAGCAAGTTTCAGGATCATATTCTGCAGTTCCGAAGAAGAAGGTGCAAAAATAACTTCGCCTGATCAGCAAAATGAAGGTGAATTGTAATTTCCGTTAATCTTAATCCCTTTGTTTTCCCCAACTCAATAATTAAAAAAAAGGGGGTGAAAGCCCACTATGGGAAGTATTTATAATTTTGTATATTTGATAACATGAGTTAAGTATTGCACTTTGAAAATTTTCCAAATACATGTTTTCATCGTCGATTAAATATTTAAAGAATAGCATTTCCCACAAAACAGATATCTACGCATTTTGCCATTGAAAAACCCTACAAAGGTATTATTTTCTATTCATATTTTAGTTCATGCAAACAAACAATTTCTTGCGGGAACACATGCCAAAATTTTGCCAGCAATCGTAAAATTACTAAAAGTGGTGCTAGGAGAACGTTCACTTATTATTACCACTCGAGAAATTTGAACGAAAAATAAACAAAAAATATCCTATGCTCACCTCAAGAAAAAACTTCCGAAATTGCACGCTTTGCATCTATGTTCGATAGTTTGCCGGAGCAAAATTTATTTTAAAATGTGGGGAATGTTGCACATTATCTATATAAGTTTTCTTTCTTTTTCCTTTTTGAGGCGAATAATTGAAATACTTTAGAGTTGCATTTGTCTTTGGTGGAATATGTATAAATCGCGATTACCGGCTTTCGTTCTGCCAAAATGTGCTTACTATAACTTAGCACGTTGTTCCCAATGCAATTTGAAATATTCATGTGCGACAATTTCTAAATGTCTGTTAGTTTCTAGCACATCTGCCACTAAAATATCGCTGCTTTGCTTCGACGTACCGATTATGTTACGCTTCACTTTCAAAGCAACATGGTTTAACCCTTCTGAAATTTCACTGCTCAGCACCACAACAGAATCTCCCCAATTAAAGGGTTTTCTTGTTTTTTGTTATTTTGAATTTAGTTCAGCTACGCTAATGAGACAGAATTTTATATGTTGTACAACATGTTTGTCTTCTTTTAATTTTAAAGAAAGTCTGTCTAAACGCATGTAACCCAAAACCAAAATGTTCTGGAGATTCGTGATTCAACAATGGGTTCGACAGAAATATTTGGTGAAGATCTTAATTTTGTTTCTGTTATTCCAAGGAACGTTATGTTTACGCAATTTTGCACTGCTTAGTTTTGCTCGGAAATATGGGAAATCTAAGTACTATTTAGTTTTGTCAGGAAAAATAATTTCGAAAATTCTGTATTTTATACTGATGGGATATCTGTTTATATAAAAACAAATTGTGAGTCGCGTACAAGGAAGAGTGTTATACGTATTTGACGTAAGTGCAGACCTAGCATCATGCGCTTTCTATCATTCTGGCATATTTGTAACGAAACGGAGCACAGGACATTAAATAAAAATCTTTGAACTTCTGTTTCAGCAAAATCCATATCTACTTTTTTCGAAAGTTCGAGATCAGTTCATGCTTAAACGTTTTATTTTAGCGAAAAAGATCTGGCATACTTTAATTGAAATTAAAGATACACACATATATATATATATATGTAACAGCTAACCCATCAGAGCTGCAGAGTATGATCCAGGAATTAGAAGGACAAGAGTAAAGATGTGGGATTAAAAATGAACCTTTTAGAACTTTTTGGGATTAAAAATGAACAAATTAGAAATATTTATCGATTGATGGAGAAAAGCTGGAGATAACAGAGTTGTGTACGTTTATCTTGGACAGCAGATATCAAGTGAGGGTCACATTGATGAAGAAATTAATCGGCGAATAAAATTTGACTGGAGAGCTTTTTAAAGAAACAGCATAATTTTCAAGAGCAATAGGCCATTATGTCTTAAAAGAAAAGTGTTTGATCAATGCAACCTTCCAATGCTTACGTATGGTTATGCAAATACATAGACCTTAACTAAAAACAGACATACAAAGGCTGCAGACATGTCAAAGAGCGATGGAGAGGTGCATGTTATGCGGCACCGTGAGAGATAAGAAGAGGAACTCGTGGATCCGGAAAATGACAAGAGTGGAAGACATCATGTTCAGAGTTAAATCCCTAAAATGGCCCCACTGGACATACTGCCAGAAGGACAAACCATCTGTGGACAGCCGAAATTTTAGATTTGATTCCAAAGGACAAGAAAAGACCTAGAAGAAGACCACATGCGAGATGGGTGAATGAAATTCGAAAGTATGAGGGAGTGACATGGAGGAGAATGACAGTTGAGGAAGAAACTTGGGGATACTTTCGTCCAACTGTGGATTGATAATACGATGATGACGATATACACTATCTAACAACAATAACTGGACACCCCTGCAATCAACGATATCTGCGGTCCTGATACACGTCACGCCGCCGCCGCCGTTAGATATCGTGTGGGAAACAACAACGCAACCAGTCGCATGCAAGATTCCACGCAGTTCGGAGCTCTCTGATTTCGAGAAAATTGTAATCGTCGGTCATCAAAGAAAATGCCCGATACATACGTGATATATCCAGCGAGTTTTAGTACCCTAAATCGACAGTGGCCTACGTGATTGGAAAGTGGAAGATGAGAGGTGACTGTCGGAATGTGCACCGACCCGGCAGACCCAAAAAACTTGGAGTTAGAGACCGACGACTGCTGGCCAGAGAACATAGGAAGAACCGCACCAAATCGATGGGCCACATCTTCGAGGATTTTCAACAGGCATCCGGGAGTGTTCTTTCGATGAATACCACCTGTAAAGAAGCCCATCAGCTCTGTTATCATGGACGTGCTTTCGCCCACACAAGCCTTTGATCACCAAGTCCAATAGGGTTGCTCTGCTAACGTGGTGCAAAGAACGTGGACAGTGGACCGTTGAACACTAGAAACAGGTTCTCTAGAGCGACGAATCAAGGTTCATCCTCTACCATTCGGTTGGCAGGGTCTGGGTTTGGCGTCTGCCTGGAGAATGCCTCTTGCGGGAATGTATTGTGCCAACTGTGAAGTTCGGCGGCGGTGGAATTTTGCTATGGGGGTGTTTCTCCTGGTATCGGCATGGGACCTTGGTCAAACTCCTGGAAGACTTCAACGCCTAGACCTGCTGCACCATTTTCGATGACCATGCGCTTCCTACATTGTGGCAGCTTTACTGGGTAAACCCATGTTACTTTCAGGATGACAATGCTACCTGTCATGTTGCGAGGTCTACCATGGCTTGGTATGGTGACAATGGGGTTAATCGAATGGACCGGCCTGCGCAGAGCCCTGACCTTAACCCTATCGAGCACCTCTGGGACGAGTTATAGTGTCGACTTTATGGGGTGTCCCCACCGTTCGAAATCGGTGAAGAAACTGACTTGTCTTTTCCAACACAAGTGAGCTAGAAATTACGGCTGGCCGTCGCACAAAGCGTGACTGAGAGTATGCCCCGGAGTGGTCGCAGCTGTAATCGCCGCTCGTGGAGGCTCCGCCAACTATTGAAGGCGAATAATCTTCGTTTTTCTTTGCTATCATAGGTGTAAAATTACTTTTTGGTAGATAGTGTATATATATATCTATATATATATATTTATATATGATACCCGGAGGACCGGACTCACAAGCCATCTGATTCTGATCTTGGTTACGTATAATGGACGCTCCCTATCTTCTTATCCAAGGCTTCTTGAATTGGAAGAGGAACTACAAAGGATTAAGGCGGACATCGTCGGGCTAAGTGAGGTAAGGATTAAAGAAGAAGATCTCATTGAACTGAAAAGTGGACATCTTTTCTACTATCGTGAAACAGATACTGGAAGAACTAATGGTGTTGGATTTTTAATAAACAAGAAACTGAAGGATAAAGTTGTAGAAATTCAAAGTTCCTCTTGACAGAGCTGCACGACTCGTTATCCTACTCTCGAGAAGACACAAGTCTCAGATTATTCAAACTTATGCACCCAATACAAGTCATCCTGAAGAAGAAATTAAAGAATTTTATAAGTAAATTCGTCATCTAAATAATAAAGAATAGCAGCACTTGAAGATAATTATGGGAGATTCCAATGCAAAAATAGGGCAACGGCAACAGAATGAAACTTTAGTAGGTAAATTAGGTCACGGCAACAGAAACCCAGCGTGGAAATACTTTCGTTGAGTTTGCAGAGTGGTATGTGGTTTTCATATCTTGAACTCCTTTTTCAAGAAAAAGTCACACAGGAAATGAACATTGAGACATCCAAATGGGACGACAAGTGAAATTGATTTTATTATATGTAAAAAAAAATTCGTCAGCAGAAGATTTGTAGTGCGCTCACTAGTTCAACACAGGCAGTGACCATAGATTGGTGTGATGTAAGATTTATCGTAACACTAAACTAGAAAGTGGCAAGCTCATAAGACAAACAAAATGTACTGGCATAACCAACCTTAAAAAAACCCATAATACCTTCAAGTTGGAACTGAAGAACAGATTATCTGCGTTAGAATTCCTAACGTCGAAAGAAGTGGATATTTCTGAAGTTAACAGAAAAGCAACCATAGCTCTTGCGGAAACAGCGACAAAATTAGCTGGGTCTAAGAACAAGGTGCATGTGAACAAATTATCAGGAAAAACCAAAATGTTGATGCAAAAAAGAAGAGAGATGAGGAAAGCTAAAGGAGTTGTGAATTCCAAAAGTGGAATATATTGCGATATTCAAGACGGTACGAAAAAGTATCACTAACGACGTAATGAAATTCAACTGTGAACTAGA